>CM067360.1:5026826-5086826 GCA_034401795.1 Chaetoderma sp. LZ-2023a
CAGTATTATGTATGTCTGCTCATACAGAGATATGATATCCTTCCACGCAATTTATACACCGAAATGGTACTCAATGAAATGTCATCTGTCAATGCTGTGGCATAATTTCCTCTAAGATCCATTATGAAATAATAACTCGCTTGTCATCATTAATATAGATATGCAATGTGAGAAATGTTAAATCACTAAAAAATAGTAGGCAGAAAGGTTGCTGAAATTGCATTTAACGATCAAATTAGTAGGCTTGAGTACCTGATAAATCGATATGATATTAGAATATCTTTTAAAAACTGATGTTACAATGATGCGCATATTCCATGCTGTTATTGCATGCACATAAATCATTGTGTCACAATAGTCTATTGGACAACTTCTTCGGAATGCTAGCCATGTTTTTAGATAAAAAACAACGCATGGATCAGCAATCATTGTACGACATGCACATTTGGTCACAATAATCATTGCATTGTATATTATCTATCTATTTAAATGTTCTACTGTTGAAGCACGAAACGGTTCAATCAGGGGATCCGAGCCTATCTATGCCACGCCCATTTGTAGCTAAGCTTCACCCACCATTCAAGGGTGTTGGAATCAATTTATATAGTGTGACTTCTAAATTCCCAGAATCCAAATTCCAAATAACTATTCAGTTAAGCTGTTGAATAGTCTGAAAGTAATTTGACTGGGTAATGTTGCTTTTCTAGATTTAGGGTTATGGTTATGGCTATGGCTATGGCTATGACCATGGCTATGGTTATGGTTAGGACGGACCTTGCCATGCCTATGCCAGGGCTAGATACTTCGCTATGTACTGTGCGTTAAGTCTATATATGTCATATTCTGATCCCTTCCTGGTTCCTCTCACACAAAAATCAGTAATAAATTCTGGGACCATATTTTCCTATCAGCAAATAATCTTGTTCTACATTTATATTCCCAAAACAGTAATAGCGATATCCATACATTTCTTCCATAATATCATAAAATATTATTTTTAAATTGACTCCCACACAAGCCGATCTTGTCGACAATCGATAGTCAAATTAGAACCGCTGAAAAGATTGACTCTTCAGCATAATCTGAAAATGTGCAACATTCTTAAGGGATATAACTCCAGCGAATCACTGACAGATAATGGTTGACTTTGATGTGGCATTAATAACATCCATTTTGAGCCACGAATACACCACCACCATTAAGTAGCACGGGGCTACTCCTGTCCCCGTACGGCTGTTTGCTAATAGTAATGTAGCTGATTAGTGGCGGCTAATGAAAGACTCACTATGTCGATACTATTGACTATGCACTTCGTTGATATTAAGATTGAGTATGGCGATGATGATGATGATGATGATGATGATGGATGGTGGCTGTGCTGGTAGTGGCGGTGGTGGCAGCAGCGACGGCGGTTTTGGTGTCGGTCGAAGAGGCGACGGTGATGGTGGCGGTGGTGGTGGTGGCGGGCAGATGTACGTGAGTCAACTCTGTTTTGGCTTCATTCACGAAGAGCTGTGCAGCCTTAAAAGAACAGAAGAACTTATGTGATCACCACGGCGTCATCGTCGTCGGTGTTATCGGAGGCGTCGGTCGCGTTGTTAGTAGTTTTTGTTAGCTTTTCTGTTAAGTTGAGCTACACCAAACTATCATGCTTATGATAACCACACTTCATGTACAGCATTATTACCGCATTTCAATCAATAATGCAATATATCCATGCAATATATCCATGCAATATATCCATGCAATATATCCATGCAATATATCCATGCAATATATCCATGCCGTTCCTCCATAAATCTTCAGTTCATGGACCATGTTATTTCTCGTTAGGTTTTGTGTTTATCTTGACTTAGTATATACCGGTTAACTTTTCTATCATTGCGCTCAGCTACAGCTGAATTATCAGCGTTATTCTAACCACACTGTATCTGTATACTTATTCCTGCATTTCTATAAGTAGTGCAATGCGTCCACCAGTTCCCACATATGTTATCAGCTCATGAACTTGGTTATTTCTGGCTAAGATTTGGGGTTCCCTTGCTTAAGTCCATACAGGTTAACTTGTCTGTGTTTTTGTAACCAAACTACATCTATAGCCTTATTGCTACATTTCTATCAATAGTACAATTCGTTTCTTCCATTCCTCCATAAATTCAGCTAAGCAATTTGTTATTTCTGGTTAACTTTTGTCTTTACCATGACTTAGTTGGGGTTTCCTTGACTTGGTCCATACAGGTTAACCTTTCTGTTTTACTCGGCCTGCACCTACATTATCATGGCTATGACTTAGTTGGGGTTTTCTTGACTTGGTCTATACAGGTTAACCTTTCTGTTTCACTCGGCCTACACCTACATTATCATGGCTATGGTAGCCAAACATGGTCATATCTTTATTACAGCATTGTCAACAATCTACATATATATAAAAACATGCGAGCTGCGTGGTTGCATTGCAATCACATGTCTGGTTTAATTGTATATGTATCGTACCAATGTGCTATCTACATTTCCGCGACAATACACATTAACAGCCTATCAAAACAATGGATGGATCCGAGATGTCAATCAAATAAGTGGTGTCATTAATCAATTATGTCAGAGGGATACTGAAGTCACAATCATAATTCCCAGATAATAATAATAATAATAATAATAATAATAATAATAATAATAGGATATTTATAGTGCGCTATAATTCCACGCAAATATTGCGTGCTCTAAGCGCTTACAATAATAAAATAAAATGATCATACAGTTGGATATGCCTGACGGAACAAACACGTTTTAAGATTTGATTTAAATATAGCTAGAGTGGATGAAGATTTAAGACTAGCTGGAAGATCATTCCATTCTGTAGAAGCAACAAAAGCAAATGTTCTCTGACCATAGGTTTTTTATTTAACTTTCGGAATTTTAAGCAGGTTTAGATTTGCAGATCTAAGTGGCCTGCTTGGCGTGTACGTTTCTAGCAGTTCTGAAAGGTAGGTTGGTGCTGTAGATATGATACATTGATAGGTTAGGCAGAGGACTTTTCTCTGTTCTTTTGGAAGCCAGTGAAGATCTTGGAGAATGGGACTGATATGATCACTCTTACGCTTTAGGGAAACAACTCTAGCGGCTGCATTCTGAATTGCTTGGAGTTTGCGCATAGCATCTTTTGAGGCGCCTATAAACAGACTGTTACAATAGTCTAACCGTGAGATAATTAATGTTAGTACCAGCATAATAGCAGCTTCGCGAGTTATGTATTTTCTGATGTTTGATATATTCCGCAGCTGCATAAAACACACCTTACGCAGATAATGGACATGATGTTCCATACTAAGTTCATTGTCTAACATGACACCCAAGTCCTTAACAGTGTCTACCAAGGGAATTTGAGCAGAGCCGATGGTAATCGCAGATAACTCTGTTTTGGCACGCCGAATTGCTGGCCCAATCAACATCGCATCGGTTTTATCATCATTCAACATCAACATGTTAGAGGTCATCCATAATTTAATATCGGAGCAACAGTTTGTTATTTGATTGGAAGCGATAGTTGCATTGGATGTGGATGGCGTAAAATTGTTGATTAGTTGAGTATCATCTGCGTAAAGGTGTCTTTTGATATTATGTTGTTCGATTACTGAACCAAGTTGTCGAGTGTACAGGGTGAATAGAACGGGGCCCAGTATAGACCCTTGTGGTACGCCGCACGTAAGCTGGATTGATTCCGAAGGGGTTCCATTTATGTATACTGATTGACATCTATCAGTCAAGTATGAATGAAACCAATCTAATGCAGGACCTTTGACACCGAATGCACGACTTAGTTTAGAGAGTAGGTTTTCATGGTCGGTGGTATCGAATGCAGCGCTGAGGTCAAGTAGAATTAGTAACGAGACATTACCCATATCGATACCACTTCGAATATCATTTATCACTCTTAATAACGCTGTCTCCGCGCTATGACTCTGTCTATAAGCAGATTGGAAAGGCTCATGTAGCTCGTGTGAATTCAAGTGTACAGATAGTTGTTTACATACGGCCCTTTCAACAAGTTTCGAGATAAACGGCAGGTTAGACACGGGTCTATAGTTCTTTAATACGTCTTGATCAAGACCTTGTTTTTCAAGCAGCGGATTGATTATAGCTTGCTTGAAGATCTTTGGCATGACACCCGACTCTAGACTAGAGTTAATGATTAATGTTATTGTTGGAAGTAAAATGTCCAAATATTCAAATATCATTTTGGTTGGGACAGGGTCAAGAGCACAAAATGTTGGTTTTGATTCTTTGAGGAGAAATGAGACGTCTTGTTCAGAGAGAGGCTGAAAATGGTCGAGGTAGCCATGTTCGAATGCTGGTTCATCACACGTGGACATTGTCTAGACAGTGGATTGATGTAACTGACTTCGAATATCATCAATCTTGTTTTGGAAAAACTGTGAGAATGATCTAGCAATCTGCGCATGATCGTTGTTATCGGGAAGTGAGGAGTCTTTGCGCTTACCCATAAGAGTGGACATTATATTATGAAGCTCTTTTGGGTTGGATTTGCACTCTGAAATGTTATTGTTGAAGAACATTGCTTTTGCCCTATCAATGAGCCTTGTAACATTGTTCCTAACTTGGACATAGATCTGGCGATACACTCGATCATGAAGCTGGCAGGGTCCCGCAAGTGTAGGACGTGTTTGTCTTTGATGGATATACTACTTAGTAAGCATTATGATGAATATTTTGAAACATTAACGGCACCCATTCTAATTAGTTTCAAAATATTTAACAGCTAACCTGTATAATTACATTGAAAATAGGATTCTGAAAATTCTGTGTTCAAAGTATAGTCATCGATCCCAACACGCGCAAAACGTGGGCGGAGCTTCGCCTGAAATGGACAGGACATCCGGCGACTCTTACTCCTGATCAGTATCCACACAAGTCAACTGATTTTCAAACATACACGCGAAATACTGTTTCTATTGCGACAGTTCTCATAGCTCTGATAGCTCTTATATATTCGCTGTGGTAAACAATAAAATAGTTAATCCATTTGCAGTCTCGTAAATGTCACTTAAAGGCAGGCTTGCACTTGACGCTATTTGATCAATGGGCATGGACAGGTATGACGTCATTGCCATCCGGGTTGTCTACCAGGATGCTTGAAAATAAAATGTTATAATATATATAATTATTTTAGCTGTTTGTGTCGTATCCTATCCTATTGAGACCATAAGCTTCTGCTTCTGCAATGCACTTATCACTTCTTTGATCCGTACATCAAACATGCGACATTTACACGGATAAACCTCGAATCGTTCTACTCAGAATAACTGATACGGTTGACCACCGGAAATATTGTGTCAGTGAAAATATCCTACTTAGTTTGAGATATTTTCTTAATACAATGATACCTAAAGTGTATTTGACCCAATTGGTCAAAATGAAGTTGCACTATATCCTGCAATGGACCTTTCCATTTTTAGCTATGCCCCGCCCATCACTAGCAAAGCTCCACCCACACCTCGCCGTGTTTGGATTGATCGATCCCCGAATGCCCTAGCTATCAATTTCCTGAAAACTATACAGGGAATCTGTTGAATATTTTGTAACTAATTTGACTGGGTGCTGTTGCTGCCTATGGCAGCAACAGCGCCTAGTCAAATTAGTTTCAAAATATTCAACAGAATATTTATTAAATAGTAAAAACAAACAATTTGTACAACAAAGCATAGACCGTCTTCAAATATGCGTTCGTGACGTACTTATCGGCATCATTCATGACGTCATCCATCATGATGTCATTCTACACACCGCGTAGATGATTATGACGTCATATGATGGGTACATACTCTGGAAAGGTGAATTAAACACGATACGTATTTACAGAAAACGTACTTCATTAATATGTCACCGGAGATAGGATGCCATTAGGATTATTATTAGCTACAATTCAATCATATTGTAATGATCAACCATCATAGAAATATGGCATCGATATATGATATCGAGAAATGGCATCGAGATATGGCAACGAGATATGGCATCGAGATATGGCGTCGAGAAATTGCAACGAGATATGGCATTGAGATATGGTAACGAAATATTGTAACGAGATATTGGATTGGGATATGACATCGCGATATTGTATTGAGATATAACATCAAGATATGGCATCGTGATATGGCGCCGACATATGGAAACGAGATATGGCAACGAGGTCTGGTACCTGAAGTGTTCTCATACTTGGAAAAATGAGCACCATAGAAAATGCTGATAGTTGGATTATTTAATTGGTGTCTAAAATTGTTTAACTATAGAATACTATCTTTTACGAATGTCAATACACGTTTTATGGAATTACCAAATGATTTCTTAATTCATTCAGGTGTGACAATGATCGACTTCGCAGACGAATCATGTGAGATCCGAAGGAGATTGCCAAACATTATATGACAACTGAGATTTTCCCTGATCTCCTAAGTGCCATGCCAATGGATTATATCTCCATCATGTGGAACTGCTAACAAATACATTTGTTTCAGCTATCGTGCCCCATGAATGTGAGCGATGAAGCTTCTAGGCTTTATAATTCTAATTTTCTTACTAATCACATTTGGCAAAATTTAAAGTGTTACGAATAATCAGTGTGGCATTTTATCCACATCTCTGCTTCCTAATAATTTGAAAAGTTAAAGTTCATGAAAGTATGCATAGATTGCTATAGGAGCAGCCACGAATGATCGCCTTACTGGAGTCTGGTGGCATAGTCTTTAAATTCTTCATTGACCTATCTCATCTGCTATTGGTCCAATAACATAGCAACTATGCATGTAAGTATAACGTTCTTTCATTTACTAATGATTCGATTTTTGTTTTGTTAATTAAGCCTTTCTTACATTTACCTATTTGCTTTTATGCACACGGACATAGTGCTAGAACCTCACCATGTAGATATCTATCTATAGCCGCATCTATTCCCTACAATGAGAGGGCAAATTTGTCATATGAGTTATCTTTCTCTAGTTCTTTCTTTCGCGGTCTCATTGAGAGAGCTATAAGTGGCGCTGCGTTTTCCCTGTAGCTGACCATTTGACCCTGGAAACCACAGACTTGTGAATCTTCACACTTTCAACGGTAGCCTTTTTTCAGCCATACGGTCTATCCTGCCTCCTGAGAGAGGATAGATGATTCCGGCAGAGAACCATGGCCGATTAAAACACAGGTTGAATATGTATTCATCTATATACAATACATATTTACACTAATTAACAAGAGCTTCACAAACGCTGCATAATACTCCGGTGCATAATACTCCGCCGTGATGACAAATCAATGAATGAGAGCTATCAGAAAATATGTATTCTTCCTCAGACCCAGACCAGTCATTCTTATGAAGTGTCAAATTAATCTGTTAAACGGTCAAGGAAGTATCGTCCAGAAACCAATTTTCACGATGGCCACCGCTGACTGGCGGGCATATTGGATGTCAGATTATCGTAAATTTCGATAAGTTTCTTCACCATACTTATTCCAACGACCCTATGAAGTGATCCGATAAATGGTAATCGAGATATCATCCAGAAACCAACTTCCAAGATGGCAGCCCATGGCTGGCGGCCATCCTTGAGTTCGGATCATCGTCAATTTCGATAGGTTTCTTCTCAAGGCCGAGCCCAACCACCCTATGGCGTTTCAAAGTGATCCGATAAACGGTAATGGATTTATCATCTGTAAAACCAATTTTCAAGATGGTCACTTGTGGCTGGTGGCCATCTTGGATTTCGGATTATCGTCTATTTCGAGAGGTTTCTTCCCAAGACCTAGTCCAACCACCCTATGAAGTGTCAATGTGATCCACTCTGCCACCCGTCTGCCCGGCCGCCTGCCCACTCGACCACCTACCCGAACGGACGGCGCCATTACACAATACACCGGGAAAATTTTTGGCGGGGTATAAAAAGGGATTAGAAGAGCTCACAGTCGCCTAGCCTCGTCACATGATAGGGTAGCCTCTGTGGGTGTGGTTGTATGGTGGCTGCCAAAATGTCCGTTCCATACTGGTTAGTAGCATCCAAATCAGGAGAATTTGTGTACGTGATCCTCGTAAATATCTAGCGTGGCTGCACTTTTGATTCATTTTCTTTAGAACTTTAGACTTCTGCACATACTATCGCTCTCAACCGCACCTCTCTCTCTCTCTCTCTCTCTCTCTCTCTCTCTCTCTCTCTTGTGTGCGCGCACGCTCACTCATTTCCTCCCTCCCTACCTTTCTCCATGTCTCCGTCCCTCCCTCTTTGTCCCTATCTCTCACCCTCCTCCCTCTCTCTCTCTCACTCCCTATTCCATCTCATCGGCTCACTCGCTCACGTTTGCTCTCGCACTCTCGCACTCCCCACCTCACTTTCCACTTTTCTCTATATCCCCTCTCGTTACCTCTCTCTCTTTCTCTATCCCTACCACCCCTGCCCTCAATTGTCTAAAATTCAATTTTGATAACTATTGCGTATAACACGTCAGATCTGATTTGAGGAATGTGTTGTTTTATACTCAGTCTTATGCGAACATCTTATGGCAAAGATAATCTATGAAATAGAAGCCCATTCATAAGTCCCGTCGTTGCTAGTCATTTCGTCCTTTGCGTCTCTATCGGCCAACATCTCTAACAATCAATGGCACTATAAGCGATCCTTATATTCTCAGGGGGGCATTTTCAATCCGATACATTTTCCCAGTTAATGTCCTCAAGGCACCGTGATTTTATGCGAGTTCTTCGCCCGTGCGATAGGAGGGGGTGGCGTGTTAGTATGTCTGGTAGCATCTCAAACAATATGCCCCTGGTTTACGACTGCGTACGCCCTGTTGCAATACCGCTGAGAACTAGGGTAAGCATCCAAACACCTACTTAGCTATCTAAATCCAGGATTAGAAATGTGAGTCTGGATGAAAGATGTGGTGGTTCCGTGAGATAGTCAGACACCTACAAGCGGTAGTAGAAGCGGACTAGCTACTTAAGGTCGCTGCAGAGCGCTAAGCTATATAGCAGAATGAATACTATTAGTCATACAAGTATTTTGATTGGGCGTAGCCACACGCTTGTGTGACCTGCACACATGTAGCAAAGTTAGCGATTTCTATTTTTCGAGTACAACGAGTTGGTGCAGGACCTACCAGCCTGTACATCCCGCACATCTCATGTACAACGAATTCATTACTCAACACAATGATGAATTAAACAACCATCATTACTATGAATTAAATAGCCATCAAGGCTATATACATTTTAATAGGCATAAACAATACTAATCTTATGTCGCCTTTCAGCATGACAAGCGTGTCAAACATCTAGCAATCACATTAATGATTTGAAATGGAGTCATCACAGCATCGCTAGGAATGCTTGTCTCACTGAAGGCCGATATCCAGGCGATAATCCCAGTTACTGATAATGTTGATTGAATAATTGATGTATATTAACATTTTTAAAGTGACATTGATTATATGCAGGCTTTTACTCAGGGTATATCGTCATATCTGTCCATCGCAGGATACTCAAATTCGTTGTTTGCGCAGCATACACGAGGGAGATACTGATTTATATACACGTCATCTAATGCCAAACAAATAAGAGCATTAGACTAAGCCACCTCACTAAGGAGTTGATGGTAGTGTGTATTCAAACTCCTTCAAGAATGGAGGGACAGGTGCTCACATTCGGTTTCCATGTGGAGATATAACAGACTCATGCTTGCCAACAGGGAAGCACTGTAGCAATTACACTGCAGAAATCCAGGTACTGATCTTAGCTAGCCAACTGCTGATACAACGAAAAACCAGAAATGAAAATGTTGTCTTCCAAACAGACTCCCTCGCAGCCCTTCAGGCGCTGGAGAGTGGAAAGGAAAGTACAGATTTACTTCATGAAAATCTTACGCAACTGGCTAATGGAGAACAATGTTAACTTACAGTGGATCCCCTCGCATTGTGGCATATTAGGAAATGACAAAGCTGATCAACTAGCTAAGGAAGGGTTAAATAAAGAACAATTCAACCGTGAGGTTGACTTTGAAGAACTGTGGACGATGTTCTCATTAATTTCGTTATGAAATGACTTGATGGTATGGTGCGAGCAGTTTGTTCTGCATCAGCATGAAGTCTGTAAATTGATACTAAACTTTGTCTGCGATGCGTACTAGTGGATATTAACTCATAATCAATGAACTTATTGCGCACAAACCGCTTTCATACACATTGCTTTGAAGCTAGTAAGCTTTCCTTATGAATGGGACTGTTCAATAACTCAGTGCTTCTCATATGTATTAGAAGGCATCAACAGGTACAAACGGTGCAAGACACATACAATGAATGGATCCGAGCTGTCACTTATGTCTCTGACATCATAATTTGAAAACATCGTTTGTTAGGTGACGTAACTATCGTAACTATCAAATTATGCAGGTCCGAAACGGAAGAGGTGGAAAATTTGCCATCAGCGATCTCAGTTGTATGTCTTTTGATGATTTTCGATGATTGACCAATTTACTAAGCATCTTGTTGAATATTTAGAAACTATTTACAGCTGGCCTGAATAGTTAGCTTGCCATTTCTATCCCGAGAATTCAGGGATCAAAGAGTTAAAATCGAAACAAATCCATACGGATAGTGTGCCGAGCTTAGCTGGAAATGGCCTGGGCATACCTAGATATATCATATATCATATCATTGAAAACGATATTTCTTTTCCCCACAATATAGCCTCCTTAGTTGGAAAGCAAGTTTATCATATGGAAGCAAGTACTCAAGCTTAGCATATCGTAGCGATATGTATGTGCACACAGTGTACGCAATTTCCCCACCTGAGCATTGATATAAGATCTATATGTGTTTTAAAAGCTGTGTATGCATGCTATCATAGGCTTAGTGAACTGGAGGAAATAGAAAACTAAACAATCATGCATGCGTACAAATAATACTTGTCTAAAATGAACATTTCAAAATTAACAAGAACTAAGCTTATATTCATGCAGATAATATGTGCTAAGCATGGTATGGATGGTACTAACAATGTCACCATTACCAAATAAGCTGAATGGGAATTTCCATTATTGAGTGGAGACGTACGAGTATAATAGTGTCACGTATTCTTATCTTTAGAACTCACCGACCTCTATTAGAGAAAGTCAGGATAATGAACAAGGCGACTTATGGTTAGAAGTGCACAAGTTACACATATTCATTGCACAAGCACATTGCAGAAACGCATTGGCCAAGCACATTACACAAGCAGATTTCAGAAGCACATAGTACAAGTACATTCCACACATATATTGCACAAACACGTTGCACAAACACATTGCACACACACAACACAAACACATTGTATAATCACATATCAAAACACGCTGGAGAATACCAAACATGATGCGTCATCCAGTATGCAGTACTCTTCCAATGCATCACGGTAATGTGGTAGGCTTCAATTGCATTATGTCAATTGGCTTAGCGATGATTCTGTATACACTTGGAAAAAAGCCGCATACAATGTGTTGGGGGTAATAGTCCATTTATCATCTGAGCTACAGCGATGCACATGGGTATGCTGCCGGCAACACTGATCAATGCACAGATACGCGACGCAGCAATTGCTGACAGCACGCTTGTATAGCTGTGGCAAAATCGCATGCCACTTGACGGACGATTTTCTATATTACGTGTGTTGTGATGCGCCAGAGAATGCTAGTTATTAAAGTCACATCCACTGGCGCTCTTGTCCAAATGTGGAAATCACTTGAACTGGGCAATTAGGTGCAAGCAGTTGATGAAAGGTCATCTCTGCTAAATTGCTCTCCAAGTGCCAATCAATAACTCCATTCCAGTTCCAAATAAAACACATAGCGTATCTTACTTTCAGACCAGTTATCGGAAATAATAGACGATATCGATTAAGCAAAATAGGAGATGCTGCGCGAATATGTAAGCACTGCAATTTGGTTTGTAGTGATATCGTATATTCTTCTCGTGAGAAATAATATTAATATGTTAACCTTTCACGAAGAATCAATCGAACGATCCATTCCTACCTATACTCCGCCCATTTCTAGCTAGGCTCCGTCCACTTTCACGTGTGCTGGAATCAATGTCTCTACTTTGAATCCTGAATTGCCAGAATTGCAATTTCAACGTTAAGCTGTTGAATATTTTAAAACTAATTAAATTGCGGGTTGTTGCCACCGATGGCAGCCGCAGCACGCAGTCAAATATTCAACATAATGTGTATAAAGAGTATAAAATCTTTAAAAGACATGCTTACTCGCAACGTAATTGAGTATGGCATTATATACTTGGGAGACCGATCGGATCTCTCAATTCCCGTAGACTTTAGGCGATTTCCATTTCAAGAAATCATGGTTCATTTGCATAATAGACTGATATTCTTTTGCAATACACTCAAGTCATTTTACTGACAGAAATAAACAGACCATAAACAGAGGAAATAGCCCCATTGTTCTTGGAATGATATAGCGTTGCTCTATGGAATGTATATATGTATGCACGAAGATGTTTTATAAATGAGTATGCAGCCAGTGATACCAAAGCGGGTTCCTGGGGCTAACGGGGTGGGTCGGCTGAATGATCCCAGGCAGAACTCTAAATGAAGCCTAATTTCTAATTGATAAAATGTGATTACTGACACACATCTGCCTGTTTCAGGCTCTTTGCGGCAAGATTCCCAGGCTACAAATGCACAGTCCTATTGCTACCATTGGATTTTGAATAAAGGAATGGAGCAAGCGTACACAGAGAGAAACGTTACGTGAATTGATTTGGAATGAACGGAGAACAACTGAGTTACGTCCGTAAATGCGGGGACGGCGATGCTGGGCATTACCTATTTGGCTGTCTGAATACTCAGATCTGTGCTCAATGTAAGGGCACATACCAGGCATAATTGTGTGGTCCTGGACAGCGCAGACTGTGACGAAATTGAATTCGACGACGGCGATGAGAATACTACTGATGAGATTGCTGACTTATTTGTATACTTGCCTGCGTGGTTGCTTGTTTACTTGGTTTCTTTGCTGCTTGCTTGGCTGCTTGCTTGATTCATGCTTGCTTACTTGATTGCCTCCTTGCTGGCTCGCTCGTTCTCTTGCTCTCTCGATTGACAGATTTTTTGATCGATCGATGCGGATGCTGCTGCCGCTAAAGCTGCTGCTGCTGCTGTTGAAGATGATGATGATGATGATGATGATGATGATGCTCCGAGCGGTTGTACTGTCTTATTTTACAGTACAATCAGAACGCAATTCGTAGAGATGAGACGAAAAATGTAAACCACAGTATGTATTACTGGCACTGAACACGCCATGGAGATATGTCTATTGTCTAAGTCAGTGGCTGGATGCCGTAACTTGTCAATAATTTCCGCAGAATAAGCTTTGATCTAGGAACATTTGGCCGACAAGGCGAGTAGGGGATAGTGAACCACTACATGAGGACACCAATGCAAACAGGATATATCTTAGTCATGAAAAGCACCCAGAGAAATGCTTAACGGAAGGTGGCATAGAGCTCATTCTATTCCAATCTAAGATTAAATCACAGAGGCATTTTACTGGCTTCTTTCAAGGTCATGTATGACAGACTGCTGATAGACTGATAATCTTCGAAAACTATCGTGGTAGATCAAAGCTAATGTCCGATTATAGACATGTTTAAACAGTGATGAAACATTTACCGAATCTCGGTATATACCGTACCGATACTAAGATTAAATAACAGAGGCATTTTACTGGCTTCTTTCAAGGTCATGTATGACAGACTGCTGATAGACTGATAATCTCCGAATACTATCGTGGTAGATCAAAGCTAATGTCCGATTATAGACGTGTTTAAACAGTGATGAAACATTTACCGAAGTAATTATACAGCTTATGTATTACGCATAGAGCTGCACCCCGACCTATATAGTAATGCTATTCTCTATGATATCATTGGATGTAAGAGTCTGGTAAATATAGACCCCATAGGATGGAACATACTGCATTGATCTGGTGAATAGAGACAGCTTATGCATCACTATGTTGATAATGCGATCCAAGAACACGAACGTTTGAAAAGGTTATCGGTTGAGTCACCCTTCGAACATGTAACTAAGATATCACGCTCTCTGACGTGACACCGAACGAGAAGTTCACAGGCGAGACAACATCACCTACCATACACATATATTTATGCATTGGTTATGCTATTTCGCACTCGACAGTCTAAGATCTGAAACCCGTTCACACCCCGAAAACGTATGCTTATAACAGCCTACCGTCATGAGCCATGTGAATACTATCGGTTATAATGCGTACACAACAGTGTGGAGATTTACAACATGGACACCGTTGATGAATCCAGTATTAAGCAACTACGTCACATGTAGAATGACATTAACTGATGACGGACTAAGCATTGCTGTACAAATTGTATGTTTTTACTATTTAATAACAGCATGTTGAATATTTTGCAACACATTTCACTGGGGGCTGATGTTGCCATAGGTTGATTGTTTGCTTTCATGGATGTTTCCATAGGCACCAAGACCCGCCAGCCCACTTAGTTTCGAATTATTCAATAGCCCATTTGAATAGTTTTATGGAAATTGAGATGCAGAGAGTACGGGGTTCGATCGATAGCAACACGGGCAAAGCGTAGGTTGAGCTTAGATAGAGATGGGCGGGGCATAGCTAACATGGGATTTCCCAATTTGGAGTATTATGAAATTCGTCTCCCACAGATACTGCATGAAGTGCGACGTAAGGGTCCTGGTCTAGCAATGCCCTGTCAAAGTATCTTTACATTTCTGTTAAAGCCGCCCATGCTGCTCCTATGGTGTGCTACAGTTCCTCTCTGATCATTCAAATCTAGCTATCCTGTTCTCTCATTGGACAGCTATTTTCAATGAAAAGAATTCCCCGTGACATATCCGAAACCATCACACATATATAGGACGGATTCCTTATTAGTTCCACTTTTGGCCTCGTTAACTGTATCGCCATCATTGAAGCAGAAAATATTGCATTTAGTATTTGACTTTTTTCCAGTATTCAAAGTTGATGCATTTAATGATGCCAACTTGTCACCTCTCATTGGCGTATTTACGCTAGTTCACTACACAGATGAACGTGATATATGTTTTGGATATTTGGCAGAATCTTCTAAAATGGAATGAGTTTCTGGCAGTACTGTGATTCTGTTACACCAGGTTTCGAGAGACACTAATGTATGGACCAGGATAAAGCATTGGACTGTCTACTAGTTTTAAGACTACACGCGCAGTAACGCTAATAACCCTTTCGTTAATATAATGTAATACACGTCAGATATTCCCCACTGAGCTATGTCTCGATTTCAGAGTTAAATTGCTTTGTTGAATCGAGGACGACTTGGGGACGTGTACTACAATAGACTGTCCTCACAGTGTACATTTCTAAAGCAACATTAGCAAATCGACACACCAGGCATAGCAACAATCATGACACAACAGACATAGCATTCATGCGAAATAGGGCATGCTCCATTGAATATCTCGCAAGTAATTTCGCTCGAAGCCGTCTTTCCATCATATTACTTCCAAAATGTTCTACAGCTTTCCATGTGATAGTCTTATAGTTAGAATATATTTGGATTGTCCGGCATGAAAGAATAATATTACGCAATGAATGCTCTGACTCGACAAGAGGTAAATGCATGGCTAACCTATATCGAACCAATTGGGACCTAGCCGGCTCACGATCGTATTCTCAATGCACACGCTAATCTAACATCAATGTTATCCTTTGTGGCCTGCACATCTATTCGGCCAATTGCAGTAGTAATTGAACATGCAGCTCGCCATTCCTGTTTTATCAATGAATAAGTCATTTGTTTTTAAGATTCTGAGAAAATTCCTCTTGTAATCACACCATTTTGAATGATAATATATATGTAGCAGTATGCACGCACGCGCACACACACACACACACACACACACACGCGCACGCACGCCCGCCCGCACGCACGCACACACACACACACACACCCATATATATATATATATATATATATATATATATATATATATATATATATATATATATATATATATATATATATATATATATATATATATATATATATATATATATATATATATATATATGTATATGGAAATGGTGTGGTCATGCAGTTATTTCTTCTTGTTATACTAATACTATATGCATAGCTATTGTATTACGTAACAGATATGGGTGATTAAAACATGATGTCCACAATTTCTATCCGTCTAGATTAGCTCACCTTTGCTCCTTGAGCAGCGTACTGAAACCCATCAATATCGATATTAGCTTCAATCTCCACACCTCATTGTTCCACTGGTTACAATTCCGTTATAGCTATAGCATTCAATTTGTGTGATCCAGCTCGTCCATATACAAACAAGTAAAACACCCACACAAAACTAAAATAATCGCTAAACCTTCAAACACTATATGCTTTGATACACAATATATGAACGTGGATACGGAAAGACAATAATTGTATCTGACACATTCATGAATTGATGTCTGGAATCGGAGTATTGATACATACTTGTCTGAATATCATATGAATCATGTTCAAACATTTAAACTGAACGAGATTAGATCAAGAGATTCCCATTTAAATGTCGGCTTCTCAGTCTATGCCATTGACTATGTTTTATGTACTTAGTGGAGCAGTCATCTGCCCCGTGATTGGCGATTATGTGAAGAGGATAATGTCAGACCCTTCTGTTTCATTTGATTACACTCTGACCCGATCACACAACATATGTTTAATCGTGTCTTCAAAGTAAGTGATCTATTTATTCATGTCTTTTTGAAGCGACCCTAATAGTTGCTTTTCTAAAACAGTTGATCAATCCGTTACGCCATGTATAACAGTATATTCCGACTTCTAATACATTATGTATGATCAGAACATATTTGAAGCTATCGATTTTTTGATTCCTGGAGTATATTCCTGGGCACATCTGATCTTATTTACATTGTAATAGTATATACATCATATGATCCACAACAACGAGGGGTCCATTTCTATCTATGTTCCGCATATTCTTGCTAAGCTCCACGAACACATTGACCACGTTGGGATCAATCGAACCCTGAATTCCCAGAATCCGAATAATACGATAACTATAGATGTAAGATGTTGAATATTTTTAAAGTAATTTTTGGCTGGGCCGTGTAGCTTTTGCCATGTTGGGGTCAATCGAACCCTGAACACGATAACTATAGAAGCAAGATGTTGAATATTCTGAAAGTAATTTTGACTGGGCCGTGTTGCTGCCTATGGCAGAAGCAGCGCCCCGTCAATTTACTTCCAAAATATTCAAAATACTATTTACCAAAGAGTAAAGACATACAATTTGTAAACCTGACTGACTGATGAATAGCATCAAAGCTACAATGATGCATTTCGAAATGCTGCTAGCCAAATTGACCAATGCACATATACGCATCACCACAGTTAATGTGGTTGATGACTAGCTTGTGTGCCTATAAAATCAGATATTAATTCAGGGAAACAGCAAATGAGGATGCCATTATCTTAATAGTATCACTATTTGTAGCATTGCCATTTTTAGCTGGGCATAGCAATCTATAAGTCGTCGTGTCTCAGTCCGTTAGTTAGTTCGTCAGTCAGTCACAAAAGCATATTTCAGGATGTATCTAAAAAAGCCTACCTATCCGAGTTGGCTCACATTTTAACATAGCGAAGGAACTTACGGCGCAGATAATATCAAACGGATCCGGATTGGAACACATTCTGGATATGTGGATATGTCGAAAACTACTGTGCCAATTTCGATGAAATCCTTAGAAGAACAAGGGTTGTAAAATACACTAGGAGTCCACAACTGGGTGGGTGATCGAGGCAAATGTGGAAAATACGAAACAATCTTGTAAATCCGAAAAACTGAACAGCTCGTAGCTATCGATATTATATCGACCTTGTTACATTGCATAGTCTAGGATGTGTTAGAGAATGCAACCAATTAAACCATATCACAGCTGGTGCGCTGTTGGCAATGACGTAACTAATCATTGCACGTGGACTAACGACTTAGGTTTAAACCACCGATCAATAGACCATCGCCTATATTATGTTCTTAGAGAATAGTTTCCGTTATCGGAAATGCCGGGCATGCCGAAGATAGAGATTGAGCAAAATACAATATACAGTGACAAGATACACGCATTGCGATGTGTTTGCTTTCGTAGTCTGTATTGTATGCGTGACAATACCATACTAATAGCCTGTGCATAATGCAACAATTCTCGTACAGGATACATTAAATCTCTCTCAATGAATCATACTTAATTTTCTCAAAGCACGCTAATACAATACACTTCAGTCATACTACCAAGGATAGCACAAGGTTGGTATTAGGTGAATGTTGTTTTCATTATTTACACGTTGATGGTGATGGTGGTGATGGTGGTGGTTGTGGTGGTGGTGGGGGTGGTGGTGGTGGTGATGGTCGTGGTGGTGATGGTGGTGATGGTCGTGTTGGTGATGGTGATGGCGGTGATGGTGCTGGTTGTGGTTGTGATTGTGGTGGTGGTGGTGGTGGTGGTTATATGATTAAACGCACTGGCTCAGGATCTCCCAAGGTTGGGAGATATTTTTTATTTATTTTATTGTCTGAGATTTGTTATGTTTGTTTCATAGAGGCGGTATGGCCTATAAAATATGAATAATATAAATCATTCATTCTGAAGGTTTTTGAAGAGTTAATTTCGAATTAACCAAGATGTCACGTAGATTGGAGTTTTTCTTAAAGGCTATCACTGGACGCAATTTGAGAGGTTCTTTCATTTTATCCTGCAATTTATGATATTCATCTTTCAAAATTTCAGAAATTTCAACATTTTTTCGATTGTATGTTAAACTGAATGGAATAATTTCACGTTGATCAGCAAGACCAGGGTCCACGTTTATGCCTCTCGGCCATTTTGTTTTCAGTTGCTTAATCCAAAATGATTCCTGAAGTTTTCTTTTGGTAGGCTTTTGATCGGCAGCCTTATCAGTAATAGTTTCCAAATCATGTAAAGTTTCGGATTTTATTTTGCGCAAAAATCGTGTTGAATATCCCCTCGGTTTGAGGGCTTTAAATAAGGTGGAACACGCAGATTCAAAATTCTTTCTATCACTAGAATTTCGGTGAAATCGGATAATCTGTGATTTGATAATACCTTTAAAAGTATGAGGTGGATGGAAAGATTTCTTATGCAGTAGTTGATGGGAATCGGTGGGCTTAAAGAATACTTTGTAATCAAGAAGCCCACTCGTGTTATAATTTACACCTTTGTAGAGAGTAACGTCCAAAAAGTCTACGGACGACTGGTCGATGTTGGCTTGAAGTTTGATGTTAGGATCGTGATTGTTCAAAATAGTGAAAAATTCATCAAACTCTTCCCTCGAATGATTCCAGATCATAAAAATATCATCGAGGTAACGGCGGTAAAATAAGGGCTGCTTAGGACATTTGTTAAGCGCATCCTCTTCCCACTCAGCTACATAGATGTTGGCAAAACTAGGACTAACATGTTTACCCATAGCGCATCCACAGATTTGTTGGTAGATTTCGCCAGCGAATTCGAAATCATTGCCCTTTAAACTCAGCTCCAGGAGAGCTAATATTTCGCTAGTGGGCCTATTGTTATCAGGATATTTATCAAATGCTCTGCGAACAGAGGACAAACCCCTTTCGATGTCAATGTTTGTGTACATAGCATCGATGTCGAGGGTTATCAAGAGTGAGTTTGGAGGAACAGAAATTTTGGAGACCTCGGATAGGAAATCCTCAGTGTTGTTCAAAAAGCTGAAATGTCTATTCGCAATTGGTTGTAGGTGGTAATCAATAATTTCACTAATTCGATAAGATTCAGAGCCGCAAGCAGAGATAATAGGTCGACCCGGTGGTATCATAGGGTCGGACCATGACTCAATATGTTTATGAATTTTTGGCAAAAGGTAAAACGTACGTGGATTTGAATCTCGTTTAGCAGTAAGGTATTTAAACTGCTTTTTCGTTATGGCCTTGTTGTCAGCCATTTCTTGAAGGATTCCATTATATTTATCACAATTATTTTGCCAGAGTGGTTCGTCTAATTTGCGGTAGTGTTTCAGATTACTGAGTTGCCGATGTGCTTCACGAATATAATTATCCTTACGCATTACTACAGTAGCAGATCCCTTGTCAGCAGGCTTTATAACGATGTCATTGTTTTTACGCAAACCTGTTAAGGCTAAACGTTCTTGATATGACAAATTTTGATGAATTTTAGGAAATTCTAAATTTTCAACACGCTCCTTGATAGCTTTTATACTATCAGGGATAGCAGGGTCAACCAACTTCGAGTTAGGTGCCCAGCCATTTTTTTCAACAAAAGGTAGAAAGTTGTTTTTCTTGGAATTTCGAAAAAAGTCTGCTAATTTTACACGGTGAGAAAATTCTTCAATTTCCCAGAAGCCATTATCTAAAAGGGCATCTATGTCGACTTTGGGCCGTGGTGTTGGTACATATGTTAGACCAAGATTTAGCAACGCTCTTTCTGCTTCAGACAATGTAGAACCAGTTAGGTTAATGATATTACCACCTAGGCCAATTTCTGGGTGGTTAGTACCCTGACCCGTAGTTAGTTTAAATTAAGGTGCGATAACCAACTATTATACATCCTATTTGCAGTGCACTCAGTCCAGTGGATGTTGTCCTCAACCACCTGAAATTCAGACACGGGGAGGCTGGGCAGGATAGGGATTTGAAGACCCAATCAGCAGAATCTTCTTGTTCAGAGTAGGAAGGCGCCATTCATTCTTATTATCCACCACGAACCGAAACTTGTAGAAAGACCTATGCTCTTTGGGTGTATCCCTAGGCGTAGGTTTGGGCTTAGGTGTTGGCGTAAATTTAGGTTGTGGTGGCTTGGACCTCGGCGTCGACGATCTGGTCTTTTGACCAGGTCGGTCAGTAGCTGCTCTCTGTGGAAGGGGAGGAAACTCGACTGGGGGCAGTGGTGAGACCGGAAGAGGGATCTGACTAGGATCCACATGAGCGGATACTGACGGTAACCATTCTGGCAGTGGAACCAGGAGCGGATCCACCACTGGAGACTGCAGGGGGAACACTGGTGAGCACTGGTTATTCACCCGCTTAACTACTGGGGGACTCTCAGTGGGTGACCTATCCCGTTTCCGGTTTGATTGTGGGATGACTGGTACGGTCAAGGTTGACCTTGCAGTCGGTGTGCCTGGTAGGGCCACATAGGGCCCTGCAGTTGATGTTCCTGGTAAGGTCACAGGTGACCCTACAGGGGGTGTTTTACTATGGCAGGTTCTAAAATGCGGATCAAAAGGTCTGATGAAATCATAAAACTGATCAATTGATGAAGAATGAAACTTCCTGCCATAGTTATTTCGGGCCCAATTTATTGCTGTGGTCTTCGCTCTACCTAATTCTAAATTTGGTTTGGACTGAGCTTCGATGAGCAGCGACATAAGACGACCAAGCTGGAAATTATAGTGACTAATGTTCACCTGAATTAAAGATATGGCCCATTTCAAATTTGCTGCTAAGATATCCTTACGGACCTCGGCGTTTGTCATCGCTGGTTTACAGAAGAAATTCTGTCTCTCTAACTCTGACACTTTCCAGCTCAATCCAGGAGGCAAACTGCCCCTACGTACATGAGCATTCAAGATGCCAAGGTGGTGAAAGCATTGTATAATCATGTAGTAACACTTGGTTAGTGCAGCCTGGGCAGATGGCGGGCGACTGTCGTTAGACCTCCTGTCATCCCGTCTTCTACTCTTGCTACCTCCAGCCATAATGTTACTAGTTAGATAATTCAATGTTTCTGCCACTAAAATCTACAAGAATACCAAAAAGTTGAGGGGACCTAATGGAATCGTGAACCAAGGGAAGTCTATCGAATTACAAGCCTAACAAAATCTACAAGCGTATCAGAAATCTACCGCTGAAAAAAAGAAGGTTATGATTAAGCATGTTAATATTTAAATAATTAATATAAGCTATCAAAGGATAATTGTGTATATTACCAATAATTTTAAGCACCGTCGTGAAGTGGGCGACCGGTTTCGACAAGGTTTGTCAGCTTCAGGCCACAGAACAAATCTGCCTGTCCACCAAAAATCTGTCTATTTACTAGAATTGATGGCCTTATGGATGTGGCTTAGATTAGTGTTCAATTGTACTTTGAAAATTTTAAATTGTATTCACATTAAACAGTTGGACTGCCACAGATGTTTAAAAACTATTGTATAAATCCATTGACGTTGATTGCGCTCTCTAAGGTTTCTGAGTGGGCTTCCAGTAATACTCTCATGAATGAGTGCCGGTTGATCAAAGAGATCAAGCCATGCATATTAACCCAGTGAGCTCGATTCCGTTTGTTCAGAAGGTACCCCTTTCTGAACGAGGTTCTATTATCGGTCTGTTGATTGATCAAATGGATCACACAACGGTCATTAATCATTTGAACAGTGAACTATATTTCAAAAGGTGTTGTTGGAATTTGTTTCCAAGTCTTTTGAAGTCGAATTTAGGAAAGAACATTTTTTAGTTTCCAACAATTAAATAATTGTCTATAGAATGTAGACTAGTAGGATTCAAGTGTATTTGAAAGATTTAATGAGCAATATGAATTTCGAGTTCCCTCCATCCATCTATCCACCCACCCACCAAACCATCCACCCACCCATCCATCGACCCACCCATCCATCGACCCACCCATCCATCCATTCATCCACCCAACCATCCATCAATCCATCCATCCATCAATCCGTTCAGTTAATGAAGGAAGGAGTGACAGAAGGAAGATAAATGAAGAACGGATGGATGAAGTAGGGAAGGAAGAATGGAGGGAGGGAGGGGGGAGGGAGGGAGGGATGGCGGGAGGGAGTGAGGGTGGGACGGAGGGAGCGAGGATCGAGGAAGGAGGGAGGTAGGAAGGGAGGGAGGTAGGAAGGAAGGAAGGAAGGGAGTGAGGGTGGGACAGAGGGTGCGAGGATCGAGGAAGGAGGGAGGGATGGAGGGAGGGAGGGAGGGAGGGAGGGAGGGAGGGAGGAAGGAAGGAAGGAAGGAAGGGAGGAATGAAGAAGAATGGAGGGAGGGACGGAGGGAGGGAGGGAGGAGGGAGGGAGGGGGAAGGGAGGAAGGAAGGACAGAATGAAGGAAGGACAGACGGATGGACGGAAGGGCGGGAATGAGGGAGGGAGGAAGGATGGAAGGCTAATACATTTTTTCGATTGTATGTTAAACTGAATGGAATAATTTTCCGTTGATCAGAAAGACCAGGGTCCACGTTTATGCCTCTCGGCCATTTTCTTTTCAGCTGCTTAGTGCAACATGATTCTCGAAGTTTTCTTTGTTTATCAGTTTCTGTGTGATGGGGGTGGTGGTTATTGTGATGGTGGTGAAGGTGGTGGTGGTGGTGATGATGGTGGTGGTGGTGGTGATGATGGTGGTGGTGGTGGTGTTGATGGTGGTGATGGGGTCGCTGGTGGTGGTGGTTGTGGTGGTGGTGATGATGGAGATTGTGGGGGTGGTGGTGGTGGTGGTGATGGTTGTGGTTGTGGTTGTGGTTGTGGTTGTGGTTGTGGTGGTGATGGTAATGGTTGCGGTGATGGTGGTGATGATGATGGTGATGATCGTGGTCGTGATGGTGGTGGTGGTGGTGGTGGTGGTGGTGGTGGTGGTGGTGGTGGTGGTGGTGGTGGTGGTGGTGGTCGTGGTGATAATGATGATGGTGGTGGTAGTGGTGGTGGTTGTGGTGGTGGTGGTGGTGGTGGTTTTCGTGTTGGTGGTGGTGATGGTGATGGTGATGGTGGTGGTGATGGTGGTTTTGGCGGTGGTGGTGGTGGTGGTGGTGGTGGTGGCGGTGGTGGTGGTGGTGGTTGCGGTGTATGTATGTATGTATGTATGTATGCATTTATATAGCGCCAATTCCAGAATTAACTGCCCAAAGGCGCTTTACAAAAGTTAAAGCTAATTTAAAATAGTGAAATATGCTTTTTGGAACAAATGGGTTTTAAGAAGAGTTTTGAAAGCAACATTGTTGCTGTTTTGAATGTTGGATGGAATGTCGTTCCAAAGTTTTGGTCCAGCTATGGAGAAAGCACGCTCTCCAATGACAAGATTGGAATTGGGTACTACGCAGAGTAGCTGTTCACTCGATCTTAGTGCTCTCGGTGCTATTCGTCTAGTTATGAGTGATGATAAATACGGTGGGGCTCAGTCATGTAGGCATTTGAACACGAAAAGAGCGACCGTAAACTCGATTCGTTGTTCCACTGGCAGCCAGTGTAGCTCTTTGAGGACTGGTCGAATGTGTTCGTGCACTTTTGTTCTGGTTATTAACCGGGCTGCCGTATTTTGTGCTCGTTGGAGACGTTGTAACTGCGATGATGATATGCCTGTGAGAAGAGAATTGCAATTGTCCAGCCTTGATGTAATGGTTGCGTGGACAAGGGTATTGACTGCATTATAGTCTAGCAATTTCCTAATTTTACCGATGTTGCGAGTGTTCAGAAATATAGATTTACAGATCGACGTCACATGGCTTTCCATAGACATAGTATTGTCAAAGACTACGCCAATATTTCTCGCATTAACACTAACATGAATGTTGGCGCCACCGATATGAACCGATTCAATTTCTATTTTTGGTCTCAAGTGACGGGAAGCGATCATAATTATTTCTGTCTTTTTCTCGTTGAGTTGCAAAAGGTTGTTTGACATCCAAAGTTTCACATCGCGAATACAGTCCTCCAGAATTTCCCGGGCATTCAATTGGTTGGCTGTGTGAAAAGCTAGATACAGCTGAGTATCATCGGCGTAGAAGTGATAGCTCATTCCACGTGCGTCTAGAAGTCGTCCCAGTGGTGCCGTGTAGATAGTGAATAATATAGGCCCGAGCACAGACCCCTGCGGCACACCAGAGAGCAACTCATACTGAGATGACCTAGCTTCATGTAATGTGATTGTTTGATAGCGACATG
This sequence comes from Chaetoderma sp. LZ-2023a, assembly GCA_034401795.1. Taxonomy (NCBI): domain Eukaryota; kingdom Metazoa; phylum Mollusca; class Caudofoveata; order Chaetodermatida; family Chaetodermatidae; genus Chaetoderma; species Chaetoderma sp. LZ-2023a. The sequence continues at coordinate 5,051,907 of CM067360.1, forward strand.
TTAAATAGGATTTGAACCAACTCAGTGATGTACCCGATATGCCCAGTTCTGCTAGTCGTGATAGCATAGTTGTATGATCTATCGTATCGAAGGCTGCAGATAGGTCTAGGGGTGTTAATAGCACACACATACTATTGTCCATAGAACCTAATATATCGTTCTGCACGCGTAGTAAAGCCGTCTCTGTGCTATGAAGCTTGCGGTAGACACTTTGGTACAACTCACGTAGGTTATTTACTTCTAGGTTATTCTGAAGTCGTTCTGCAATCACTTTTTCTAACAGTTTTGATAGATATGTTAGATTCGATACCGGTCGGTAGTTGTTAAGAAGGTTAGAGTCCAGAGATGGTTTTTTGAGCAGTGGTATCACGTTTGCTGATTTAAAGATAGTAGGCACAGAGCCACTCTCCATGGACATATTTGTCATATTTGTAATGACTGGTGCAAGGTCGGCGATACAGTCTTTAACCAAGTGTGTGGGTATTGGGTCTAGAATACAGGACTTTTGTGGTGATTTCCTGATTAGTGTTGACACCTCACTGATGGAAGCTGGTCGAAACTCTATCAGAGGACATTCTGATACTGGTACATCGTTCAGAATCTGTACTGAATAATCTGGATGTCTCAAAATGTTTGCACGAATGAGTTCGATTTTTTCAGTGAAAAACTGTCCAAAATTGCCAGCTAGCTCAACTGAATTACTGTGCTGTGGTAAGGTATTTCGTCCTTTATCTTTGTGAAGGAGCCTGTTGAAAACGGAGAACAGTTTTTTCTGGTCTGCTTTGTGTTCGGACACTAATGTTGAGTAGTAATCCTGCTTTGCTACAGCTATAATTTTGTTAACCACTTTACACTGATCAGCATATAACTGTAAATGAACCTGTAGATTCGTTTTGCGTGCAAGGCGTTCGTATTTTCGTGAAAGTCGTTTTGCTTCCTTTATCTCACTGTTGAACCATGGTGAATGTGGACGAACAACGATTGTTTTATGGTTATGGGGAGCATATTTATCAAGAATGGCTCGTAGTTCATTGTCGTACTGGTTCACGAGTTTGGACATGTTCTCAGATGGATTCGTGCACATACTAGTTGCACGTATGTCTGATCTGATTGATTCAATGGGAAGTGAACGATGTCGCCTATAAGTAATCGTTTTTCGTGGCAGAGCAGGTTTTGGAAGAGAAACCTCGAATGTTATAAATGCATGATCAGACGCGATTGCGCCTGCATCAAGATCAACATTCCTGACAACAGATTCATCTGCTCGTGTTATAATTAAGTCCAGTAGATGTCCTTTACTATGGGTGGCATGTTTCACATGTTGTATAAGACCTGATGTTTCTAATAAAGCCCGCACAATTGATGCATTATGATCGTCTGCAATTTCCATGTGTACGCTAAAATCACCGAGTAACAGTAAATTTCCGGTACTGAAAGTATATCGGTCAAGTAGGGAAGACACTTCTTGGAAGAATTCTGACGAGGGTGGGTTATGTTTTCCAGGTGGCGGCCGATATATTGTTATGAGTCTTAATAGGACTGAGTTATGCATAAACTCGCATTCAAGACAGTCAAATGTGTGATATGATGGCGATTTTATTACTTTAAGATCGAACGCCTCTTTCTATAACACAGCGACTCCACCCCCTCTTCTCCCATGTCTGGGGTTGTGCTTTAGCTGGTACCCTGTGGGTGTGAGGTCACCTATTGTTATATTATCACACTAAGTCTTTAGCCAAGTCTCTGTTATTGCAACAATATCAAGGTCCCTTTCAAGTATATAGTCCACAATACTAACAGTTTTATTGCAAACTGATCTAGCGTTCAATAATCCACCCCTGCACATGTCAGCTGGGCGAGGTTCTGTAGGTACATGGGTTAAGTCAATAGGGTTTGGTACGATGGATACTTGAATCAGATTGGCAGTACATATGCCTTGTCCAGATTTACACCTTGGTCTGCTCTTAAGTGATGTTATTAAAGTAGGTATTGTTCGCTGTCTTTTTCTGCCGGCTCGACACCCACGTCTTGTAGGGTTAATAATACCATATTTGTGAAGACAGTTCAACACGCTGATATCCAATTTGTTCGAATATATGTGATTGTATTGTGAAAGCCGTATTGCTTTCAGGTCCGACACCGAGTATTTAATCATTGTTATTAGTAAACAGTTCACTATACTTGTCCTACTACCTGAGCAGTGCTCACTACCTTGCTGAACTACTAATGGCCTCCTATACTCTGGTTCTATTCTAACTACGTTGAAATTTAAATCACTAACGATAGGTAACTTCCAAAGAATAATCAATAACTGATATAAGAAGCACAATTTACATTTACTTAGAAACATTTTGACTCAAAAACTTGACGGCAAACATAAAAAATGTGATAAAACGTTGGAACAGAAAATTGCATGCTGCCATTGATTTGGCGCTACGATATATATATATATATATATATATATATATATATATATATATATATATATATATATATATATATATATATATATATATATATATGGTGGTTGTGGTGGTGGTGGTGTTGGTGGTGGTGGCGGTGGTCGGGGAGGTGGTTGTGGTTGTTGTGGTGGTGAGGTTGGTGATGATGGTTGTGGTTGTGCTGGTGAGGTTGGTGATGATGGTGGTGGTGGTGGTTGTGGTGGTGGTGGTGGTGGTGGTGGTGGTGGTGGCGTTAATCATGATGATGATGATGATGATGCTACTGCTGATGATGATGATGGTGATGATGATGATGTGCTGTATTCTGTGAATGAAGTAGCAAAAATATCATATGGCTGCAATGAGTCTTTCTTTGACTTTCACCATTGTGTCCCGACCTCGGCCAACATCGTAACATGTAGGCTTACATCACAATCAATTACGTCATGAGAAAACGTATTAAAATCCGTCATACACGCTTACTAGTCTATCAAGTTATATGAATTGTATGTATGTATGTTTACTGTATTCTGCTGCTGTAGTAGTAGACACATCCTACAGCTGTAATCAATCCTTCTTCGCTTTTGCCCACCGTGTCTTGTCCTCAGCCGAAATCCTAAAGCTTCACCAGGTCCATTCTTGACTTGAGTGTACCGAGTCCTGCTTTCTTGAGGTCACCTCGTAGCACGCTTTGTATGTGCTGGCTCCGAGTAGGACGAATCCCAAGGCTCTCTGTGCTGGTGTCTCTTATGGCATCCTTAGCACATGGCTATACATGGACCATCTTTGCTGGGCGACTTTTACAGACAGCGGCGACGTATTACACATCTTGTATAGTGCATCGTTGGAAATTATGCTGTCTGGCCATCGGTGTCCAGCGATGGTGCGTATGTGTCTGTGGTGGCAGGCATCGAATTTGGCTAGAGCTGCCTTTGGAGATGCCCAGCTGTTGCAGTTATACAGCATCACGGATACGCCGGTTGCATCGTATAAACGTAGCCTTTTTATCAACTCCATCTTTGATCTACGAATCCATAGCTTCCAGAAGAACTGGAAAGCTATGTTCCCCATGACGCAGCGTGCAGAACTGTCAACAGTACTGCAAAAGAGTGAGCCCAGGATTTTACTTTTCCTCCATGCTTCGCCGCCACGAAGTGGGTCGTCATTTTCTATAGTGTCATGCTTTGTTGATAGGTATATGTGGGTGAACTGTATTGTATGCATTTACTATTTAATAACTATTCTGTTGAATATTTTGAAACTTATTGAACTGGGCGTTGTCGCGGCCATAGGAACCAATAATACAGGGTCAAATTAACTTTAAAATATTCAACAGCTTACATGTACAGTTGTCTGAAAATTGAGATTCAATGAGTTCAGGGTTTGATCGATCGCAACAAGGGCAAAGCATGGACAGCACTTAGTTAGCAATGGGTGGGCCAAAGCCAAAACGAAAACTGCATTCAACCATTGGTTGAACCGGAACAACGACTCCAGACCCACACATAGTTGACTCTATCTCTCAGTCTATGCATGTATTCATTGCAAAAAAACGCCAACCCCATATCTGCGACGAGTTCAGTGTATGAGAAACAGTCTGATACCGTAGCAAAGTAGACTTCTGGAGTATTTTCTCGTGCAATGGATGATCACAGGCTGAGCGTATTACTGGCGAATGTTCAGTACATGATCATTTCACAAGGATCTAAATCTCCATGCAAGATGATAGAGGACAGTCAGCCTTCTCGTGTTATACGAATGGCAGCTCTCTGACAGATGTAACACCTCTAAGTCAGTTCTTACTAGATTCTCGGCAACTAAGCCTGTGAGGCTATTGTGGAATCAATAAATGTGTTCTTCAGATTTTTTCTTATCGCGCACAATCCTTCTGGCACGTGAATAGTGTGTCTGCAAGCTGCCATCAAACTCCGTTGGTCTATCGAAATTCGCCCTGTCAGGCAGTCAGTCGGTCAGTCTATCTGCCTGTCTCTCAAGCACATTTGTTTACATTTCTAAGAGATCCGCATATGTGGCAAATATAGTGCTTTCCATTCATTCTTCCATCCTGTAAAAAAAGTTTTCTTGTAATCTCAATGGTTGGCTGCCTTCAGTGAAAGAACTTCCCTGCGAAATTTTGTGATGAACCCCTCCCACATATGGATCCATATTCGTGTAACGTTTAGGCAGATGAATTGTATTCCAATCATTGAAGCAGGTAATATTGCCATTTATTATTTGGAAATTTTCTAGTACTCAATGGTGATGTATTTAACGATGTCAGCAGCTCGTCACTTGTCATTGGCGTTTTTACGCTCGTCCACTACACATCATTTAACGATGCCAGCTCGTCGCTTGTCATTGACGTATTTACGCTCTCCCACTACACAGTATAAAATGATAGATGTATTGGACATTTGTCAGAAGCTTTTAATATGGAATCAGTTTCTGGCAGCACTGAGATCTGGTACACCTGGCTTCGAGACACGGTCCTGTATGGACCGAGCTAAAGTATTGTTAATATCTGTGGTGCTAGAAGTACATATCGTCGGCTTTCTGATAAAACCTCGTATCTCCACTTTTTCTACTTTTTATTATTTTATGTAATATCATTTGTGATGGTGTTCCACGTGTACTGATGAAACCTTGTAATGCAATAACCAATAAAAAGTGGTTAACATGACATGTGATATAACCTTGTATGTCCATTGGCTGGATAAGTTGAAGTGATAACACCTCGTATGTCCATATCCACGTGGTTAGCGAAGGTGAGTGCTCTCCAAGTTTCTATTATAATATCAATGTCATTGCCAAATTCATGTAACAGAGTAATCAAAAGTGGTAAACAATAACTATGGACTTTGTGGAAATTGGTAAAGTGATTGTAACACTACATTTTATAGACTGAGAATGGATGATACACAGTCATTTTCATCATACTAAATTACAGCCACATGGATTTAAGTGTTCTTATTAGTAAACACCGCACATTTTTTTTATTGGTTGCATTATTCATTGCACCAACCTATATTACATTGCATCTCAACTTACACTATGCTTTCGTCAAGAACATTATTTATTTAATAAGTCGTTCATATAATTAAAATTAGTGTATTAATCATATTTAGTGAAATCTGCGCCATTTTGTTTTCAATGGAGATACGAGGTTTTATCAGAGCGAATGTAATGCACACGTGTGCGTACTGTGTACGTGGTTATGTTAGCGGAAGTGTGGCTAATTCTATGGCAGTGTTGCAAAGCACACATTACGCGAACCATAAACTACAAGGCAACTCAGTATACTAATGAATGCTCCCCAAGGGATGCTCTGTAGAGGAATCATTGCAACTATGGCCGAGGCAAAGACAGATGGACCTAATTTTGATACTGGCATACCTCGATAATATATATCCATACAGTGGCGGCGGCGAAAGCGCTGGGTGGGGTGTGGGGGCTAAAGGCATATTTAGCCCCCGACAATTATTTGGGGCTGAAGCCCCCCTTCCCCATAATTGCTAGGGGTTAAATTTACCTTTAGCCCCCCCCCACCACACACACTTTTTCGGAGCACCCCCATCTGCAGAGCCACTCCGCCGCCACTGTATCCATATACCAAGTTTCATGCTCATACATATAAGTCTTGATGCTATGGCCCAGAGAAACTTGCAGAAGGTGAACAGATGGACGGCCGGAGTGACAAACAGATGGATGAACATTCGTCAGGTTGATACCTGCACAACTTCTCCATAAGATGTATCCATAATATATACGATAGATACACAGGCATGACAGATAGAAGAACGGATGTTCACTGAACAATAATTATTATTAAAATTATTATTAAAAATTCAACTCAAAAGCATGAATTATTCATGCGTTTGGATATGACATTTTAAACATAATTATTGTTCATGAAGTACCCGTGCTCAAAATTTTAACCCTTTGTGTAATGGCTTAGCGGAATTAAAAATGTCACTTTTTAATCCCCCTTTTTTATTTGAATTGCAGCACAATGGACAGGTACAGTCGAGCGTATACAATGCTTCAGAATAGCCGGAAGGCTACTGTGCCAACGGGTGACCTGGACAGTTTGTTAAAGCGTGTTACATCAGCTATGCCTGAAACGACCCCATTGCTAAGACAATCAATGTTTGCACAAATGACAGAGCAGTATATATTATTTTAACCAAATTACTGAGCAATCCGATGTAAGAGTTAATGATGGCGGAGATGAGCTAGAAGTTGGAAGTTTTGTGACAATTGATTCCGAAAACAGAGAATCTACTATAAGACTACCGGTTTTGGACACAGATTCAGATGAGGATCCTAGTGAGAATAAAGACACAGATTATGAGCCTCAAGTAGATGAACGATCTGACTCTGATAACAGCATATCTCAAGCGAAGGCAGGTAGAAGAATTAAAGATCGATGTCAGTGTCGATTGTCTGAAAAAAGACAATGTGCCCGTTTTACAGAAGATGATAGACAGCAGATATTTAATCAATTATGGCAGCATAGTACATCATGGGAATCTAGAAAGACACTTATTTCTGCATTACTTGACAAGAACACTGTCAGTAGAAGAAGGACGGAATCAGAGAGTTCACGCCGAAAGTATTCACTTTTCTACTTTCTAAAAAAGGATGGCATAAAGAAACCGGTGTGTAAGAAAATGTTTCTATCGACAACCTCTATTGGAGAGTGGTCAGTCCATAACTGCGTTAAAGAGACTTCTGATGATGGTGCTACCAATGAAATCCTTAAACACAGTTATTGCAGCCAAAGGCGAACATCTAGGTACTATGCGCGAGCTGAAGAAGGAAAGGCCTTTCTCAGAGATCAGTTCTTGGACAAATTTCCCAAATTACCTTCACATTATTGTCGAAAAAGCACAAACAAACTTTATTTGGAACAGACTATCAAAACATTCTCTGATCTGTACACTCTTTATGTAGACAAATGCGCAGAGGAAAATCAGAAACCTTTATGTAGAAAAGTCCTCAGAGAAGAATTTGAAAGGAAGAACATTGCATTATATCAGCCCAAAAAAGACCAGTGTGATAAATGTGTTGCATATGAAACAGGTAACTTGAATAGTGAGGAATGGGCAAGCCATCAACAGAGAAAGGAGGAAGCTAGACAAGAGAAAAGTCATGATAAATGTTTAGCAAGCAAAGAGAATTCCCGAGTTAAGGTTATTACTATGGATCTACAAGCTGTTATGCTGTCGCCTTGCCTGAAAGCCTCATCTTTGTATTACAAAACGCAACTTGCAGTGCATAACTTCACACTGTTTGACCTAACAACACGCGATGTGGACTGTTATGCAATGCATGAAGGAGAGGGAGGATTAAGTGCCAGTGAATTTGTGTCGTGTGTATCTGATTACCTAGTAAGAAACATTGAAGACTATGATGAGTTCATACTTTATAGCGATGGCTGCACTTACCAGAATCGAAATGCTGTCATGTCAAACAGTCTACGAAAGATATCGACACAGTACAATAAGATTATCATGCAAAAAATTCTGGAACGTGGACACACCCAAATGGAAGTCGGCAGTGCACATGCTACTATTGAGAGAAAACTAAAAAACGCAGATATTTATGTTCCAGCAGATTATGTCAATATCATAAAGCGTGCCCCTAACCCTCCATACAACGTGATCTATGTTGAACATGATTTTTTCAAAGACTTCTCAAACATTGGGCCATACAAGTCTATCAGACCTGCTGCCAAGGTTGGTGATACACGAGTCACTGATCTTCGTTGTGTCAAATATTTACCCAATGGAAACGTCAGCTACAAAATCAGTTATCATGATGAATGGAAGGCTTTACCTGAACCAAGGGTCTTCCTAATGCCCGAACCCACAACACTTCACTCAGACAGACTGAAGAAAAAGGAGACCAAATATCAACACCTTCAACAGCTAAAGAATGTTATGCCAAATGATTACCATGGGTTTTATGATCATCTCCGACACCGAAGTGACATTTCTGTAATGACCAATCATTGAGCTTTAACATTAGTATATTCTCGTTATTATTGTTCTATCGTTGATTTATGTTAAGCCCACATATTAGTATCCAGATGAGAGTAGTAAGATGCTATTTTAAACCATTTCGTTGCTGGTTAATTGGGCAGTTATGACATTATCACTCATTACCTCAAAGTACACGTGGGCACTACATGTACGAGAGTGCTGTATACAGGTGGAAGCTAAAGACATGCGACCCAGAGCGTATTTAGTCTTCATCCGTATACAACATTCAGTATTTAATACTCGCATGTATCTGTTGACCCACACAATTTAGTTTTCCATGTATGATGGTTCACAGATGATCCATTACCGTAACTATAATTATTCTGACCCTACACGGCGAGACAATGTATTGTATAGGCAAGTCCCTCCATAGTCATAGTGGCTAGAAGAGGCTCAGGGCCCTACAAGATACAAGTTTTTGCTATGTGAGAAAATACAAAATAGTTCAAAAGTATAACATTTTCTCATGCAACAAAACCTCGTATCTCCACGTTTATGGTAATTTATAAAAACTAAAACCATGTATGTCCAAATGTACAGGGTCCTATTGCAAAATAATCCAATTCTGTTTTATGGTGATTGGTAGGAAAAAAATAAATAATTGTCGCTGAAGAAGAGGTTAATCATGCTCTTTCTGTGGGAATGAAATACTTTTTTACTCAATATTTGGAGATACGAGGTTTTATCAGAAAGCCGACGATATCCAATAACACTAATACCCCTTAACTGGAATATAATGCAACACACGTCAGCTATTTCCGGCTGCACACCGTATTGAGGCCAGCGTAAATTGCTTTATAAAGTCGATGACCAACAGGAGTACATTTCTTTTGGCTTGTACATTTGCAAATGATATGTCCAATTCGACACAGGGGGCAACGCAACTTTAATACAATATAAGAAATATTTTATTGATTTTCTCACAATTAATTCCGATTGAAGCGGTTCAAATTACTTTCAACATATTCACACGCTTTCTGTTTGCTGGCTTTAAACGTGTGATAGGGTGGATTTCAAGATAAAATACTTGCCATTATATATTGGCAGTCTATCGTGCTAAACATACCTTTAGGCTAACCTATGCCGCGTATTCTGTTATTTGGCAATGCCCACGATGGCGTTATCATAATTCGACGTGCACGTCATTTAAAACAGCAATAACATCTCGGTGGGTCTTGCATAAATATTTACAGAATTATACCTCATAAATAAACATGCAACTCACCAATGCTGTTTTAGCCTGACATAAGGCATTTGAATCCTGGTGGAAACCATACACATCATAGCTTCCGCGTTAAATAAATTAATATGCTTTGAATCATGAATTACTAGAAAACCAATTTGAAATTAATTATATATGTATGTTGTTGAATATTTTAAAAGTTATTTTACAGGGCGGTGTTTATAGCTGTAACATCACCCCGTAAAATTAGTTTCAAAATATTCAACAAACTGAATTGTTACATAGTAAAGACATGCAATTAGTAAGCTTGGCTGACATTACAACGTCCGGGACGGAGCTAGATACGTTACTATGTATGGTGACGTCAGCTTATATGTGATGTAATAGTGTATGACGTCACATACATGTGTGACATATCTTATCACTCAATTAAATCTTGTTAGTTGTTGACCAAAATCAACAAATGCACAAACCCCTCTCTCTCTCTCTCTCTCTCTCTCTCTCTCTCTCTCCCACTCTCTATACATTGATTTATAATAATTTAAGACTATGTTTCAAACATGGGCGATATTTACAACAAAGTTATTAATTTCATTCCTAAGAACAATGCTCTATCCAATATGTATCTATCTTCATATACATGTGTTTAACACTTTCATTTGGAAACCGTCCAGATAAGATCCCTGCAGTGGTCTTGAGGAATATCCATTTGCAGAACAAGTAAACACGTTTTTAGAAATTTATCACTGGAATGACTGGCTTGATAACTGAGGCAGTCATTATACTGCTAAACTAAAAAATAGCCTTCTCTTGTCCGGCAAATGGACATTAAAAAAATCAATTATTTAGATTTCGTGACCACATTTGTTAATAAAAGGGTCAACAATCGTTCGTTCTGATTATTGGAAAACGATGATAACCTGTAATAGCAAAGCACTGTTAGACGATATGGAGCTGCAATGAATAGAGCGTTCCATTTCTAGCAATTCCCCGAACATTTTAGCTATGGTCCACCCACTGTGCACGCACGTGAAGCGACCGTAGCGCTTTGAAACCTCCTCTCCCAGAGTCTCAATTTCAGGTTAACTCTACAGGAAAGCAGTTGAATTGTTTGAGACCAATTTGATTGAGAGCTGTTGCTGAATACGGTTTATAATTTGTAGATTCACATAAGATATAACATTCATACATTTACGCTAACATATGCTCGATTCTGAATATTACGTCACATACTTGAGTGGCAGATCGGATTATTTCACTTAGATGAGCATCTTGTTCGTTGCTGTCACGAGTAGTTTATTGCTGTCATCTGGAGGTGTACCGCCTCTGGTGAAATAAACACACTGCATACAGTAATCGCCTTCTGCCATCTTAAGTAAAATCCGGTAGCAGAAAGTAGAAGATATACTTCATTAAAAAAATTCATGGTCCGATGCCAGGATGATTCAAAATACGGTAAAATGACTTACCTCTCCAGGATGTAGGAACTGTTTGATTGTAATTTGCCCGACCATTTTGGTCACCTCTTTAGCACTAAGTGACGGTCTCTGGCTACGTCACTCTGGTCAGTTGTTGTGGACTCACGTGGCAGCATTGATTGGTAGATAGTTAGTGCTGAAGTAGTGACGGAGATGGTCACAAAAGCTACACTCAAACAATTCCTACATCATGAAGAGGTCCGAAATGTGTCCTTATTACAGAAGATATACGTTTAATTGGAAGAGGAATATTATTCCTTTTCTCTTCATGTTGATTCTCTTCATCATTTCATTCAAGGTGTTTGTGTACATGTTTGATTCTTTCTTTGTGTGGTTTGTTCATTGAATCCAGCTTTAACTAGGCCACGCCCATCTCTATCTAGGTTCGCCCACGCTTTGCCTGTCTTGGGATCGATCAAACCATGTCCTCTCTAAATCTCAATTTCCAGAAAACTGTACAGGTAAGCTGTTGCATATTTATACTAATTTGACTAGGGGCTGTTGCTGTTTATGTTTATTATATATTAAAGATATACATTCTACAAATACCGGGATTCATTATGACGTCATATATTTGACTGACAGACCGGATTCCTCGATTGTCATGACTGAAATTACAGTGATAATGCATCGCTAATAGCAGAAGTCCATTCCATCTGTATTATGTATATCTGCTCAAACAGCAATTGTATTCAATGAAATACCATCTGTCCATGATGTGGCATAAGTTCCACTGAGATCCATTATGGAATAACAACTCGCTTGTCATCGTCAATTTATATATGCAATGTGAAAAATGTCAAATCACTAAAACCCAAATTGCGGGTAGAAAGGTTGCTGAAATTGCATTTAACGAGCAAATTAGTAGGCTCGAGTAGCTGATAAATCAATATAATATTAGAATTATTTTGCCATTGAAAAGTAACCCATGTGGCAATGATGCGCGCGTGTTCCATGTTATTGCTGTGTGCACATTGTGCCACACTGCTCTATTGGACAACTTCTTCGGAATGCTAGCCATGTTTTTATATAAAACACAAAGTATAGCTCATCAATCACTGTGTGATATGCACATTGGGTCACAAAAAACATCGCATTGGATATTATCTATCTACTATTTAAATGTTCTACTGTTGAAACATGAAACGTTTCAGGCAAAGGATTCGTGTTTACCTATTACACGCCCATATCTAGCTAAACTCCGCCCACCATTTTAGGGTGTTGGAATCAAGTTATATATACACCTGTGCAAAAGTTAAGCACCAGCAAAAACAATAGAACGTAGAAACATGATGGTACAACTAGGCTGCCATACTTTTTGTCCCCGCGTTAGCTGACATAATTCCAAGTACGAAATGCACATGCATGCATGACTTCACGCCGCTTGATGTCCGTGCGTGGCGGGAAACAGCACACGTGTTCAGTTATGTAAAAGTCCAGTTTGAGGTGTAGAACATTACATACAGATTTAGGCGACAAGATTAGGAATTTTGTGTTCATGACCGTGGTTTATTTGTACAGAGAGAATTAGCTCTTGATTGTGAACCGCTATAGCAATACGAAGGTTAAGTGATCGTGTGAAATGGCAAATCATAGGCATGCATACCACTGGTATGTCATGCAGAGAGATTGGCAGACAGCTGAACATTAACCATACTGTAATCAGTCGTTTGATTGCAAAACATGGGCAAACTAACGAGGTGAACGACAGGCCTAGATCTGGAAGACCGAAGAAGACTACTGCCCGTGATGATTGAGCCCTAGTACGCCTTGTTAGGAGATCTCCATTCACCAACAGCAGAGTGCTCAGCCAGCAATGGGAAACGCGCAATAGAGTGTCTATGTCTACCGTCAAAAGGAGACTGTATGCTGCTGGCATGAAAGCTAGGAGACCTGGCAGACGTCCTCTCCTCACTGCACACCACAAAGAAGAGCGTCTGAGGTGGTGCAACGAAAGAAGACACTGGAACATGAGATCCTGGAGACGGGTACACTGGTCCGATGAAAGTCGGTTCCTGCTTCATGCCACAGATGGTCGAACTCGTGTATGGCGGTCCAGACGCACGGCGTACGACCAACGTAACATCATGGAAGAAGTTCCATTTGGTGGAGGTTCCGTTATGATATGGGGGTGCATCTCATTTGATTGTAAGCCGGTTCTGTTGACTGTACCTGGAACACTAAATGGACAAAGATATCAAGATTCCATACTGGATAGAGTTGTGGTCCCTAATTTTGTAAATCATGCACCTGGAACCCACCCTATATTCATGGATGACAACGCCCGACCACATCGTGCCAGAGCTGTGCATGAATACCTCCGCCAGAATGCCATCGAAACCCTACCATGGCCAGCAAGGAGCCCTGACATGAACCCTATTGAGCATATCTGGGACATTCTGGGAAACATGTTGAGAAGGAGGGATCCTCCTGTGCAGAACCTACAGGAATTAACAGACGCACTCCATCTTGAATGGCAACGAATACCACAATGGCGTATCAGTCGGTTGGTGACCAGCATGAGACGTCGTGTCCATGCCGTCATCCAGGCACAAGGTGGATATACCCGGTATTAATAATGACAGTCTCAAACTCGTGCACAGATGTTAAACTTCGTTTTCAGACACCATTAATGACAATCTAGCCACGTGTGTCAACTGTAGGGCAATAGTTGTCAGTTGTGTCAACGTAACCATATTCAGGCCTCGTTTTCAAGTTCAAACAAAATCATACAGTGTTTCCCCACCATCATAATCAGCATTCCTCTAGTTGCATTATTACCTCTTGCACTAGGATGGATGGGTACATAAATGTTTATGCTATTGCTTTCTTCATAGCACATGAATATACCTTCGCATGTGCGTAAAAATAGGGTGGTGCTTAACTTTTGCACAGGTGTATAGTTTGACTTTTAAGTTCCTGGAATCCAAATTTCAAATAACTATTCAATTAATCTGTTGAATATTCTGAAAGTAATTTGACTAGATAATGTTGCTTTTCTAGCTTTAGGGTTATCGTTATGGTTATGGCTATGACCATGGCTATGGCTATGGCTATGCTTAGGATCAGAGTTATGGTTAGGATTAGAGCCTATGACAGCAATAGCAGGCAGTCAAATGTCCGGCAAAATATTCAACATACTGTTTATTAAAGAGATTTGACGGGCCTTGCCATGCCTATGTTTGAGCTAAATACGTCGCTATGTACTGTGAGTTCAGTCTATATATGCCATAATCAGACCCTTCAACGATGTGTAATAACTAGCACACTCTATTATCACATCTAAATTGTAGCGTTATGTGTATTATGTAACTAGCCGTTTTAGATACCTCAATTATATGACATGAAACGTGGTCACGGAAGGAAGGTTGTCGCTTAATACCCGGATGCTGTCATGGAGATTAAATAGCGTTGCACCACATGGTAATAGTTTAGGCCAGCTAGTCTTTCAACTATTTATCTGAAAACAACATCCCGTGTTCACAAGATGGCAGGTTCAGCAATAATGGGGAGATCCTATGTGCCACTCAAGTATATGTACGTTATGATCAAATGGGGGCACATGTTGGCCGACGGCATAACCACAATGCTCAATGAATGACGTATCTATCGTAGCCATGCACATGTATACACACTGTATGGCTATGATGATAAAAAATATACTGTTGAATATGTGTTAACTAATTTGACTGGGCGCTATTGCTGACATATACAGCAGCGTGTCTGCATGGTTACCTTAAAATGGATTCTGAGAGGTCACAGTTCAAAGTATATAAATCGATTCCCCACGGTGAAAAGTAGGCGTATCGTAGCTAGTGATGGGCGTGGCATAGTTAAAGACGAATCTCTCTCTTCGGCATGGTAGCCAGGGATTTATGTCTAAAACTCAAAGCATGGGTCTGCAATCACTATACGACATTGCGCACGCACAAGCAAAACAGGATGTCACAAGAGGGGTTGTCTATTATTGGAAGATGTACATAGAGAAGACGTAAGGCATTTAGAAATAAGTCAGTAATATAATAGGCTTATATACACAAACCTGTCTCATAGTGAACCATTTCTGTTGGGGTCACAGTTTGGTGGCTCCTAAAGAAGTGTTGCCATTTTATATATCAACCGGGTTACGATTAAATGATCTAGAAAGCATTCATTAACCATCATGTTCTTTAACTCCAATTTTTCTCATAGAACA
This sequence comes from Chaetoderma sp. LZ-2023a, assembly GCA_034401795.1. Classification (NCBI taxonomy): domain Eukaryota; kingdom Metazoa; phylum Mollusca; class Caudofoveata; order Chaetodermatida; family Chaetodermatidae; genus Chaetoderma; species Chaetoderma sp. LZ-2023a. The sequence continues at coordinate 5,067,248 of CM067360.1, forward strand.
TGTCGATTTGCAAAACAAGAACACATTATTTGGATTAACGTTCCATTGGAACGTATCGCTCTGTTATTGATCCTATTGTTCAGTGGTAAATTGTCCAAAATATTGCCTTCACCTGTTCTATAAATGGACCCTTTTCTAGACCACGTCCGGTGCCGTTTTTGGCCAGTTTGCTTTTCAAAGTGTTTTAAAGGCAGGATTTATTCTACTGTGATTGATTTCAAAGACTCTTATATAATTATAAAAAATCAGTAATAGATTCTGGGACCATATTTTCCTATCAGCAAATAATCTTGTTCTACATTTATATCCCTAAACGAATAATAGAGATATCCATACATTTCTTCCATAATATCATTACTTCTTTTTTTTAATTGACTCCCACACAAGCCGATTTTGTCGACACTCGATAGACAAATTAGAACCAATGAAAATATTGACTCTTCAACGTAATCTGAAATTGTGCAACATTCTAAAGTGATATAACTATGGGGAATACACTGACAAATAATGGTTTACTTCGATGCAGCAGTAATAACATCCAATTTGACCCACGGATACACCCACCACCATTGAACAGCGTGGTGCCACTCCTATCCCCGTACGAATGTTCACGAATAGTAATGTTGCTGATTAGTGGCAGCTATTGAAAGACTCACTATGTAGATACTATTGACTTTGCAATGCCCGCTAATCCACAGGATTGTCTATTAAATTACTGTCCCTCGTTCCTTATTGGTAGCTTTTAACATTTACACATCACTAGCTGATGATCTGACACTGCAAGGAGACGGTGGGAGGGAAAAGGATGCTTCTTATGTAGCTGAAGGTTGTTGCTCTGAAAAAATAGTTTTCCAAAGCACCATTCTGAGACCGAACAGCAACAACCGTATTGGCTGTATCTGAAAAAGGATGCCGGCAAATTGCGCATGGAAATGATTAAGCATGTTCGTGTTTCCTTTAAAGTGGATTCTGTCTCGGCAAACACGACACCCACACTGGCAAATAGAACGTACACATCGCAGAGCCCTGCTTTATTTCAACACGCTTTTTTCAAATACCTGGAATAAAGGGTAATGCCATTCGGTATGCACTGCATCTGATGTAGTGGCATTTACGTAACATCATTGATTCGCGATAGCGTTCATCGTTCTTAAACAATTTACGTAAAATGTCCATAAATACACATATTCTGCGGGTGTTCACTAGAGAAACGATGTGGAATAGCAAGTGTTCACAGAAACACAGAGAGAACATGCTATGCATGATGACGCCACCACAAGAAAGGAACTATCCATGCTAAATATCTCTAAATTTGCAGGACTAGCTAAATCATATGCATGTTTCCATTATGATCAGGGGTGAATTCAGGGTGCAGCAAACCAAGGTCATTAATTCAGTTCGATCAAAATCTATGGAATACGTTTCAGACACATGGACACTAACACGTGTTGTGCACAAACTATGTGGGAGAATCCTTAATGCACTGATTAGCCAGATAACACTTCACCATTTAATCATTTAAGCCTTACAGACCATAAATGGTACCTCCTTTATAATCTATATAATATTCTGTTGAATATTTTGAAACTAATTTGACGTAGACACATTGCGGTCTAATGTAGAAACAGTTCCCAATCAAATTAGTTTCAATATGTGCACCATATACCCTGAGTAGTTGTGTTGAAATAGAGACACCGTGAATTAAATGGAGAATTGGTTAACAGTCAGAATATGTGCAGAATAGTAGCATCAAGAAATACTAACTCAATCAAATTGCCGCTAAACTTGAGTATCCCTCGCCTCTGCTTGGCATTCTTCTGCTGCCACGCATCTATTATAACATCCACATGTCACACACTATCCCCTTTCACATAGTAACACTCATAAAGCAGAAAGAAAACAGGCCAAAAATAATCAACGACCATCACGTACACACATCTGTTTCTACAAAATACACAAACACATTTATACTACAGCGATGCGTGTAGCCGGCACGTTCATGAACGCATGTCTGGAAGCAAATTATAAATACCCCGAATGCCATATCAATCTTAATCAAACAAGCATTGCCATTGAACACAATTTCATCAGAAACGCCTCCTTCAATGGTGATGTCGAGATTGATCGCATTATATGTTTTGTTCAAATATCAATCTGGCCTGTGGTTTTTTGTGCATTTGAAGATGATAAAGTGACATGAGTACATTCTGTTGCAAACATTGATTATATATCAGCGGATGTGAGAGGAATCTTAGTACATGCAATCGTGGCATGGAGCATCTTAGTACATGCAATCGTGGCATGGAGCATTAGCCTAGTGGTCGACAGGGTGAAGCAGGTAATGTCTTCATCTAAGTCAATCAAGTCATTGGACAACACGTATTGATAACGTAGTTGTTCATCCCCCAGAACACATATCATGATAAAGGTGCAATGATTAGTGATTGACTGAACATGTCAGTGATGAAAAGTAATCGTATGTTTTATTCCATTAACCTGCTAAGGCTGTCCGCCATTTGCTTACCAACAATCAACGACGCAACACGAGAAATGCATGCACTGTTCTCATTAGAATATAGAAAGACAGCAACACATTTTACGAAATTCTACCACCTCTTAGCATACATGGACATTTGCCTGGAATATTTACCTACAATTTATTCCATGTACTTATATGAATATATGCATATATATTAAGTATGTGTTGTTTGAGAAAACAAGGTGCAAGCATACCAGTTATCATGTGATGATTACATCCATGGATTGCGAGCCCAATGTGTGAAGCTGTACATAGGAAGTGCACTCATATGACTATGATCCCGTTCCAATTCATATTACAGAAAGATTCCGAACTGGATCTGGGCAAGTTGAAGATCATAAGGAATGCATATGAGAGTATTCAGCAATTCCTGATATATGTAGGCTGATTCCATTCTATAGTGATATTTATTAGGCAATCCTGGTAGTATTGCAGTTTTCAATAGCAAGAATGACAGGTAGTGAATGTATTTTCAAAATGCTTTATCAAGTTTCTAATATTGCTCCATTCAAACTATACCTATGGGTGAGAAAATTCTGGGAGGAGGGATACCTACCATGAAATCCCATATTATCAGCTGGGTGAAGTAAATATATTTGGCAATTGATTTTCTTTGACTGCCAGAGTGATGTCTATAATCATCGGGTGGGGGTGGGGGTTGGGGGGGGGGGGGTTGGGGGGGGGAGGCAGGACCGACCTGCCAATAGCTCAGTTTGTCATTAAGACGTCTTACAAACCCAGAATGATGTTAATTACTGTTCTTTGTGGAGGTTGACCTTAGCGCACGATATTTAATTCTGGCATAGACCTCTATAAGTAGATTTAAGCAGCATTGATCATTCACTTCGCCTACTCGCAATCACACAGAAGTTGATCCCGCTATGTAATGGCTAATATTAACCACGTCTACACGGCAGATCACGGGTAAACAAAGACATGCAAAGCACCAATACTACTTAGCCCGCCAGACCGTCTGACACCGAACAAATGAGAAACAATCAGTGTCACATTTCATTTTGTGAAAAGACGGTCTTAAATTTCCGTGTACATGCAATGCAAGTTTATGTAGTTTGTGGAACCCCTACTCCATAAGGACAATAATTTTCCCCTCTGGGATATAACATAACTCTAAATCCCGGAGAGGCATTAATATTCCTTATTTTTTCATTTTTGGAAATACTCATACTATTGCCAATGCAAGTGTCTGGTAATGCACTGATACTGTGGTATCAATTTGTTCACATATGTCTATTAACCCAGAAACGCTTGAAATTCCACCATCCCCTTCCTAAACAACGCACCCCCTCCCCCCTATAATTACAAATACGCTAAATACGTAAAAACTGAGCAGAAAACAGTAGGAACCTATCCCACACATGATCTGGTCTGATAGCAAACATTATCAACACTGATATTGGTTGATAATAATTGCATTAGAAATAAATAGAAGATATTTAAAGCTTTGGTTGCACCTTTTACACCGGATTATTCGTGGCCATATTCTCTCATGTGTGCTGTCATCATATGCATTTGTACACATAGTAGACCCTGCAATACCATTGATGGTGACTTTGTTCCCAATGACAACAAGAATGTTAGTTCAAGAAGAAAAATCGTAAAAGCATTTCAAAATGTCCGACACTTCTCTTTCCATTAGCTCGCACCGAATATGACCAGTTAGTTGCCTTGGAACATTCGAGGAAGCATAGTGGGATCAATTTCGAGTTGTGCCACACCCATCTCTAGCTAAGCTCGGCTTCACTTTGTGAGGTAGCATAGTGGGATCAGTTTCGAGTTATGTCACACCCATCTCTAGCTAAGCTCCACTCCACTTAGTGAGATAGTATAGTGGGATCAGTTTCGAGTTATGCCACACCCATCTCTAGTTAAACTCCGCTCCACTTTGTGAGGTAGTATGGTGGGATCAGTTTCGAGTTATGCCACAACCATCTCTAGCTAAGCTCCACTCCACGTTGTGAGTGTGTTGGGATCAATTTATATAAGTTGAACCATAAATTACCAGGATCTAAATTGTACGAAACATTCGAGGAAGTATAGTGGGATCAGTTTCGAGTTATGCCACACACATATCTAGCTAAGCTCGGTTTCACTTTGTGAGGTAGTATGGTGGGATCAGTTTCGAGTTATGTCACACCCATCTCTAGCTAATCTCCACTCTACTTTGTGAGATAGTATAGTGGGATCAGTTTCGAGTTATGCCACACCCATCTCTAGTTATGCTCCGCTCCACTTTGTGAGGTAGTATGGTGGGATCAGTTTCGAGTTATTCCACACCCATCTCTAGCCAAGCTCCACTCCACTTTATGAGTGTGTTCGGATCAATTTATATAAGTTGAACCATAAATTACCAGGATCTAAATTGTACGAAACATTCGAGGAAGTATAGTGGGATCAGTTTCGAGTTATGACACACCCATCTCTAGTCATGCTCCGCTCCACTTTGTGAGGTAGTGTAGTGGGATCAGTTTCGAGTTATGTCACACCCATCTCTAGCTAATCTCCACTCTACTTTGTGAGATAGTATAGTGGGATCAGTTTCGAGTTATGCCACACCCATCTCTAGTTATGCTCCGCTCCACTTTGTGAGGTAGTATGGTGGGATCAGTTTCGAGTTATGCCACACCCATCTCTAGCCAAGCTCCACGCCACTTTATGAGTGTGTTCGGATCAATTTATATAAGTTGAACCATAAATTACCAGAATCTAAATTGTATAGCAATTATATAGGTAAGCTGTTAAATATTCTAAGCCTAATTCGACTGGCAGCTCTTGCTGCACTTGGATTTTTTCAATCTTCATTAAGAACGTCATTATGTGTGTGAAGTAAACCTACATGCGACGTAATGGATTATGACGCCATGTACGTGAATGGCATATCAAATCGCTCCAATAGCATGAGAGAAGATGAATATTGATATTTATCAAATCCTAGTGTATCCATTAGTGTAATATACAGCTGCGTGTTTTGAAATGGAAACAACGATTTATGGTTATACTATTTTCAAAACAGTCAGCAAGTTTATATTTTTTTTCATATATTTGGCAATGGCTTCTTCTATTGAGACTGAATAATATTTGCTAGATGTTGAATGACAAAGAAATTACGCTCCCCGGATCATCCACTCGTGTTATCGATTCAATGCACTAAAAATTCTACTTTTATCAGTTCATCTTTAATAGCCAAGATTCTCAAGAAACTAAATTTGACATCATTTAAATGGTCATATCCGTGAATGTGTAATCATCAGTATATTTATGTTATAAAATCCTCACCTTTGGCGTTAAACAGTTAACACGATTGGTAAAAGATCCTGGAGATCGAATTTTACATACACTAATACATGTATCAATAGTAATCCGCAGGCATGGTGCTATACCCACAAGAACCGCCACACTCCATTCAACATTAACATTCTTTAGTAGTTAGCAAGTAAACTGATGTTATCTGACCAGATTGTGGTAACTGGCGCATACCAATTTAATAACATCCTTGTAAATGATTTTATATGACGTAGTGGTGCCCCATTAAACATATTAATACATATAGCCTAGCGGGATGATGCGTGATCTTAACACCGCTATCCCCAATCTTAATGACGCCAGTAGAACTCCTATTAAACGAGACTCGACACGTGCATTGAATACCATCAAGAGATCAGAGATCTGGCGAACTACATCTGGTGAGACGCCAAATGGCAAACACAAAAATAAAATGTTCTCGTCAATTCAACACGCTATGCACAGTTTGAAATATTAATATGATTACCGCAAGGTTATGGCGTGTCACCAGTGCTGTTCACCCGCTACCTCTCCGCAGCGCTATCATATGTTCGCGAACACTCAACAAGTCCGGACCCTCCGATCTCAATGATAGGTATGCCACGAGAGATTGAGTATGCAGATTATGTTGACCTTATCCATAAGGAAAAAGGTCCTATTGCTGGACTGCTTCTAATAGGTGGAGAATGGCTCAGGGCTGGCTGCAAAGCGCTTAGTGAATGATGCCAAAACAGAGTTAACCCACGTACATATGTCCGCCACCACCACCGCCGCCACCCCCGCCGCCACGACGGCCACCACAGCCGCCGCCGCTGCCGCACCACTGCCCCCACCAGCACAGGCACCATACATCACCACCACCATCATCATTGCCATATTCAATCTTAATACCAACGAATTACTGGGTGTTTTAGCCGACCACCCTATCACACACCCAGCAAACCTCGTTACAACCAACCTATCCGGTCCACAAAATGCTTTGCCCGCCCACAATGGATAATTGGCGTAGATCTTCTCTATTATTGATCTATTTAAGATTATCCTAATAACATATCTTTCACAGATAATCATTAATCAAGCTTAGAGACAAAGAACACACTGGTCTTCTCTGCTCTTTTAAGCAACAGTCTATCGCCATAACATTGGATCATTGATTTCAGTAAATAACAGACCAATCAAATCTGGAGAATCCGCTTCTTTGAAGAGAATACAAGAAGGATGAGCAACGCCATTTAGTGAATTAACTTCCGAATTAACTTCGTATTACAGTAATTGATCTTGGACCGTATCATGGGATTAATTTCCAAGGAATGCTAGTTAGATCAAATAGAGTGATTCATATCGAGCTATGCTCCGCCCAATTCAAGGCTAATCTCCCCCAATGTGTACGCATTTGGTAAACGATTTCAAACATGGAAACCTGGATTCCCAGAATTTATATTTCTAGATAGCCATGCAGGAAAGCTGTTGGGCATTTTGAAATAATGTGCTTGCGGTGGTTGCTGCAGATGCCAAGGTGATTGTTACATTCTAAATTCATCAAAAGCATACAATTCATGGCTTTTAAGTTTCGTAGCAGCCATTAATGTGTGTCGTATCTGATTGTGACGTCAGATACATGAGCAAAACTTCAGATGTGTCCATTTCGATAGACGTAGTTGAAGAAGAAGTAAAAGAAGAAGAAGAAGAAGAAGAATAGAGAGAGAGAGAGAGAGAGAGAGAGAGAGAGAGAGAGAGAGAGAGAGAGCAATCTAGACGGTCTCAGAGTGCATCTCCTCTTTAGCGATTGACTCCATTGCTAAATTCTCATGAAAGTTTCATTAAATACTTAACAGGCAGAAATAGAGTGAGGCTTACAGATCTGTAACTGTGATTAGGCAGAATTAGGCTGGAGAGATAGAATGAAGCAGTAGAAAATAGATAATCGTATTTTGTAATAATTAGTATCATCAAATGGTTCAGTTAATTATTAAAAGTTTAAGTAATCGAAATCTGAAGAAACGTTTTGAGTATTGCTTATAGAAGTGTATTCACCCGTTAACTCATCTTGAAATTAGCAGAGTTATTTTCACAACTAATCCCACCCCACCCATCCCCCACCCCCGCCCCAAACTCCCCCACCCCACCCGCCCGTAGGATGAAATAGGTGGCAAACAAATAGGCTATACGTGCATCACATAGAAGAAGTAATCACTCCGTGTATGCAATGGCTAAAGGATTAAGCGACTACACGTCGATCATTACCTCGTTATAATGGCACAAGCAGGGACCGTTACATGCATGTCCCATTGTACGTATGTTATTTTCAGATTCTACTCTGACCTCGTCATGCTAATTCTGCTCATCTCTTCTTTCAACGACGATCTCAGCATACAGTGGATCATCTTCAACTGTATATCAGATACCATGTTCTTTCTAGATATCATTATTAACTTCAGAACAGGTGAGCCTTTCGAGATATTGTCATATCGTTATTTCTTTCAGAACATGCAGTAGTTGCTAAATGGCGTCATGCCACTAATAACTTCAGATACGTTAGTGTTTTAAATTTCTTTCTCAACTTCAGCCGTATTAAGATTTTTTCTAGATACACCTATTAGCTCATATTGTTCAGGTATTTTTTATATCATAAAGAACATGTATAGCATTGTAGATCACTTTGTTAATTTCAGAAGAATTAATAGATACATGTATTAACCTTAGAATAAAGTAATACTTTCTAGAAATATTTAATAGCTACAGAGCATTATGAACCATTAAAGAAAATCAAAAAATGTATGTTGCTTTTTTCGTCTAACAACATATCACGTCCCTGAATTTGATTATATATGGTGTCTTAGGGACGTAGATAGATCGGATCTGTCACTCAGGTATCGGACGTCATAATTAGAATAGGCCACGTGATAGCAGACGTCACATTCAAATAACACAGGTACGTCATGAAAGAGGCACAGGTGCAGCAGTTACTGTCTGAATGGCATGTCTTTGGTAAATTCATATAAATGAGACTCACGGAGCACTGAGTTAAAATTAATGCAAGCTCGCTTGCAAAGTGGGCGTAGCTTAACTTGAAATGGCCAGTGCAAAGCGAGAAACGGATCCTTCAGTAATCTTGCTTTCCAAATTTAATATTGTATTCTTCCATGTATTGAAGCAAGCGTGTTTTTAAAACGAAGGGAAACCGGAAGCAACTGGAATTTTCTTTAACAAACGTCTAATTTAGGTGAAACATCTACAAACCATGCTCAGTGAGGATGTGCTCAGTACAAGTGTGCATTGCGTCAGTGCGCGCATGTAAGTGTGCATGTGTGTGCGTGCATACATGCGTGAGCGCGTGAGCCACTATTGAGGTCGAGTGGCTCGATGCGTTAACACCGTCATTTGCATTCGTGTCTCGCGAGATGGCTTTCGATACGAGTGTTTTCTCGACCGAAGCCACGCCTCTATTGCGGATTGCCTCATTTCAGCGTGCATGTTCAAAGAACAGAAGACCGTATGTGATCACCACGGCGTCATCGGCGGCGTCGTTCGCGTTGTTAGTAGTTTTTGTTAACTTTTCTGTTTAGTTTAGCTACACTAAGCTATCATGCTTATGATAAACAAACTTCATGTGTAGCTTTATTAACGCATTTCTATCAACAATGCAATGTATTCATAGCGATCCTCCATACATTTTCAGGTCATGGACTTTGTTATTTCTCGTTAAGTTCTGTGTTTATCTTGACTTAGTATATACCGGTTAACTTTTCTATAATTGTGCTCAGATACAGCTAAATTATCAGCGTTATAGTAACTACACTTTATCTGTACACTTATTCCTGCATTTCTATAAGTAGTGCAATGCGTCTACCAGTTCCCACATATGTTATCAGCTTATGAACTTGGTTATTTCTGGCTAAGTTTTGGGCTTCCCTGGCTTACTTCCATACGGCTTAACTTATTCCATACAGCTTAACTTTTCTGTTTGGCTCAGATGCAGCTAAACTGTTAGGGCCATCTTAATCAAACTATATCTATAGCATTATTGCTACATCTTTTTCAATAGTACAATGTATTTTTTTCATTTCTCAATAAATTTTCAGGTCAGCGATTTGTTATTTCTGGTTAACGTTTGTCTTTACCATGACTTAGTCCATACAATTAACCTTTTCTGTTGAGTTCAGCTACAGCTAAATTACAAGCTAATGTTAACCACACTTCATCAGTAGGCGTATACCTGCATTTCTATAAATAGTACAATGCATTTATCCCGTCCCACATATATGTTCAGCACATGAACCTTATTATTTCTGGTCAAGTGTTGGGGATTCCTTGACGTTGTCCATACAGGTTAACTTTTCTGTTCAACTTGGCCTACACCTACATTGTCATGAATTTGATAGTCAGACATTATCCATGTCGTTAGTACAGCATTGTCATCAATCTACACATATGCAAATATATCAAAACAGGTGAGCTTCGTGGTTGCACTGCAATCACATGTCTGTTTTAAAGTTATAAGCATGGTACCAATGTGCTATCTACATTTTTGCAACAATACACATGTACAACCTATCAAAACAATGGGTGGATCGAATCTGTCACTCAAGTATATGGCGTCATTAATCAATTATGTCAGAGGGATGCTGCCGACACAATCATAATTGACAGGGAATACGCGATCATGAAGCTGGCAAAGTCCGGCAGGTGTAGGAACTGTTTGTCTTTGATGGATATACTTCTTAATATGCATTATGATGCATATTTTCAAACATATGCATTAACAGCACCGAGTCAAATTAGTTTCAATTAGTTAACAGCTAACCAGTATAATTGCATTGAAAATAGGATTCTGAGAATTCTGTGTTCAAAGTAGAGTCATCGATCCCAACATGCGCAAAACGTGTGCGGAGCTTTACCTGAAATGGGCGGGGAATAACTGGAAATGGACCCCCTCGATCCTGCGACTCTTACTTCTGATCAGTATCGACACAAGTCAACTTATTTTCAAACATGTGCACGAAATACTGTTTCTATGGCGACAGCTCTCATAGCTCTGATAGCTCTTATACATTCGCTGTAGTAAACAATAAAACAGTTAATTCATTTGTGTTCTCGTAAATGTCACTTAAAGGCAGGCATGCACTTGACGCTATTTGCTCAATGGGCATGGACATGTATGACGTCATTGTCATCCGGGTTATCCAACTGGTACTATAATATAAATCGATATATCTCATTACATGGCATTTAGCACGGGATTGATACGAGACAATTGTTTAACATTACGCGTCGTAAATAGCTATATAATAGACAGAAGCGGAAAATCAATAGTTAGGCCTAACTTGGGTCAACACTCTAACACACACTGCACACACATATATACACATAGAATATCCGCCTCCAAGGTGCGGTCGATTGAGAGGCCTGCAGCCTGGCGTATGTGGACTGATGAGATCCCACGTGCCACTCAATAATATAAAGTCATGATTAACTCCGCCACTGGTATGCTGGTGTCAGCAGTATAATAACATAGAATGTCGTATCTATAGCTTTGTCATGGACATGTACAGGTGTATATTCACACCAGGATGCTTGAAAATAAAATAGAAAAAATCGTATAATTTTAGAGGCTCAAATTCTGTGACTAGATGCAACGACACAAAATAATTCTTAAGATATGATGATTACATTCCATTAAAATTACTAAAATTATTTTGGCTGTTGATTTGAATCAGGGACTCGTGTCGCTAATTCAAGTTCATAACTTAAACAAATTATATGAATTTATACGGACTGAAATACGCTTACATTAAAATGGATTTTGTTTCATTACATCTAGGCACACAAGTTAAGCCTCTAAACGTATACAATTTTAACAATTTTGTTTTCATTATTTCATTAATTCATTCTGATGTGAACATGCACCTTTAAAATACCAGTAAATGTACTAATTGTATGTGTTTGGTTGATTTACTAGTTGATACACATTATGTGATATGTTTTGAATCTAATTTGACTATTACCTGTTGCTGTCATATGCAGCAACATCACATAGTCAAATTAATTTTAAAATATCTAACGGCTTATCTGTATAGTTCCCATGCGATTTGGAATCTGAAGTCCGGGTTCAAAGTATATACATGGATTCCAACATGGGAAACGCGTGGGCGGTGCTTAGCTAGAAATGGGCCCGAATATCTCGAAACTGACCTCTCTTTTAATTCAGTGGAATACATGGATGCCACAACTAGAAACAGATTCATAAAAGACAAACATTCTTGAAGGAATAGATAACACATAAAAAACCCGAATGTACTCTTGTACTACTGTAGATAATTCTATATACATTCCATATCATTTACATTCCCGGAGCATTCCTTTTTCCATGTCAGAATTTTTAGTTTTTTCATATCGCGTTTATGTTTAACTGTGGTCGCCGGAATTCCCACCCCCCCCCCTCAAGGGATAGCTTTTACGTCACACTGTCATCCTTAGATGACCACCATATGTATGAGTACTGTATACTGCGACGGTAGTAGAAGACACATCCTACAGCTCCAATCAGTCGCTTTTGCCCACCGTGTGTTGTTCTCAGCCGAAATCCTTAATTTCCTCATCCTTGACTTGAGTGTAGCAAGTCCTGCTTTCTTGAGGTCACCCAGTAGTAGACTTAGCAGATGCATACAATGACGTCCTCTCCTGGTTTTGTATTTGCTGGCTCCGAGTAAGGCGAATTCCAAGGCTCGCTATGCTGGTGTGTCTTCTTGCATACTAAGCACATGGCCAAATACGGACCATCTTTGCTGAAAGATTTTACAAACAACGGCGAAGTATTACACATCTTGAATAGTGCATCATTGGAAATTATGCTGTCTGGCGATCGGTGTCCAGTGGTGGTGCGTAGGTGTTTGCGGTGGCAGGCATCGAGTTTGTCTAGAGCTGCGTTTAGAACTGCCTAGCTGTTACAGTTATACAGCATCAGGGATACGCAGGTTGCCTTGTCTAAACGTAGTCTTTTTATGAAGGGCATCTTTGATCAACGAATCCATATATTCCAGATGGACTGGAAAGCTATGTTCCCCAAGACGCAGCATGTAGGAATGTCAGCAGTAAAGCAAAGCAGTGAGCCCAGGATTTCACTTTTCCTCCATGGTTTGCCGCCACGAAGTGCACCGTCATTTTCTTTAGTTTCATGCTTTGTAGATAGGTATATGTGGGTAAACACTGTTTTGGATTTATTCCTAAGGAGATTCTCAATTTTTAGTTTGCTTGCAGCTATTGGAAGAACTTTGTCCAGGGGTTTCTTTTCCTCGTCTAGGAAGTCAACATCGTCGGCATGTTCCAGCTCTAGTGGCATACTCAATATTGACATTGGATGGGGGTCGGGGTTGGGCTTGCAGAACTTTCCCACACGGATTTGAATACAGCAGCAAAGCAATAGATGAAATGCACAGGCGATAGACCACAGTATGACTAAGCGTATATACGGTGTGAGACATTGTAGGCATTCCAGCTTGGTTGCAAGATAAACACTGGATACGTTCTGTCTCAAGACATGTAGCAATAGTGTACTATTAAATGGCCACATTCACACAAGAATCATTAAAAAACAAATGGTTGATATTGTCCACATTTAGAGGGTCAATGTTTGTACATCCCACTAATGAAAGCGATAAATCTTAACATATGATAATTTCCTTCTGAATAAATTAATAAGAGTTTTGTTAAGAAATTGAATTGGTGATACTTACACATAATTCAACTTCACAACTAAAACAATTAAATTAATTTATATGAAAGGAAATTGTCATGTTACGGTCTTTTCGATCCATTACATTGAAGCACGTACCGTACATAAGGGAAGCACACACGCACAAGGCCCTATCCGTTGTTTTAAAAGATAATTGTTTTAAACGGTTACATATGAAGAGTCAAAGTCTATAAAACCGTCATTTGATCTAAGTGAATCAGAAACATTTCAAATGCGGGCATACGGCAGTGATTGATATTCTAACTGTACATTCTTTGCATAGAAGTATAGTAAGAATACACGTATCAGGAAATGCGTGCTCAATATCAAGCATATCTTGGGCTGATAACCATTACCGTAGTTATTCTGGAACAGTAGATCTAGGAATACTCTAAGAGTGCGCAGTTTGTAGGACATATAGCTTGCAATGCGATTCCTAGACACAAATGTGTACATATTGAAATGCCTCAACAAAGTTGCCTCGATGTGGATAGTAGCTACATACCATTAGTCACCTTCAAGATAAAAAAAATTCTGCAAATCAAGAAAAGACTACTTTTAAAATTACATCTCTGGTTTGGCAGACTCCTTACCCAGCCAGTCATTTCAGTGGTAAGTCTGAAAAAATAACCTCAGTCTTCTCTTGGCCTGCAAATGGACATTTCCCAAGACCACGATAGAGGCCGATCTTGGCAGGCTTTCGCCATGAGGCAAATGGATAACAGGTACACTTCAATGGATATCTATATAATTCTGATTTATTCCATTCACGAGGGCTTTTCCTGCTCTATGCAGACTTTACATTCCACAATTTATGTTCAATCATATGAATGTCTGTTAATACATTAAGACGGTGTAATCTTGTTATTATAGGTGTGCACACTATGATACGGGTGTAGGCAAATATTTCTATAACAGATACTGAATTGATCATCAAATATGGCCACAAAAGCGAGAATCGTGTGTTAACAATTCAGTTGCTCAGCTGGATAACATTTAGGGTCGTAATAATTGTGCTTCCTCAAGACCAGTGGCTATGTGACCACCCACCTTAAAGAGTCACCATCTTTAGCTCTCAAAAGCATGTATCCACACTAGATAGTGTTGATGGTACTTTATATGTGTTGTATCATATCCTATTTAGACCATACGCTTCTGCTTCTGCAATGCACGTATCACGCTTCTTTAAAGCGTACATCAAACATGCGACATTTACATGGATACACATCGAATCATTCTACTCAGAATAACTGATTCGGTTGACCACATGAAATGTCGTGTCATTGGAATGTCCAGAAATCCCCTCGTAGGTGAGAGTCGAGGCATATGGATCGAGTCGAGGCCGTTGTTTAAAATATTGACTTAATACAATGATACTTAATTTGGATTTGGTCGGAGTGATTATAATGAAGCTGCACTAAATCCTACAATTAAACACGACACGTATTTACGAAAAATTACTTCATTAATAAGTCACCGAAGCAAATATGCCATTACCATTATCATTAGCTACAATTCCATCATAGTGTAGTGATCAACCATCATAGAAATATGGCATCGAGATATGGTATCGCGATATGGCATCGAGATATGGCAACGAGATGTGACATCGAGGTATGACATCGATATATGGCATTGAGATATGGCGTCGAGATATGGAATCGAGATATGGCATCGTGATATGTCAATATCATATAGCAACGAGATATGGCAATGAGGTGTGGTATCTGAAGTATTCTCATACTTAGTAAAAATGGGCACCATAGTAAATGCTGATTGTTGGATTATTTGAGTGATGTTGAAAATTGTTTAAGTGGAGAATAACATGTTTTACGAAATTTAAATAAACGTTTAATGGAATTACCAAATGATTTCTTAATTCGTGCAGGTTTGACAATGATCGACTTCGCATGCAAAATCATTTTAGATCCGAAGGCGATTGCCAAACATTATATGACAACTGATTTCTTCCCTGATCCCTTAAGTTCGATGCAAATGGATTATATCTTCCTCGTGTGGGACTCCGAAGCTAATGGCAACCAATTGTTCCATGCAGGTACGAACAACATGCAAGGGACCCATCTACATACTGGCAAGGTGATCATTCTTCGAGTTTCTTTTATTATTCTGTGGCAGTATATATATGTTGCAGTATATACAATGTTTGCAGTTGTGAGCAAATCAGCCCTTGGTGAAGGCAGCTGTGGTTGAGATGCATAGTTTAGCTCTATTAGGAGCTGATAACCTACCCGCTACTTGTCATGTATATGTGGGTAGGCATAGTAATAGGAATGGTGGTACAAGTTGCATAAGTATTCATGAATTCAATCGAGAGTAGATGCTATAAGATAGAGATATGGTCTCATCTAAGTATTGGTCATGCACACTGAACTATAGAGATGCACCTAGTGTGGGTCGTACATTTATCATGTACATGATGAAGTACTGAAACACATACTTATAACGAGGTCACAGTTAGATGACCACAATGCTTCTCTTTACCCTTAATTTTAACGCACTAGTTTGCGGTACTGCTGTTTTCACTTTCTATATGTGCATAGCAGGCCATTAGCTTTCTTCTTTCATATGCATTACTAGTTTGGTAATTTTCCAGGAGGTCTTGCACAGATTATATTATATTGCTCTTAAATTTTAAATAGGTCATTTATTGTAATTCCTTATTAACATGTGATTAGCATATCGCAATAGTTCAGTACATATTTTATTTGTTTCCTTTCGCTTGCTATGCAAATATTCACAAATAATGTTTCGTTATTCAGTTTTATTTATTGGTAATCAGTTGTGTGAACAGATGGTGCTAATTGTACTCAAATTAATAAGCTGACCCATACTAAAACACACACGTTTATATGAAACATCTATCATTGGTTCAAGCAGATGAGATGATAATACCTACCTCCATGTTAACTTTATGTCCGCTGATATTACACATTTCGGTTGTTGCATATCCGAATTCCTGATGGCTACCTATGGGTCAATACATGATTATTGCACCTAATAGCAAATAACGTAGCCATCCACCTTTTACACATGCCTGTACATCCATACTACGCTCGTACTTCTAACAAAGTTATATTACTCTACATCATTATGTTAATTAACACATATTTCAATCACCTCCATGTTTGGTTTGGTCGGGCATCGGACAAATTTGAATTGAGACAGAGTTTCAACCCATTCTCTCTGGCAGTTGGTATACATTTGTTTCAGTCATCGTGTCACAGGCATGTGAACGATGCAGCTTCTAGGCTTTATAATTCTACTTTTCTTACTAATCACATTTGGCAAAATTAAAAAAAGTGTCACAAATAATCAGTGTGACATTTTAACCACATCTCTGCTTCCAAATAATTTGAAAATCTAAAGTTCATAACATTATGTATAGTTTGCCTTAGGAGCAGCCAAGAATGATCACCTTGCTGGAGTCTGGTGGCATAGTCTTTAAATTTGTCATTGACCTACATGTATCTCATCTGCTATTGGTCCAATAACATAGCATGTACGTATACAGTTCTTTCATTTACTAATGATTCTATTTTTGTTTTGTTAATTAAGCCTTTCTAACATTACCTATTTGCTTTTATGCAGGCGGACATAGTGCTAGAACCTCGCTGTATAGATATCTAAGTATAGCTGCATCAATTCCCAACAATGAGAGGGCAAATTTGTCATATGAGTTATCTTTCTCTTGTTTTTTTCTTTCACGGTCTCACTGAGAGAGGTATAAGTAGTGCTGCCATTTTCCCCCTTAGCTGACCATTTGACCTTGGACAACACAGACATGCAAATCTTCACACTTTCAGCAAGTACTCATGTACATATAATTCTTTCTCTAAGAGCTAGCGGGACCAAGCTTCAGAGAGACAAGACAAACACAATGGAGATTTATTAATGTTGAAAACACGCCCGTGTGCCTAACCATGCACACTATCTATGGTTGTCACCCTTAAGAGCCGGCGAGACCACGCTTCAGCGAGTAGATAACCAAAGGAACATCTGCGTTGTGCGAACAGAAATGAAACCATACAGGTATGCAATATATCCCACCCACCCTCTCTCTCTCTCTCTCTCTCGCCTTCTCTGCCTCGGTTGCTCGCTCACTCCTTTCCCCCCTCCCTACCTTTCTCCACCCCTTCCTCCCTCCATCTTTGTCACCATCTATCACCCTCCCTCATGTCTCTCATTCCCCACTCCATCTCATCAGCTCTCTCTTTCTCTCTCTTGCTTTCGCTCTCGCACTCTCACCATCTCTTCCTCTTTTCTCTATATCCCCTTTCATTACCTCTCTCTTTCTCTATCACTACCATCCCTCCCCTCTATCTCCCTCTCGTACAATCACATTCCCATCCTCTAGCCCGTCCACTCTCATACAATGTACCGCAATTGTCTAAAATTCAATGTTGATAAATATTGCGTATAGCACGTCAGATTTGATTGGAACGAAATGGAAAGGATAATATATAAAATAGAAACCCAACAGTGTGTTGTCCTATAGCTAGTGCACATCATATACAGTCTGGCAGCTAACCTAAATAGCACTATTCTGCCCCGTAGCTAGTATAATGTATACAAGGTCTGGCAGCTAATCGAAATAACACGGTGTTCTTTCATAGCTAGTATAAAGCATACACGGTCTGGCAGCTAACCTAAATAACACTGTGCTGTCCCATAGCTAGTATAACGCATACAAGGGGTCTGGAAGATAGCCTAAATAACGCCGTGTTGTCCCATAGCTAGTATAACGCATACACTGTCTGGCATTTAACCTAAATACAGTAGACTGTGCGTCCACAGAAGCAAAGTTATCGTGAAGAGCGTACACACTGATAGTATGCCTCAGATTATAAGGACATGTGATCTCTATCAGACGTGTTCGATGGTAAAAGTCGACGGAGATACATGATCAATGTGACGTTTAGAAGGTATGCTACAGTTGCACTGATCGTTAGGAAAGAGTAACCGTTTCTACAACCTAGCGATGGCATAGTCACAAAACAAATGAAACCAGTTTACCCCTATATGATCCAATCTTATCAAAGGCAAAATCTACGTCGAAATATAGAACGAATTTCAATTTATTATTTAGACACATTGTAAACTCAATTTCAATTCCTTGATCACTTGTGGACGACGATGTTCTCATTAATTTCTTTAGGAAACGACTTGATGGTACGGTGCGAGCAGTTTGGTCTGCATGAGCGTGACGTCTATAAATGGATACTAAACCTTGTCTGTGATGCGCAATAGTGGATATTAACTCATAAGCAATGCACTTAATGCGCACAAACGGCTTTCATACACATTGCTTTGAAGCTAGCAAGCTTTCCTTATGAATGGGACCGTTCAATAACTCAGTGCTTCTCATATGTATTAGAAGGCATCAACAGATATCAACGGTGCAAGACACATACAATGAATGGATCCGAGCTGTCACTCATGTCGCTGACATCATAATTTAAAAACATCGTTTGTTGGGTGACGTAACTATCAAACGATGCAGGCCGGAAATCAAAGGGGTTGACAATTGTTCAGCAGCGATTACAGTTGTATGTCTTTTGATGATTGTCCTATTTAGTAAGCAGCTTGCTGAATATTTGGACATTATTTACAGCTGGCCTCTATAGTTACCTTGACATTGTTGTTACGGGAATTCAGGGAGCAAGGTGCTAAAACCGAAAAACAGTCTGAATACACACACAAAGTGGGCGGAGATTAGCTCGAAATGGCCTATCATATATATATATATATATATATATATATATATATATATATATATATATATATATATATATATATATATATATATATATATATATATATATATATATATATATATATATATATATATATATATATATATATATATATATATATATATATAAATATATATCTATCATCTCATTCAAAACAATATTTCTTTTCCCAACAGGATAGCCTCCTTACTTGCAAAGCAAGTTTATCATATGGAAGCAAGTACTCAAGCGTAG
>CM067360.1:5087326-5137326 GCA_034401795.1 Chaetoderma sp. LZ-2023a
AATACCAAGACTATTACCAATGCGTGTGTGTAGTAATGCACTGATACTGTGGTATCAATTTCTTCACATATGTCTACTACCCCAGACACGATTGAAATCCCACTCTCTTAATTATAAGACAACTACAAGGAAAAGCTCTTGACTATCCAGCAACAGCATCCAATCACACCATTTTCAAGATTTTCAACATGCTAGTCCATACATGATAAGGAACTTGAGATAGTGTATTACTCAACGAACGATTTTCCTCACATTATTTACCCCCTCAATGCTACATGTTTAGAGCAGCCATATCGAAGCATACAGAGGAACCCAGGAAGTTACTAAGCATATACATAGATCCCCAACCACATCATTCGAGTGCCAATATGTCTGCCATACCATCCTCTTCCGAACGACCCCACCCACCCCACACCCCAGATAAATACAAATGCGCACAAAAAAGCCTGAACCTATACCACACATACTCTGCGCCGATATAAAACATTATCAACACGGCTATTGGTTGGTAATAATTGTATCTCTAGGTTACAATAAATTAGAAATAAATAAAAGATATTTAAAGTTATCCTTGCACTTATTACATCGGATTATTCGTGGTCATATATGTTCCCTCATTTGAGTTGTCACAATATGTATTTGTACAAATAGTAGATGCTGCAACACCATTGATGGTGACTGTGTTCCCAATGACAACAAGAATGTTAGTTCAAGGACAAAAATCGTATATGCATTTCAAAATGTCCGACACTTGTCTTTCCATCAGCTCGTACCGAATATGACCAGTCAGTTGCCTTGGAGCATTTGAGGTAGTATAGTGGGATCAATTTCGAGTTATGCCACACCCATCTCTAGCTATGAACATTTGAGGTAGTATAGTATGTAATCATCAGGATATTTGCATTGTGAAATCCTCATCTTTGTCGTTACCGGTTAACAGGATTGGTAACAGATCCAGGAAATCGAATGTTACATTCACTCATAAATGATAGCACTAGTAATAAGCCATGGATGGTGCTATACCTATAGGAACTGCCACACTCCATTCTACATTACCATTCTTTAGTAGTTGTCAAGTCAACTGATGTTACCTGGCCAGATTGTGGTAACTGGTGCATATCAATGGAATAACATCCCATTAAATGATTGTTGATGGCGTATTGGTGTTCCATTAACATTTAATACAAAAAACATAACTGAAGGTTGCGTAATCCTACCCCCTCTATGCCCAATCTTAATGATAACAGTAGAACTATCAAAGCACTATGTCTTCCATTAAATGAGAACTATGACTATGAGAATCGGCATGTGCATTGGATACCATCAAACGATCATAGATCTGGCTAATTACACCCGGTGAGACGTCAAATGGCAGACACAAAAATAAAATGTTCTCGTCATATCAGCACTTTATGCAGAGTTTGAAATATTAATATGATTACAACACGGTGATGGTGTGCCATCAGTGCCCATCACCTGCTACCTCTCCGCGGCTATATCACATGTTCGAGAACACTCAGCAAGGCCAGACCCTCCGATCTCAATGATAGGTATGTCACCAGAGATTGAGTATGCAGATTATGTTGACTTTATCCATAAGGAAAAATGTCCTGTTGATAGACTACTTGCAATAGATGTAGAACGGCTCAAGGCAGCACAGGTCCTCGTGAATTAAAGCTAAGACAAACTTGACTACGGTACATATGTCCGCCACGACCACCACCACAGCCACCACCACGACCGCCACCGCCGCTGCCATGACCGCCACCACAGCCGTGGCCGCTACCGCCAGCACCGCTACCACCAACACACGCACCATCCATCATCATCATCATCATCATCGTCGTCATCATAATCACCGCCATGCTCAATCTTAATACCAACGAATTACTATGCAGTTTTTCGCCGTACACCCCCATCACCCACCCAGCAAACATCGTTACCCATCCTGTTCTGCAAAACGCTTTGCCCGCCAGCGATGGTTAATTGGCGTAGATGTACTCTTTATTATTAATCCATTTAAGATTATAATAATGACATATCTTTCACCGTCAGACACTAATCAAGCTTAGAGGCAAACAACGCACTGGTCGTCTCTGCTCTTTTAAGCAACCGTCTATCGCCATAACATTGGATCATTGATTTCAGCAAAAATAACAGACCAATCAAATAAAGAAAACTCGCTTCATGGAAGAGAGTACAAGACGGATAGCCAATATCATTTAGTGAATTAAATTCCAAATTAACTTCGTATTACAGGAATTGATTTAGGGCCGGATAATGGGATTACATTCGGAGGAAGGCTAGTTAGATCAAATAGCATGATTCATATCGAGGTATGCCGCGGTCATTTAGAGCCAAGCTCCGCCCAATGTGTACGCATGAATCGATGTGACACTTTGAAACATGAATTCCCAGAATCCATATTCCAAGATAGGCATGCTGGGAAGCTGTTGGGTATTTTGAAACTAATTTTACTGCGGTGGTTGCTAGCAATGGCAAGGTGTTTGTTGCATTAAAAATTCAGCAAACGCATACAATTTGTATTTTTTCAGTTGTGTCATGCGTTAATATGTGGCGTGCCACATTATGATGTAAGATACTTAAGCACAACTTCAGAGATGGCCATTTCGTTAGATGTGGTTGAAGAAGAAGAATAAGAAAAGAGAGGGAGGGAGAGAGAGAGAGAGAGAGAGATTGCGATATCTAAGCGGTCTCACAGGGATTGACTCCATTGTTAAATTCTCATGAATGTCTCACTAAATACTTTGCAGGCAGATATAGAGTGAGGGTTATAGATCTGTAACTGTGATAGACAGAATTAGGCTGGAGAGCTAGAATGAAACAGTAGAAGATAGATGCATTTTGTCATATTTAGTATCATCACAAAGTCCATGTAATTATTAAAAGTGTAAGTAATCGCAATTATTGCTTATAGAAGTGTGTTCACCCGTTAACTCATCTTGAAATTAGCAGAGCTATTTTTACAGCTGATTCCCCGTAGTATGAAATAAATGGAAATCAAATCGGCTATACGTGCATCACATAGAACAATTAATCACTTCTGGTAAGCAATCGTTAAAGGGTTAAGCGACTACACGTCGATCATTACCACGTTATAATGGCACAAACAGGGACCGTTACATGTCTCATTGTACGTATGTGCTTTTCAGATTCTATTCGGACATGTCCATATTAATACTGCTCATCTCTTCTTCCAACGCCGATCTCAGCATACAGTGGATCATCTTCAACTGTATATCAGATACCATGTTCTTTCTAGATAGCATTATTAACTTCAGAACAGGCGAACCTTTCGAGATATCGTCATATCGCGATTTCTTTCAGAACATGCAGTAGTTGCTAGATGGCGCCATGCCACTAATAACTTCAGATACGTTAGTGTTTTAAATTTCTTTATCAACTTCTCATTTTACTTATGCTATTTTCAGATTCTACTCAGACCTCTTCATGTTAATACGGTTCATCGTTACTCTCATCATTCTACCCGTCGCCATCTCTTTTTAACGACGATCCCAGCATTCAGTGGATCATCTTCAGCTGTATATCAGATACCATGATCTTTCTAGATATCATTATTAGCTTCAGAACAGGTGATACTTTCTAAATACCGTCGCATCCTTATTCCTGTCAGATCATGCAATAGTTGCTAGTCATTAATAACTTCAGATGCGTTAGTGTTGTAGATACCTATATCAACTTCAGACGTGTTAAGATTGTATAGATGGTGTAGTTCGGATCGACCGCTCAGGTACCGGCCGTACCAGCTAAGCTGGGTACGCGCCGCCCATCCTGGATTCGTTCCCTGAACACGCCCCCCCCCCCCGGGGTAGAGCTATAAGCGTATATGAGCCTATGAGAGAGATCACGTTATAAAAACGACTAAGTTCGTTAAAGCGCATAGTGCGCATGCACACGCTTAATACTATTTTTGACAGAGCGCGTAATTTACGACCAAGACAGGATGACGCTTTTAGTGTACCGAGACAGTACAATGTAATCCTTTTTGATAACATCTTCCCGCCAAATCTGGCATTAATCAAGACCAGAATTCGACGGGCTTTCCAAATCTGTAAGCCATTTTAAAATCGGTTAAGAAATGGCCGAGTTATCCACGAAAAAACCCCTTTTGATTATCCTCGTTAGACATTCTATATTGTGATTACAGTCCTGAGTTCGATCCGCTCCCGTCATGAGCTGCTTGCGGGAATCCTGTTTGCGGAAACCAGCCTGCGGGAACTTTCCAGCTTCCAGGTAATGCATCAACTCACGTCAAACTAAGGGTGACGTATCAATTTCAGTAACACGATAGCTCAGGCTTAAGAATGGCTACCGATTTTTCAAGTAACTATACTTGACATTTTTAATTATCCCGTTAATTACATCTTTGATAATTATATCGTATCTGTATAACCGGTCCCGATAACTAAAAGGCACCGTAACGGTCTTAGGACCGCTAGTTATAATTTCTGTATCTGTTTATAGTTATTCTTATTTTCTGTAAGGTGTTTTCGCTAACTGCACCGTAGTAGGTTCCTCAACCTGTACTATATATATTATTCTGATCATTTCACATTGTATTGATTGTTCTGGTTAGTTTATATATGGCAAGTGGAGATCAGTTTATATGTTTTGCTTATTTGTAGAAAAATATAGGACTGCAATGCACGTAGGAAACGCTATACAGCAACATTTATATATGCAGCACTTTCTCCCGCCACCAACAATTTTTCACTGAGGTCGCTGTCCGTGCTATAACTCTGTTTAGCCCGGCATGCTACCGACTAAAAACCTTTTCTATTCAGCTCGATAGGATAGGTTTAATATGATTAGAGACAATCTCTCCATTAGGAGACACGTAGTGTAGGCCTCTTTTCCGGTAGTTGCGATAATTTAGCCCCACACTCCGGCAAGGTTGTGTAAGATTGGCCAACATACCTAAAGGGCGTCATATTTCTAAGTTAGTGTCTCTCTTCATTTTCCACTAAGCCTTATGGCTTCTTAATTGCTTGGATGCCCCTATCCGCACCATGGACTGATCCGACCATGGGAAACTATTGGGGTTTCCGAGCGGTGATGGCCAGGGTGTGGTGTCAAACACTTTCCCTGCGTATCCTCGGATACTCAGTAGCTAGTTACCGTTGCCAATGTAGGAAAGCACTGCGAAAACATATCTTAATTATTTTTTTCTTTAATCTGCTGAACAATCCTCCCACACCGCAGTGCATAACTGGGCAACGTGTGTTTAAACCTAACGCCAGGTTAAAAAGTTACTTCCGTAAGACCTGGTGACGGGCGAGATGCGCATCCCCACCGAATTCCGAAAGAGTGTCTGGGCATGATATTCAGATCCGCCATGCCCTCAAGGGAAGGACATTTACGGTGGGTATTCGTCTCTCTTACCCCCCCCCCCCACCCCACCATAGCGATATGTCAGTTGCTTAAAAAATGCTTTTGTGAAAAATAACCAATGTCCTGTGACGTGTTATGTGGTTACGGAGCCAGATGTTCGGATTCTTATCCAGTTCGGGGATCTTGCGAAGTAAAATGTATGCACACTGTTTTCAGTATTGATGTCTTAGGGCATCCGTTCTCAGTGGCAGCCATATCTAAAAGCTAGATAGACGTCAGCCATTTGCGGCCTAAAATAATTCTTGTCTCTAAAAAACAAATATTAGGTTAGGCATAGAAGAAGGCCCGCATAAATAAAAGCGGCAACTACTAATTCAGCATACTGAGAATTACATAAGACGGTGACGTGGGAATCCTTCGGGAATACCTTGTTCCGTCTTCACGTAAAACAGCACGCAACCGTATAGTCATAATCTCACTAGGTATGGTGTTGTGCATGCGTGTGTGCGTGTATGTGTGTGGGTGTGTGTGTGTGTGGGTGTGTGTGCGCGTGCGTGCGTGCGTGCGTGCGTGCGTGCGTGCGTGCGTGCGTGCGTGCGTGCTGTGTGTGCGTGCGTGTGTGCGTGCGTGCATCTACGTGTTCATGTGTGTGCGTGCGTGCATGCGCGCGCGTGTGTTCGTGCGTGCGTGTGTTTCGTGTACTTAGTAGCAAACTTAGTCACGTTAGAGTGGCTCGATGCGTTAACACCTCATTTTCATGCGTGTCTCGTGAGATCACTTTCGATACGAGTGTTTTCTCGAACAAAGCCACGACTCTATTGTTAGATTGACTCATTTTAGCGCGCCTGTTCAATGAACATAAGACATTATGCCATCACAGCGGCACCATCGTGATCGGCGGGGTCGTCCCCGCTGTTGGTAGATTTTGTTAACTTTTTTGTTTTGTTCAGATACATTAAGCTATCATGCTTATGATAACAAAACTTCACGTATAGCTTTATAACCACATTTCTATCAATAATGCAATGTATTCATCCCATTTCTCCATAGATTCAGCTAATGGACCTTAGGGTTATATTAACCAGACTCCATCCGTGGACATATTCCTGAATTTCCATAAATAGTGCAATGCGTCTATCCCGTTCCTACATATATGATCGTCCAATGCACTTTGTTATTTCTGGTTAAGTTTTGGGGTTTCCTTGACTTAGTCAATACAGGGTAACGTTTCTGTGTAACTTGGCCTACACATATATTATCATGGCTATGGTAGCCAAACATTATCTCTGTCTTTATTACTGCATTTCTATCAATAGTACAATGCATTTATCACAGTCCTCTCTATATTTCAGCTCAGGAACTTTGGCTATTTTGGTTAAGTTGTGTGTTGTTTAACGTAGTCCATAGAGTAAAATATTTCTCTTTAAATCTGCTACCGCTAATCTATCAATCTTAAGGAAAACATACTTTATACATAACTTCTTTACCGCATGTATGTAAATAAAGTAATACACTCGAGTTAGTCCTCTGTTAATAATCTGCGACAATACACATTTACAGGCAATTAAACAATGGATGGATCCGATCTATCACTCAAGTGTATGGCCTCATTAATAAATTATGTCACAGGGAGACTGACGGCACAATCATAATTAACAGGGAATACTCGATCATGAAGCTGGCAAGGTCCGGCAGGTGTGGGAACTGCTTGTCGTTGATGGATATACTACTTAATAAGCATTGCGATGGATATTTTGGAACATGAATTAACAGCATCCAGTCTAATTAGTTTCAAAATATTTAACAGCTTACTTGTATAATTACATTGAAAATAGGATTTTGAGAATTCAGTATTCAAATTCTAGTCATCGAGCCCAACACGCACAAAACATGGGCTGATTTTCGGTTGAAATGGGCGGGGTATAACGACAAATGGACCCATCTATTCAGCATCGACACAAGTCAACGTATTTTCAAACATGTGCGCGAAATACGGTTACTATGGTGACAGCTCCCATAGCTCGTATCGCGCTTACATCTTCGCTGTAGTAAACAATAAAATCGTTAATCCAGTTGCACTTTCCAAATGTCACTTAAAGGCGCGCTTCCGCTTGACGCCGTTTGATCAATGGGCATGGACAGGTATGATGTCACAGCCATCAGTGTTATCTACCTGATAACATAGTATAAATCTATAGATCTAATTAGATGCAATTTAGCGCCGGATCTGATACGAGAGCTGTGTCTAACTTTGCGCATCGTATATAGCTAGATCATAGACACAAGCGGAAAATTAGCATGTAGGTATATGACGGGTCTACACTCTAACGCACACGCAGCTATACACATAGAATATAGAGCCTACAAGGTGTGGTCGATAGAGAGGGATGATGGCGAATGTGAACTGACGAGATCCCATCTGTCACTCACTAAGTCATGACTAACTCTGTCACGGGTGGGCTGGCGTCAAAATTATAATAATATAGAATGGTGTCTCTATAGCTCTGCCATGCACATGCATCTTTACACCAGAAAGCTTGAAAATACAATCGCTAAAATTGTATAATTCTAGAGGCGTAAATTGTTCTCTAGATGTAATGAAACGAAATAATTCTTAAGATATTTTGATTACATTCCATTAAAATTAGTATAACTCTTTTAGTTATGGCTTTGAATTAGGGACCCGTGGCTCGAATTCAATTTCATAACTAAAAAAAGTATATGAATTTATATGGACTGAAATAAGCATACATTAAAATTCATTTCGTTTCATCACATCTAGCCACACAAGTTACGTATATACCATTTTAACAGTGTTATTTTCATTAATTCAATCTGTATCTGCTTACCTAGTTAATAAGAGGCTAGCAGCTAAAACGAATATGCAATTTCCGTTCTTCAGAAATCTACTCCTGGCAAGCAATGTACAGCTAGCTAATCTGAATCTCCGCTGTATGTGCGGAGAATGCGCAATACACCTACCATAGTAATGCACATTTATATGACATTCCACGTTGATGTAGACCATACTCTCTGCCTCATAATGAAGAATGGCCGTGTAAATGAGGTGATCTGTCATGTTGACTATCTTAGCTCATTAAACCCAAAATTTCAAGCACCAAAAGTCGTTTGCAATTTAATAATTCCGACATTGAATTCTTGGAGCCAGTTTGACTGAGCGCTATGGCCCATGGCAGCAATGGGTTCCTGCCAAATACGTGTCAACATATTCAACAGCGTAGCTTAAACTATGAGTATCGGAATTCAGTGTCCACGGGTTATTGATGAAAATTCGACTGGATAATGTGTATTCAGTCAGTCCCAACCCATGATAACATCTACCAGACAAGCAATTCATGTACAAGTGCATTTACTTACACATGATCATTCGTGTCCATCTAACATTGTGCCCATGTGAAACGAAAGAGGGTCGTCAGCAGATATCCTACATGCACGTCGCTCAGTTTAAGTGTGCAACAGTTAGATCTGACATTAGTTTGTTTACGCATTGGAAACACATGACAATCTAGCTTCACTGACTATGCTTTATAGTCTACATACTCTTGTATACTAATACACATGGCGCGTTTTTCATAAGACATACATGTCGAATACTGTATCACTGTCAGAACTGTCAAATATATGGAATGAGGTGTTGGTTGTCTTTATGTCTTTCCTGCAAACTTGAATTTCGGAATGCCCGGGATTTAATTGGCCAGCATGACATAATGCCTAATGCCAGTTCTTTCTCTATATTCATATTTTTTATAATATGTATTTTATAAATATGTCTTGGCATCATCATGACTTATTACCTGTCTGTATAAAATATGCATATCATTTTTCATCAGGGAAACGAGACTTTTAATGCACAGGCGATGCAATCTTGGAGCGTCTACATTAACAACATGTCTGGGTTGGGGTGTGTGGGTGGAGAGGATACCCGAACACCTGATACACTCAATTGGCGGGAGCGAACAGGTCACATTAATTTTATCTCTGCCAAATTCCTCCAATCACATACGGAAAAACGCAATTTTAAAGTTTGAATTTTCAGAAATGTCAATGCTTTAAATGGTCAAGCAGGTTCTACTACGTCGCTTTTATCGCACCTGCGTTGCAGGTGTCTCTAAGATTCGTGGTTCCAAGATTCACATCTAATGGCATTTATTAAAATTGCCTTAATAAGAATATTAATATTGGTAAAATGTAAAAATAATTTTAAAATCAAAATGTAATAGTGAGCCATCTAAAATGTGTTTGGTGACATTTGAACCTGCTGTGCGCGAGTCTTCCTTACAGTGAAATGGCAAATATCGATATCAGTACATAGTTAATTTAGAAGCAATATATTCCTTTTATCAATGCACATAGAAAAGTGCATGTTCACCTACACACTAGCTAGCTACACAATGTGATTAACAGAGGAACCTGCCAAAGTGTCGATCGATATGCGCGCTCGATTACTATGTATATGGTTAGTACACAGTATCCTCAAGCACAATAACTAAATTAAAATATATAGTTTAATGAAATGAGTTGTGATAAACATCAGGTTGTATCAATCCTATGGATGTAGATATATAAACAGCACACGTTGCATACTTTATCTAGAATAATCGAGTGTGTATCATATGAGATAGAGTTTACGTATGCCATTGATAACACATTGCTTCTGTCCATTTCATCATTTTGTCTTACAACTATTTTCGCTGCAGTTATATCATCGTTTGTTGACTTGCTATATGGTTGATTCTATTTGTAATTATGCATGTCTATATCTTCTTCTTTTTATTCTAGAAGGTCAGCACGTTCTTTTGCACGCCGATGCTGATTCGGCACCACCCTATGTCGTCACCAATCGCTTCCAGTCTCTGACCATGTTTCTGCGAATATTCAACTTCTTTTGCCTGGTGTTCTTCCTTGGCCACTGGAATGGGTGCCTGCAGTTCCTGATTCCAGTATTACAAGAGTTTCCAAAGGACTGTTGGAGATCAATCGAGGAATTGCAGGTGGGTCAATGGCCACTAGTATACGATCTATATATCTATACATCATTGTTACCATGATTAAGCTTTGCAGATCATTGGCAATTGTGCTTTGTAATAGGCATGCTATAGCTTTACTTGGTCAGTTGTGTGCTTTTCCACACTTTTATTAACACAATTATTCTCGATTTCGAGGTAGACGTCGTGCAAAGATTATATTACAACCTAAAAGTGGCCACTCAGTCATCGGCATCACGCGAACGAACGTGGCATTGCCCTACTATATCAAAGAAAACCTGTCCATTACGGCAATGCTCCCAGTGGCCAGCCACATGCGCAGAGGGGGCAATCGTGTCTTAGACGTTCTTACCTCCGTACATGCAGTAAGTATTGCCATCCATAAGGCAGCCGTGGTATGGCACGTGGTGGCGCTTTTCTGGTTTCGAGTTGGCTAGTCCTCCTT
Source organism: Chaetoderma sp. LZ-2023a (assembly GCA_034401795.1). Taxonomy (NCBI): domain Eukaryota; kingdom Metazoa; phylum Mollusca; class Caudofoveata; order Chaetodermatida; family Chaetodermatidae; genus Chaetoderma; species Chaetoderma sp. LZ-2023a. The sequence continues at coordinate 5,098,151 of CM067360.1, forward strand.
CCCATTACCCGATCGCGCGGCCCCCTAGCTAGCAAAGTCCTTATTGAAGGTGATACCTCGGAGGGTAGCGGGAGGTGGTGGCTCGGTCGGGCCCTTTTCATAGGGGGTTGGCGGGATCAGGAAAGGGCAATATTCTTTATTACATGTTCTTTTTGTTTTGCATGACGGGTAATCCTCATGTTTTTCTTTTGACTCGTTATGTGCAGTAAGCAAAACTAATACAATAATAATAGCGGCCCATCCCATTAGCCTGGAACTACATCTTTCCACCGCGACCCGATGATGAGCAGCCCATGAACAGTGATAGCACAGTGACGAAATAAAATGTGTATACATAGAACGTTTCCCAGCTCGATCTCCACTGCCGATCGTGACTTCTGCTGAGTCTCACCATAGAAGTTTGAGGAATTGGCCCTGAATGATCGGATATGGTAGATGTTAATGCAGGAGATGTTAACGCGGAAGATTGTCAGCGCTCACCATACGCAAACACAGGAAGAGACATGTTCAAACCTATTTCACAGACAAAAAAATAATGACATTTCTACTTAGCGATGTGCGTGAAATAATCAGAATAATTTAGATCCCTGATGCCGGAAACTACTTAAGAGGAAGGAAGCACTTCCAAATTAAATAGCAGTGTGATGATTACAAGAGCAATTAATTCAAAATAGTTGTTTATGCTTAAATATGTATATCGTTTAGGCTAATGATGTCACTGCATATACATGCGGAACACCAAACGTTCCAAACGGTCTTGGAGTGTATGAATCTCATGGTTTGTGAATAATTCATTAATGATGGCTAGCGAAACCATAATACATACCCGTATGATCACATGCCGTCTCTTTACTCCGAATAATGATATCGATTCCACACGTGCCATATGCGGTTTGTCAATCGTGCATTACTAGTTTATTTGCCGACGTCTTGCCAGGCTGTGCCTCCATAGATGAGATAAACAAGTGCAATCACATAGCACATATCCATCTCTCGAAACTCTCGGTCCGGTACATTGCGCCCACACCTAACTTACCCACCCCATACAGAAGATCCTCCTCGAGAGTTTGGCCACGATCTGTGGCCTATATACTGATCTAGATAGATATGCAGTCACACCCACTAAGACGTGATGTGATTGCACAGTACTCGACCATACCATCCACGGGCTTAGGCAATTGGCTTTAAATATGTGATGGTACGGCTCTGAAGGAATCGTTTATTAAAAGGACAGGTATATACAGATTAATCAGGCATACGTTGGAGTGTGCAGAAAGTGAATGTGATATCGGCATATTTGCATATGAAGAAAACAATTAGGTACAGCTATATACCAATTTCGGCAGAGCTTTTTTATAACAAATTCTAGAGCACTGCTGGCGTGTAATGGGCCTTTCCAGTGTATCGATCCATCAGCTGACGTCATATGACGTCATACTTAATTAAGTGCCGTACGAAATGGATGTCTTTAACATTTAATAAATATTCTGTTAAATATGTTGACATTAATTTAACTGGGCGTTTTTGCTGCGGTATGCAGCAACTGCACCCAGTCGAATTAGTTTCAAAATATGTTACAGCTTACCTGTAAATCTATGTTCAAGTTATTCAGGGATCAATCGATCGCATCACCAGCGCGGTGTGGTTGGAGCGTAGCTAGAACTGGGTGGAGCAGAGCTAAACCTGGAAAGTGATTTAATCATCGGCATACTGGCATATGATTGATAACAAGCAGGCAGAGCTATGCCAGATATTCTGCAGGGACTTTCCACGGCACACTCTACAGCTTTGCTGGCGGCTGAGCTAAAATGCAGCAGGACCGTGACAACTTCGTATATGTGCTAAACAGATGCGTGTCCATCAGTCCATCAGTCCACTGACTACATTGTCGAAGCCACTATAATTGCCTGATTATTCATTTGAATTGAGGATCATAAATCACTGGCTTTAAATGACATAGTAATGGTGATCATCTTCTAAACGTGCTTCCTGATGTCTTTTCATAGTGTCTGCATTAATGGTACGCATCAAGTAGAGATACGTGTGCTACATCATAAAGTATTTCACACCTAAACGACCTGAAACTGAATACAATAATATTCTTGGAACGGCATTTGAGATAGGAACAACTCATATCATTTAGACATATTTTGATGTGTGGAAGATTGTTTTGAGTATAGGGAACACCAACAATTCTCACATTCACGTGTCAGTGAAACAATACGGGTTATTGAACACGGAGTAACATCGTAAGCACCAACTACGTCCAGTTAAAGTAGTTTCGAAATTTTGAGCAGAATATTTATCAAATAGTAAATCCATTAAAGACATGCATTCGTACACTTGACGGGCCTTTCAATGTTCATTACAGAGCTAGATACATCACTATGTATTGTGGCATGGGCCTAGATGTGCCGTTATTGAGTATGACCTACAGATAATTGAGTGTCAGATCGGATCCCTCCATAGAGTTGGTGAGACCAGGAGTTATTCCAATATTGGGCAATGCGATAAATCAGTATAACGGGATTTTATGCAGCATGTATATATCTTGATATTGTAGCGTGCAATATCGTGAACTCCTCTGTGTGTTTAGCTTTGAGCTACACTAAACATTTAACACTCAACTTTTCTAAAACTATTTATATTTTCTCAAGGAAAATGCCCATTTGCAGATTAAAGTAGTATTTTTGAAATTTTACCACGGGGAAGACTGGCTCGGTTATCGCTCCAGGCATTCCAGTGGTAAGTTTTAAGAAATAGTCTTCTCTTGGCCTGCAAATGGATAATTCCCAAAGCCACTGCTGAAATAATTTTTGACTGATTTGAGTGGTAAATTGTTAAAACATTCCAGACAGGGACTTGATGTTTAGAAGTAAGATAACATCTTCATTTACACACAGGTTCACTTTCAGGGGGTTTATTTTATGCTCTAAGGTACACATTCCGTCCTTTCACGCAATTCTGTTTGGCAATCGTTATCATCGAATAATAGCTAGCCAATGGAATTGGGAAATACATATTCTCAGATGGTAAAATACGACAAAGGAAACTGACCTATAGTTAAAAGCTTATTACGCCCCCAGACGAATTGAGACAGGAAAACCTATATCCTCTTCAGAGAAGTATAATTATGTGGCCTGTGTCTATTACAGTCCGACATTCTTTTATATTGAATCGGTAAATCTTGGCATTAGAAGATCAAACAGCCATCTAAACGAACCCGGGCTATTTCCGATGTGCAGCCATCTACGCGCGGACTTCGTTAATTTGTTATCAGTCCAATTAGCGGACATTTTCTTTGAATTTTATGGAATTAATGATACGACACGATTAGTTGCCAGGAACTATGCAAGAATGGTCTCTTTCAACACGACTATTCGTGATTATATACGAAAGCGAACGCGTGTGATCGCATGTGCAATATAGGCATGATTATACATTATTACGATAATTATTATTATCATAGTACCGGTAGTAGGTATTGGAAATTGTATACGCGCTATGCAGGTTTATTTGTTGTTGGCCTAGCACATGCGACGACGACGAGGACGCCGACGACGCCGACGCCAACAACTCCGCCGACGACAACGACGGCGATACGACCGCACCCAGCACGGCCACTTTCAGATCAGTGTGTAGATCGTTTAACAGGTTTGTGCGATGGCGTCTTCTGTAGGATGTGTAGGTGTTGGCTCCAAATCCAACAAATTCCAATGCTTTCCGTACATGAGTGCCTAGCGCCATTCAAAGACCATGGTCAAAATTACACCATCTGGGACAATTTCACTGAAAATTAAACCGTAGAGCACATGATGTATAATATGTGACCGGAGATTATGATGTCCGACCAATGATGCTGATAGTATTGAGGTGTTCGTGGTGGAAGACATCAGCCGTATCTAGAATGGACTTTGAGGCTGCAAAGTTGTTACAGTTGTATATATCATTGTGGCCCGGCGGCCGCCGCCCCGTGTCTATCTCCCTCCGAGGGAGCCCATTGGCTGGTCGCCATGTAAGCTATCGTCTTCTTCGAATCATTCGAGCACCAGTCCGGTGCGCCAGTCCTCCAGAGCGACTCACCGGTATCTGTCCTGGTTTCGGACTTACGATGACATCCCCTGGAGGCGATGGTGGGGCTGCCAACAGCCGTTTGCTAACCAGATAACCAGAGCGGTCAGCCATCTCCTTGGAGATATACAGGTCTGACCGGACATTACGACACATTCTAATGATATTACAGCATGAGAGATGCCGACAGGTTCAGCCGCGGTGAAGTCGGTGTCTACGTCTCTTTCGTGTGAGGAGATGGTGCGAATATTCTGTCCACGATTATTTTAGCAGCACACGGACGGTGGAAGATTCTGTAGGCTGGAGGATTTAGACTGTTATATGGCTGCTGTTAATTAGCAGCCTTTCTAACAGGATGTGTTCCCGCTGTCGACTATGCAAATGAGATACATTTCCGAGCGGTTTATGTCAGGAGTCAAGCGGTACTTTCTCTGTCAGGTATTAGAGCAGAGAAGCAGAGAAGCAGAACAAGTACCGTCGACAAACCAGGGTCGTCAGCGCAACTACCTAAATGGGTTTCGTGGTGCTTTAAGTCTTTTGGTTGGCGTATAGTTTGGGGCCATGTTAAACGTGTCCCATTCGCGAGATGCTCTAAGTCGCAGAGTGAGCAACTGTTATATTCTCTACTCTGCATCTCATTATCCTTCGACGAATGGCTGGCTTTTTACGATATCTTCATCCAATCTGTGATCGTCTGTGCAGTGTCCAGCGTGAGTCAGCCATTGAACGGCGGGTGTATACCCCATACGATATTTTCCCGAGTACGCAAGGTTTTAGGAATTATGAGGTCGACTTTCTTCTTGATGTGACTCGCTGTTGTCATCTTGAGTAAGCAGCATCCTCAGGCTTTCTATTTCTAGAAAGTCGTCATGCAAATATTATATATACAACCTAAAAGTGTCCACTCAGTCATCGGCATCACGCGAACGAACGTGGCATTGTCCTACTCTAAGAAAGAACACCTACCCATTACGGGGATGCTTCCAGTGGCCCCGTGTATACGCAGGGTGGAGGCAATCATGTCTTGAGCATTTTTGCCTTCATACATGCAGTGAGTATAGCCATCCATAGGGGCGGCCGTGGCATGGCACTGGGCGGCGTTTTACTGGTTTCCGGTTGGCTATAGTCCTTCCCATTAGTCGATCATACGGCCCACTAGCCATCAATGTCCCTATTGAAGGTGATACATCGAAACGATCGGGAAGTGGTAGGTCATTCGGTCCTTTCCATAGGGGTGGGGAGATCAGGAAAGGGAGATCTACGTTTTTCACATGTTTTAATTTTGCTTTACATGACGGGTAAATCCTCATGTTTTTCTTTTGCCTCTTTATGTGCAGTAAGTGGACCCTAATACAATAATACTAGTGCCCCATCGCAATTAGCCTGGAAGTACTTCTTTCCTCCGAGACCCGAGGATGAGCAGCCCATGAACGTTTCCCAGCTCGATCACCTCTGCCGATCACCACTGCCACTGAGTCTCACTATAGAAGTTTAAGGAATGGGCCCTGGACGATCGGATGTGGAAGACATTAATACAGGAGATGTTAACGCGCCAGATGTAAAAGCGAACATTGCCAGTGCAGAAGATATTAATGCGGAAGTTTGCCAGTGCAGATGATGTAGACGTAGGCGGCGTCAGTGAAGATAACATCCAACGCCGAGATGTTGATGTGGAGTGGTGTGGCGCAGGAGAATCGACGTGGAAAGGCGGTGCAGACGTGAAAGGCACGATGACGCTGCGGTTGATCAAGAGGCGGGCGTTGATCGAGGTCATCTAAGAAGAAGAAGAATGTCAGCAGAGAAAGGTGAAGAAAAGAAACACAAGAATGGCAGTTTCCTTTACTCAGAGTCCGCGTGCTGGCGGTGAAGGGAGGTTCTCCGTTGTTCTCCAGGCATAAATCATAGCTGGTGTCGACGCGGCGGTAGAGGTTGGTTCCATAACTGGATATACCGATACGTCTCATAATCAATTGAAACGTTTCTGCGGTTGTGAAAATGTATTTGATACGCATAGACAATTCAATCCTGAGGTACCCGATTTCACCTGGTTTTCTAATGATGGTAGGTTAGCATTCCGATTAGCCAGGGCAGTCTTATTCAGGTTATCACGCTTCCGGTAGCGTTTTTTGATCATAATATGATGGGTATCATTCTAGCATGGAATTAAATAATTCCCTTTACATGATATTAATGATCATCATCAGTGTATTCAAGGATGTTGGACATATTGGCTTCGGAAAGCGACGAATTTGAACATCTGATGCAGTGGTGGCTCATATTTCGCGACAGTTTGCGAATAAAAACGCCCGTGATGGGCAAAGATATAAAAAATACCTTGGTGAAATGTTTAGTCCGATTTTCAAGTAAAGCTAATGCCGGTGAGGCAAGTTACAATAACTTCATATTAAAAAAATAATAATAATAATTTGATCACTATTCTTTTGAAAGCGCATACATTTGGTTAAGGGAGCAATTGCAAGCAGAAGGGTAGAAGCATACCAAATTTTTCTGTAGTTTGGAAAAGGCAAGAAGTGTTGAAAAGCTTATCTAACGGCTAAAATCGAGAAATGGTGTCGTGGCCAGCTGAAATATAGACATGTCAAAAACTGTCCATTCATTTTAGAATTGTATACATCCGACGGTAGTGGCACAGCAGCAAACACATTTCTTCTATATATATATTGTGACGCGCCTTATTGATTGCTCGTACTTTGGATGTGGGTATATATGTGTGTGTGTGTGTGTGTGCGTCACACTATATGTTCACAATTTTCGCGACATGTATGAGGTAATCGCTTTTTTAAGTTGACTAGAAGAAATGTGTTTGCTGCTGTGCCACTACCGTCGGATGTATACAATTCTGACGCGCCTTATTGATTGCTCGTACTTTGGATGTGGGTATCGTGTATCTGATGGTGTTTTATCTGGATCGCTTTATTAATCTAAAATATAACGGCAAGAGCACACTCTGTCACGTGAGTATTCTCTCGGTATTAATGTGGCATCGCGTCAATGCATGATCTAACTGTATTAGTTGCATCGAGGAAACATGATGAAGCAGGAGGAGCAATTAGAATAATAGCTTACAGGTATTAGCTTGCTATAGGGTTCATTTCGTTTTCTTTTATTCCCATACAGTATTATCCGTAAGAACGGCCAACCGACCACGGGGCGGAGAACGCAGAGACGGTAAACAGCAAAGGACAGAATCCCACCAGTGCAACGAAAATATAGTGATGTTGGACAATGGCTTATGAACTGTATTTGTGATTTTATTCTCTATGTTATCCAACTCGCTGCTGCAAGCTATCAGGCAATAGTTGCAATGAGCAAAATCCCCTGACTTACTGAATATCTTTGGGAAAATTTGACTGAATGTTACTGACTGTCTAGTCAGCAACAACTTCTGGTCAAAATGTTTCTCAAAATATTTAGCATATCCAGCGATATAATCCCTATTATAGGCCGTTGTCTTTTACAAAAATACAGTAGTCGAACGGTTAAAATAGGAATACGTTTTACCAAGCAAATAACTGTCTATGTTCGTTGACGCGCGTATGTGCGCACGTGCCTACGCCATGAGCGTGGTGACAAGGATGAAGATGATTATTAGTCCTTTTTCACATCTTAGTCCTTGTTCACACCGGAGAGTTAATCCGTAATAACGCCATACGTTGGTATCGAATTCTTCCGGATTAACACTTTGGTGTGAACACAGGCTTAGTATAGACGGACATAAACAACAATATATATATATATATATATATATATATATATATATATATATATATATATATATATATATATATATATATATATATATATATATATATATATATATATATAAATATATATATATATATATATATATATATATATATATATATATATATATATATATATATATATATATGTATGTGTGTGTGTGTGTGTGTGTGTGTGTGTGTGTGTGTGTGTGTGCGTGCGTGCGTGCGTGCGTGCGTGCGTGCGTGCGTGCGTGCGTGCGTGCGTGCGTGCGTGCGTGCGTGCGTGCGTGCGTGCGTGCGTGCGTGCGTGCGTGTGTGTGTGCGACCCATTTTGATTCTGATGTTTTGATATTTGTCTAATATATGATATACTTACGGGGCAATTAAATGGTATAGGGGTCCATTTGTAGTTATACACCGAGCTTTCCAGTTTTACCCGTGCTAGGATCGATTACAAATACCTTGGTTGTCCTTAAATGTACCTAAGGTCATGTTCACACTGGTGAGTTAATCCGTACTAACGCCATATTTTAATATGGAGCTGTTCCTGATTACCAATATCGTATGAACGCCGGCTTAGAATAGACGAACAACAACAATTTGTGAACCCCATTTTGATTATGATGTTTTGATATCTATCTAATATATGATATAAGCACGGGGTAATTAAATAGTAGAAGGATATAGTTGCAGTAATACATCAAGCTTTCTAGTTTTGCGCATGTTATGATCTATTTAAATACCTTGATTTTCCTTTAAATGAACCCTAAGGTCGTGTTCGCACTGGAGAGCTAATCCTGAGAAACACCATACTAACATATGGCATTGCTCCGGAATGGGTCTCTAGTGGAAACATGGCCTACGTAGGAAATAATCTGCAGATCTAGAGATTGAAATGCAACAGTACAAAAAGGGTTTAATCATAATAATAATAACGATAATACTAATATTTATAAATATTTCCCATCTTACTGAATGTGATCCGGGTTTTGTAAATAATACATTGAAATTGAATTGAAAATTAAATATATACAATTCTTAACCATTTAAATCTCGATAAACACCCAATTACGGAGAAGAAACAAAACGTTTCCCTGCTGAATAGTTTGATACTAACTTGACTGGAACTGTTGGTGCTTACTTCACTCACATCTTTCGGTTAAATTATTATTTTAAAATATTCAGCAACTTACCTGTAAGATTTCCTTGAAATTATTATGCTAGTATGTCGGTGTTGAAATGGTTACGTATACAAATAACATAATATTTAAAATAACTGATTTGTGTACATATAGGTTGAGCGAGTGGGTGCGTGGGTGAGTGAGCGAGCAGGTGTGTGTGCGAGCATGCGAGCATGTGTGTGAGCGAGTGAACTTACGGGCGAGTGAGTAAGGGAGTGAGTGAGCGAATGAATGCGTGCACGTATGAGCTGGTGAGTGAGCGAGCTAGCGGATGAACGAATGGGCATGCAAAAGAACGTGCCCGCATGTAAGACAACGTGAGTGTGATCGAGCGTGCGAGCAAGCGAGTCAGTAAGTGAATGAGTGAGCGAATGACTGAGCTTAAGAGTGAATGCGCGTATGTGTGGACGAGTGGGCGACCGAGCGAGCGAGCGAGCGTATGAGCAAATGAGCATGCGAATAAGCGTCTCAGCATGTGAGAAAACGTGCGTGTGGGCGAGCGTGTGAGTGAGCGAGACAGTAATTGAGTGAGTGGGCAAATGAATGAGCTTGGAAGCGAATGCGCGTATGTGCTGGCAAGTGAGTGAGTGGACGAGCGAGCGAGTGTATGAGCGAACGAGCATGCGAATGAGCGTGCCGATCTATGAGCAAACGTGCGTGTGAGAGAAGTACGAACTAGCGAGCGAGTCAGCAAGTGAGCGTGAATGGATGAGCTTGCGAGCAAGTAAGCAGAGGCACGAGCAAGAGAACATATGTGCTAGTACAGAGGGAGCGCGCGAGCGAGGGTGTGATTGAGTGTACATAAATGTAATATAATGTATATATTTATATATATGTATACATGATCCTGTGAGGGCCTCTCCAAAATCATGCTACTGACGATGTACCCTCCTTAAATAAAGATTATTATTATTAGTATTATTATTATTATTATTATTATTATTATTATTATTATTATTATTATTATTATTATTATTATTAATGGGCGGGTGCGATCAATCACGCCACAGTCAAATGCATGACATATTAGCTGACGTCACAATCAAAATGACGTATATATAACTCTCCATCATGAATCTTAAAAGGTTTATTAAGTGCATGGATATCTATATCTTTGACACGATTACAATTTAATAAACGTCTGTTGAAGATTTTGAAACACGTACGACTTGGTACTGCTGTAGGCACAGTCAAATTAGATCAAAGATGACGCTTACCTGTATTGTTACTTTGAAATTAGCATTCTGGTAATTCAGGCGTCAAAGTGTATAACTCGATTCCAACTCACGTAGAAAGTAGGCGGAGCTTAGCTAGAAATATGATGGGCATAGCTAGAAATTGATGCCTCTATTGTCATGCCTGAGATTCATACTTTGACATTCACCATATCGTTGTGTTCCGCAAGCTATTGACACATGCATTTGATGCCAACACAGCATCGCAGATTGTTCAATTCATCCATGATGTTGATCGTGTTGATGACGAACTACCGCTGGTTAGATTCTTACTGGCAAACACACAATTTACAATTTTCTGAAAATCAACCCTTTATACACATCTGAACACAGCAATATGAGCAGTACAAGGACATGTTGTGACCTCACCACACCTCTATCTTCTGTTATAGAACATCCATATGTCCAAACATTCCAATCGCAAAGCTGAATATGCGAATAGAGATGGTGCACGCCAAGGATTTTGAATTTTTCGCTGGAGGAAAAAGTTCCTTTTATGAACCGCAATTGCTGCAAAAGGGATCGAAGCTTCACATCTCTCCGTGAATGAAGCCCAAACCGAGTTCACACATCGCTGTCGGTCTGGCATATAGAAAACGAATGATGAATGCGCAACCTCTACCGAGATGAGGCGAAGTGGAGAAAGAACACAATCTTAGCCTCTGCCGCCTCTGAAATCCAAACTACATTGCAAATAACTGTGCGCTTCTGGAAGCTATGAATTTCCTACTCTGCAATGAACCTTTCCAGTTTCAACTACGCCCCGCCCACCCCTAGTTAAGCTTCACTCACGCTTCGCCCATGTTGTGATCGATCGATCGCCGAATGCACTGACAATTAATTTCCAGAAAACTATACAGGTAAGCTGTTGAATATTTTGGAAATAATTTGACTTGATGCTGTTTCTGCAAATGGCAACAATAGTGCCCAGTCAAATCAGTTTCAAATTATTCAACATGATGGTTATTAAATAGAAACGACATACAATTCGTACACCGTGTCGGACTATTAAGCGGTTAAGATCCACTACATCGAGTCATTCATACTGCAATTGATTCTGACGTCACCTTACACGCACACATGTAATGCGTGTCGTTGCGAACAGATGCGACCGCATCACTTTACAAGCTGTGCAACCCCTATGAGCGTAGCGCAACAGCGATGGTAATTCCATGGACATCCCTTTCAAATGACAGAATATGTAAGTTAAGAACGCATTACCCTGTTCAGTACTGAGAGTCAACACGTATTCCACACTCACAGAACCCACAATAGCAACTTGGTATGCGGTTTAGGAGAGAGAACTGATTGGAGCTGAAGAAATATACACACCGGCATTGCATCGTACTGTACTGAACACGAATTTGTGCAATGCAATTATTCATACATTGCTAATTAGTAAATGTTGTGATGGTTGTTGTGTCAGATTAGGATTATGGTCAGGGTTAACCTTGTGTTCTTTCTCCACTTCGCCTCGTCTCGATAGAAGTCGCGCATTCATCATTCGTTGGTTAACAATCAACATTCACAAGAGACGTATATTGAAAGGTCTGTGCTAATTTGTATCATATGATTACGTTAATACTTTAACACATGACACCACAGTGTCTTAGTTCCAAAACAACCATGCAGGGAGCTGTTAAATATTTGATGCTAATATGAATAGAATGTGTCGTTGCCACAGTAGCAAGAGTTCCATATCTAAATACCTTCAAATTATTCAAGATAATAGTCCTGAAGAATCCGCCGCGTCTGACCTGTGAGGGTCAAAGTGTTAACCCTGAAATCACCTTTCTAATCATTGCATAAACCAAAATTCCCATAAATATGGATTGCCGATGAATAGTATTTCACTGTCAAATTGCGTTTATTTAGCTTTGAAGATTGAGTGCAGTTTCCCGTTTATTGTTCTAGCAAAAGATCGAACTCTGTGTGGACACATAGAAGTTAGCTAAAGAAAGGTAGTGTTACAGTTTACATTTAATGAATATTGTTGTTTTTTGGGGTTCACATGATGTGGACTGTGGTTAGATGCCAGAAGAATATTCTCTATAAAGGCACGTGTATCTCATACCCTCTTAAATAACCGTAGTTATGCATGACCCGATATTCTCTCCTCATTGCAGCACGTCAATGCGATGTGGAATTCGATTGCGCGTTTATTAGATTACGTCACTCAGAATGGGCGTGTTGATACGATTTACGACCACTATGTGTCTGTGAGTGGCTGCTTCAAAGGAAGCACCCTCACGCTTCGTTGTTTACCTTCATACACTGTATATTACGTAAACCGGAATAGACAGTCATTCTTCACAGAATCTATCGACAGATTTGGCTCTTTATTGAACCAAATATTGATTAGCTAAAGTAGAGGAACATACGGCATATGATAAATATTATGTCCAACATTGTTACCCAAATTCATGTGTATCCTGCGAAAACACTTTATATGGCATACTCTAACATGTAAATATAATAATGTTCCTATTATAATAAACCATATATTATGTATCAGCAACAGCTATGTGCCTACTGCAGCTTCATGCCCCATGTCTGTGATACTCCGCCATTGCCAGTGTTATTTTAATTTCTGAAATGTGTTTGTTAACGAATACCAAGAGAGTGACGAGTGTCCTAGCGGAGACATACGCACACCTTTACTTCCCGTCACTTGAACATTTCAACTCTCTGTTATAGCATTACCTGGCGATGCGTCGAACGATGGAAAGTGTAGTAGCAGAACGATTAACAAAAATAGGTGCATAGTTACTTTGAACTTTAGATTATGAGAATTCAGGGTTCAGGGTGTATAACCTAATCCAACATGCGTAGCCAGTGCTTAACTAGAAATGAAGGGCCTAGCTAAAATGGACCCCCGTATTATCCCCTCATAAGGACATGATTATCTCATGCGTGCATGTATTGTGGCATGAACTAATAATGCTTGTAACGTAATACTGTGAATACGACGGATTAGCAAACAAATATTTACTCTAATTCTTTCCATTGAGTCTTCATGTATTTCAATCTATCTGCTACACGATATTGACCATGTCTACTAATGTATACTTTGTGCCCTTGAAGACGCCGTGTAATTTGTTTGTGGATTTATAATGTATCCACGAGAAAATCTGTGAAAATCACTGGCTGTTAGTGTGTGGGTTTTTCTGAAATGAAGTAGAGGGACATACTTGTCGGTCAGGTATTGGCCGCCATGTCTAAGAACTGTTTAATAGATCGCCAACGAATCTTAAACTCTCAACAGCTTTGGACCCATCATCAGATGCCAGCTATATACAGGTTTAACGCTTGGTACCAGGTACAGGCCTAACTAATAAAGGGGAACCGATCATGAGAATATTTGATAAATAACAGAAAAAGCACAATGGAAATATAGTCATAGTCTGCACTTGAAAGCTTACACTGTATCGTAAAACGCAATACTTCCAGGAAATTGCTGAGCATTGCTATGACGTTTTAAGTCGAATAATGCCAGTGGTGGGGCGGGACAGCTTAGGGGATATGGGCTGGACCCTGGGAGCCTATCTTGACGATTCTGCTACTGCCATACGAGAAATATGTGAAATTGTACAAATCATAGTTTACATGTTTAGATGAATTAATATATTAATTATGGAATGATCGAGTTTGTCGTACTATTTTGATATGAAAATCCCAAATGAAGGCATTCTCTCAAGTACGACATAAGGTGCATAATCTTATCATATTCAAATATGTATTAGTATTATGATAGGTCAAGGTGACCATAACATTACTATATTGCTATTAGATCCACATTAGATACATAACGACACTTGCCATAGGGTAAGTAATTAACTATGGCATGTTAAACTTTATCCTGTTAATTATTCAAATACTTTGTTTTCTTTCTCATAATGCGCCTATTTGTATACACTGTGTATTAGTACATCTAAATGTTTCACTAAAAATATCCTATAAACGAAGATGACTTCTCTCTGCACAAATCATGCCCATGTTAATTACATATGGCTGCACTAATTCACGTAGAATGTATTATACCAGGATCTTGTGACATTAACGACATCTTCAATTCTTCTACGCCTGCTTTTTGGAATGGTACTCACCGCTATATAAAATGGCCATTTTCAATTAGAATATTTGTTTTGCCCCACTCACCTATGAGGTGTATTTGCCTGACCTGTTTTCCCCGTTTCTATTAACCAATTCTTAAAGCCGCGTGTTGCAGTGGTCTTGAGAACTGCCAATGTGCATGCCACCGTACCCCTTTAGTGACTAAAGTCGTCAAAAAAGGCTAGAGCTATGTATTTTGAATGTTCATCTGCAGTCTAAGAGAAGACATTTGTTGATAATCTAGCAATGCAATGACAGTCTCCGTCATTCCAGTGGTAAATCTTCTGTAATATTCGTCTCTTGTCATACAAATTGGCATTGTTTATACCACCGTAGAGGCTTGATTTTGCCGACGTCGTCATGAATCTGTTAAAGTTTACCCCCCACACCCCCACACACCCGCCCTTACTGGAGCCCAGTCAGTTAGTGCACCATGTAACTACATAGCTGCTGCAGCCGCCAGTTGATATTATCTAATGGCATTTTCATACACGACATCGGTTTGTATATTTATGTTTTATCTACACTCATTCTATTAACCATTTAAACCTCGAATTTATTCAAGGAAATTTCTATTTTCGCATAGAAAATGCCCCATTTGCAGACCAAGAGAAGACTATTTTTGAAAATTTACCACGGGAATGACTGGCTCGGTTATCGAGCTATTCATTATAATGGTACATTTTCAAAAATAGTGTACTTTTGGTTTGTAAATGGGCATTTCTCTGCAGAAGCCGTTTTTTGACTGATATGAGAGTTAAACGGTTACTAGTTTATTCATATTCTGTACAGGTTACCTAACTCAATTAATAGATCATGCCATATGAAATGATGTTCACATCAATGCCGCCATCCATCATTAAGATATAACTTAATACAAATTATGATTGCAAAGATAAAATTATATAGTCTTACTGCATGTATCCGCAGATGACTACATTGGAATAATTCATATGATATATCATCAGAAGATTACATTAGAAGAACTCATATGATATATCCTCAGAGGACAACATTAGAAGAATTCATATGATATATCCTCAGAGGACAACATTAGAAGAGCTCATATGATATACCCTCAGAGGACTACATTAGAAGAACTCATATGATATATCATCAGAGGACAACATTAGAAGAGCTCATATGATATACCCTCAGAGGACTACATTAGAAGAATTCATAGGATATATCCTCAGAGGACTACATTAGAAGAATTCATATGATATATCCTCAGAGGACAACATTAGAAGAACTCATATAATATATCATCAGAGGACTACATTAGAAGAACTCATATGATATACCATCAGAGGACTACATTAGAAGAACTCATATGATATATCATCAGAGGACTACATTAAAAGAACTCATATGATATATCATCAGAGGACTACATTAGAAGAACTCATATGATATACCCTCAGAGGACAATATTAGAAGAACTCATATGATATATCCTCAGACGACTACAGTAGAAGAACTCATATGATATATCATCAGAGGACTACATTAAAAGAACTCATGATATATCATCAGATGACTACATTAGAAGAACTCATATGATATATCATCAGAGGACTACATTAGAAGAACTCATATGATATATCATCAGAGGACTACATTAGAAGAGATCATATGATATATCATCAGAGGACTACATTAGAAGAACTCATATGATATACCCTCATAAGACTACATTAGAAGAACTCATATGATATATCATCAGAAGACTACATTAGAAGAACTCATATGATATACACTCAGAGGACTACATTAGAAGAACTCATATGATATATCCTCAGAGGACAACATTAAAAGAACTCATACGATATATCCTCAGAGAACTACATTAGAAGAACTCATATGATATATCATCAGAGGACTACATTAGAAGAACTCATATGATGTATCCTCAGAGGACTACATTAGAAGAACTCATATGATATATCATCAGACGACAGCATTAGAATTCATATGATATATCCTCAGAGGACAACATTAAAATAACTCATATGATATATCCTCAGAGGACAACATTAAAAGAACTCATATGATATATCCTCAGAGGACAACATTAAAAGAATTCATATGATATATCCTCAGAGGACAACATTAAAAGAACTCATACGATATATCCTCAGAGAACTACATTAAAAGAACTCATACGATATATCCTCAGAGAACTACATTAGAAGAACTCATATGATATATCATCAGAGGACTACATTAGAAGAACTCATATGATGTATCCTCAGAGGACTACATTAGAAGAACTCATATGATATATCATCAGACGACAGCATTAGAATTCATATGATATATCCTCAGAGGACAACATTAAAATAACTCATATGATATATCCTCAGAGGACTACATTAGAAGAACTCATATGATATATCCTCAGAGGACTACATTAAAAGAACTCATATGATATATCCTCAGAGGACAACATTAAAAGAACTCATACGATATATCCTCAGAGAACTACATTAGAAGAACTCATATGATATATCCTCAGAAGACTACATTAAAAGAACTCATATGATATATCCTCAGAGGACAACATTAGAAGAATTCATATGATATATCATCAGAGGACTACATTAGAAGAACTAATATGATTTATCATCAGAGGACTACATTAGAAGAACTCATATGATATATCATCAGAGGACTGCATTAGAAGAACTCATATGATATATCATCAGAGGACTACATTAAAAGAATTCATATGATATATCCTCAGAGGACAGCATTAGAAGAACTCATATGATATATATACCCTCAGAGGACAACATTAAAAGAACTGATATGATATATCCTCAGATGACAACATTAAAAGAATTCAAATGATATATCCTCAGAGGACTACATTAGAAGAACTCATATGATATACCCTCAGAGGACAACATTAAATGAATTCATATGATATATCCTCAGATGACAACATTAAAAGAAGTCATATGATATATTCTCAGAGGACAACATTAAAAGAATTCATATGATATATCCTCAGAGGACTACATTAGAAGAACTCATATGATATATCATCAGAGGACTACATTAAAAGAATTCATATGATATATCCTCAGAGGACTACATTAGAAGATCTCATATGATATATCATCAGAGGACAACATTAAAAGAATTCATATGATATACCCTCAGAGGACAACATTAAAAGAACTCATATGATATATCATCAGATGACAACATTAAAATAATTCATATGATATACCCTCAGAGGACAACATTAAAAGAATTCATATGATATATCCTCAGAGGACTACATTAGACGCACTCATATGATATATCCTCAGAGGACTAGATTAGACGAACTCATATGATTTATCAACTGAGGACTACATTAGAAGAACTTATATGAAATATTATCAGTTGACTACATTAGAAGAACTCATATGCACCATCTTGTTAAACTTTTTCTCGTCCTAGTGTACTGCTATTTCTCATCACTATATGCCAAACAAAATGCTTCACGTATCTCGTTAGCAGGGTGGACCTTTCGAAAATATATTAGTGCACAATTATGCTACTGGATAATATAACATTTTAGCATTCCGTCCTTGAAATCCCAGTATTCAAATTGTATGACAGCTATGCAGGTGCTCGTGTATAGTTTGAAAACTATATTGACAGGAACATGTTGCTGCCATGAAACATTCCTAACATAATTGATCGTTTCTTGTCTGTACGGGTCAATGACCCTTTCCAGTTTATATGCTCATCATATCACGTCATAATCAAATGCGTGACGTGTGGGATGACGTCATCATCATTTTACCAAAATGCCATTATCGCCATTCGCACTGATTGATCAATTGGATATATCCCAGTTTGCAATGAATGAAGACGGCGTTTGCCACAGTTTAACAATAGATACACAATTACGTGGACAATTTTTTCCGGGTTTAACAGATGGATATATCTCGTTTTGCATCTAAACTCTTTATACACAGTTTGCTTAAGTGCAATGGACCTTTCCAGTGTATCCATCCATCATATGACGCCATAAATAACTACGTGACGTGTAGGGGAACATGAAAGACGTAGTTAAGTTCACAACGAACGCATAATTGATGATGGATTAAGCGTTGCTGTACAAGTGTATGTCTTTACAATTGAAGAAACATGTTGTTGAATATTTTGAAACTAATTGTACTGCCATAGACATCAACAGCACCGAGTTAAATTGCTTTCAAAATATTCAACAGCTTACCTGTATAGGTTTATTGAAATTTATAGACATGGAGTTCATGGATCGATTGATCCCAACATAGGCGAAGTGTGGGTTGAGCTTAGCTAGAGAGCTACAACTGGAAAAGTCCATTGTGGAAATGATTTGATTACATGATTTGGATACTGATGTGTCAATATCTCGTATTAATATCAAAGGCAATATGTAAGTTAATAGCAAAGGCAATATGTAAGTTAATATCAAAGGCAATATGTAAGTTAATATCAAAGGCAATATGTAAGTTATGTACATGATTTGGATACTGATGTGTCGATGCCGCGTTTTAATAGCAAAGGAATTACATAAGCTATGTACACGATTTGGATAATGTTTCGATGTTGCATATGGATAGCAAAGGCAATATATAAGTTAATATCAAAGGCAATATAACAGTTATGTACATGATTTTGATACGGATCTTTGGATGTCTCGTATTATATAGTAAAATAATTTAATGACATGTGTAACTCTGCATTTGCATATTCAAATTCTACTATCGCTACGATTGTTGTCCTGGTCTTCATCCTGATTGTCGCCGTCGTCATGGTTGTTGTCGTCCGCATCGCCGTCGCAGCCGTTGCCATCGTCATTGTCATCATTATCGACATCGTCGTCGTACAAGAGACATGTCACCTTGCTATTGTCATGGTATTATGGTACCGGGTTTTATAAGACTTGTGGTCCGGTTAATGGCTTTTATGGGGGTTAGCTCGCCACCGCCAGGACCCACGTACCGACCGGGATCTTCATTCTGGCAGAGATATATTAATGGACGGCACGATGCTGTTTTCTATTAATGATGGCTCGTTAACTGAACTTTATTAATTCTATAGTTCCCACATATAATTCCAAATTCTAGTCGCATGCCGCTTACCTATTCTAAACCCAGTCTACTTAACTACACTCGATTCCTAAGAGAGAAGTGTTCTAGTAAAACATAACACAATTAAGCTTAAGTCGCCTACTTCACTGTACCTGACCAGCAAGCTAACCACATAGCTGACAATCTCACTACTCACTAGCAGTTAAGCGTAAGTTATCTCTAACTAACCATCTAACTAACTACATGACTGACAATCTCACTACTCACTAGCTATCACTGGCGGTCAGAGACCGCTGTCGAAGTCCATTCGAGTCCGTAATCGTAACTCTCACCCACTCTAACTGTCTGCCGTCAACATTCGTCCACTCTTAAATATGATTATGTCGTTATGTCAACAAATTTGTGTGTGTGTTAAGGGATGGCGTGACTGAGCGTGAATGTGGCCTACGAGTATAATTAACTAATTTAAATAGTAATAATTAACGTACAGTATATGATACAATCGTATAACAGCATATTATAACGTGTGTACGTCGAATTACAGGATTTATACTCTGCACGTGTCCATTCCGACTAATAACTGATTGTCCCATTGAGGGCGTGTCGATCAATAGTCTATGCATATATTTGTCGATTTATTGCTGTAAGGTTTACGATCTCTCCCAATCGAGGCTGTCACGTGTCACGGGACGTGTCGCTTATCCAACCATATCCTGTGGTCGTGTGGTCACGTGTGCGTATCTGGACGCGGCTATTGTCGAGCACATGCGCGCGCTCGTGTGTGCATTCTTGATGCAGATGCGTCCATGTGTGCGTGTCTCTCTATGCCCGTCCATTCGCGTTGATGTGTTCGTGTGGATATTACCCTTACCATATTATCCCCTGCTTCCCCTAGGATACTCCGTATCCTGTGAAAAGAGAAAGAGCAGCAAACATTATCATCACTACATCATGTCAATTTGTATCATCATTGTGAAGTATATACAGTCAGTCTGAAAACCATCACTTATTCGCGATGTAGCATCAAAGATACAAAACCTGACATAAATTGTAACTATTATTTACATCTACTTACATAATCGCTAGTATTAATACGACTACCTATATCGGAATACATTAATTAGACACACATTTTAAAATGCGCCACAAAATAATACATGTCTTGCTTAATTAGCCTACTAATTTAATCTGACTGCTTTATAAACACATTTGATAAAAAGAACCAACACAAATATAATCATTGCATTCCGACTCATTTTTTACTTGGTATGTAGCTGAACAAATTGTGGCTACAAAACTCATTGAAGGCACCAGCCACGTTAAGGTCAAATGGCAAGGTAACCTTCACAATTGCATGGGAGCCACACGATAACATTTCAGAAGCCCTATTACTAGCATACTACACACACAGAACACAAACGGGTAAGAAACGTAAGCGTCCACCTATAATGCACCCAAACTCACAACAGTAGGCGCATACAGACATTATACATGCAATGAATCTGTACCAATACTACAAGACAAAATGGAGACTATCAACAAAGGAGTAGTTACCTCATTGATAAATGGAATCACAAATTACAGATGTAGACTCGAAGACGCAGAATGGCTCCCCATTTGGAACATAGGTGACGGTTCACTACGTAACTAGTATGTGCATCTCGATAGAAAGGCAAGGAAAATGGCCGAATACATCAATATACATACACACGGTAGGGGCACAAATCGACACACCTATTATCAAGACGATAATTATAATCAATAGGAAACATTCCCAATTCAATGACTACAATGGTTCGTCACAGTATAGACATAGATATATTGAATGGTCAAATGATCAGATGAAAACAAATAAATACTGTGACTGCAATGAGTGCTACAATTTGTCTAATGGTCAATATGGGCACAAACACAGATCAAATGATCAAAGAAATGAAGATTGTCATTGCTACAAGTGCTACAATTCATCACAGAATAAAGCCAATTGTCAAAATACCAATAACAAATGTGAGTGTAATGTACAAGATGAGTTTTGATTAAAGCTTCTGCATACACATTTTCTGGGATATTGGTGTCTAAGGACTAATACATTGTGAAAAAGTGCTATGTCCATAAATTAGTTCAAACTATGACGGGATACGTTCTACTCAGGAAGAGAAAGTTTGATAAGCTAGCACATTTTAAGATAAGGAATAGTCAAACCTGTAATTCTATTATAGAGGCTATAATTATACTTTTGAAAACGTTGCGCAGTGGAGAGTTATGTTATATCAAGCATTATAAAGGGGCCTGTCGGGCTTCTTTATAGTTCTAATGTATACATATTGTTAAAAGGATTGTTTCCACTATTTCTAGGTTAAATATGATTACAGATTTGCGCTGAATTCATTGAAAATTACACGATGTTTAAGAATTATAACGCTGTTTCTATGTTTTATCTGTTCACAGGATATGGAGGGGAATCGAGGGATAATATGGTACAGAGGACGGTCGAGTTTCAGCACACGCACAAAGACACACACACACACACACACACACACACACACACACACACACACACACACACACACACACACACACACACACACACACACACACACACACACACACACACACGAGCACACAACTTACAGCACGATTCATAAACGGACATATACCACATGCGCACCAGGACACGGAATATATGCAGCACACTCCAGGACATAAATGGATATACGCACACGCCCATGGAGGAGCGCACAGAGGACCCCAGGCATGCGCGCGCATGACAGCCACATCACATGCATGAATAAATGAACAAGCCACGCCACAGATAACACACACGTGAGCTCACATACATCGACAGGGATACGAACAGACATTGACTTACACACATTATTACAGATTATATACACACAAGTCGTTTATAAAAGAGGATTGTGGAATAGATTGTGTCCACGCTTTAATGTTGTAATGCGCACTGCATATATTGCATAGTTTTAATGGACCAAGCGGGGGGGGGGGCTGTTTGTCACCAAGGCTTGTGGCCAGGGGCTGACGTCACATGTGTGTAATATAACATGGGACGGCAATCAGTTTGAGTTTGGCGTTGGGCACGGTTACTTGTAGTTTCGGATTGTCTGTGCCACTCCAAGACGTGGATATCAAATTGCGGATTGTGGCCAACTGTGTAAATGAGCCAGTGACACTGTCCCAACGTAAGTTGTATATTAATAAAGTATTAACGTCACTACAAAGACGTGTATGTGTTATCTCACCAGCCAGATGAAAGATCCCAGTCTATAGGCAAACGTATGGTATAATGGCCAATTGAGCACCTATGGCTCACGTAAGCCTAAGTTGCCGGCTGAGTGGAGGATCAGGTAATTGCGGCTAGAACCTGACTTGAGCCTAGATCGACTGAGAAGGACTTCGCTTGCCGGTTGGCAAACTGAGTTTGGCTTACGCAAACTAAGCTCAAGCCCGACTTCGCTTCTGATTCAGTCATTTTCACAATGCCTTCTAAAGCAAAACATTTTACAGAGCCGGCTTGTAAGGAGATGGAAAGACATTATAGATGAGGTAAACTAGTTAAATGGCACTGAAACATTTTGATCACGCTTATTGGACAATATTTCACTCATTATTTCCGAGCTACTACTACACCAGATCCACTTCCCTAACCCATATGATCGGATGATGATGATGATGCTGATGCTAATGCTGATGGTGGTGGTGGTGGTGGTGATGATGGTGGTGGTGGTGGTGGTGGCGGTGATGATGGTACATGTGTTGTGGGTAGGGTGGGTCGTGGTCGTGTGCTCAGCCACAATAACTTGTTTTTAATCATTTGAACAAAGTCAAATATCATTCTATTGATGGAATTTGTGACGTGCCTGTTCGGTAGCTGCAGCATTATCATCAATATCAGCAGCATCAGCAGCATCAGTAGCAGCAGCAGCAGCGGCGGCAGCAGCAGCGGCGGCAGCAGCAGCAACAGCAGCTGCAGCAGCATCAGCCTCGTCACCATCAACGCCGGCGCCGTCGTCGTCGTTGTCGTCGTCGTCGTCAGATTGGATGCGTGGTTATTTATTTATGTTCAGTATGCTGGTGGTATAGGATATATGCATTGTACATTTGAACCAGTGATGCTGATACATCTAGTACTGTAATGACCTTCTGATGTGACATAGATGATTTGCAATGTCCTTGCCTCTTAGAATAAGCGAGGTGCGCGATTCCAATAGATAAGACACTTTCAAGAAGAGTATTTTTGAAGATTCACCCGTAGAATGACTGGCTCGGTAACCGGTAATTCTAGCTGTAAATATTAAAAAAATACTATTTTCTAGGCCTTTGAAATACCCGTGTCTGAAGACCACTGCAAGTTGTTTTGGTCCGTTTGACCATTAAAGGGTTAAGTTGACACAAGAGGGATTAATCATTAGCATTCTGTAACACGTCAAAGACCATGCAAAATAAAAAGGCCAATGTTTCAAATAGTGAAACTAGTATAATGCTGGTACAGAGGCGTGTCCTTAATTTAGCATCTGATTTCGTTATAACAATTCAAACATGTTATCAGCAATATTAGCTGTGGAGATGCGTGGTGCTGCAGCGATTACCTTGGCTGGCAGCATTTCTAAGTGCACAGTGGCAGCTTCGATGATAAATTGACCTATTACACTAAGATATTGCAATCAGTTTTCCTCATCTGAGCTTAATATGAAGACAAGTGAATAGACTGGAAATAATTTGACAGGAGCTTTTGTTCCATTAGGTCATTTTGCGAAAGATGGGCACACTTTGACTACATACGATAGACTGATGGGCAATAGCCGACCACATACTGTAATTGGTTATGTTACAATTCATCTCTGCATTTTGATAGCGCATAAATCAAGCTTGCACATCAGATGGCAAATTCAGTTATCTGTCTGTGTATAAGAGAATGCAATCCGCTATAAGGGAACCAACCATGGCAACCCTTTAATGGCTAAATTGTGTCAAGGAAGGTAAATATGTACTTATTGCAGGCCCATTTGCAGGCCAAGAGACGTCTATTTTGAAAACTTACGATAGAAATGATTGGCTCCGTTATCGAACCACGCAGTGGTAATATTTCAGAAATATTATTTTCTCTGATTACAGATAGGCATTCCTCAAGACGAAGGCAGAGGCCGGATTTGTACGGCTTCGCCATGATAGGTCTATTGAATGGGTTCTTGTGAACGACTATCTATAGAAATAGGAATAATGGCGAAATGTCAAGAGCAGCACAGACCAATTATTGTACTGTGTATGCAGCAGCATTGATGGGCATAATGCAATTGAACTCTACCTCATTACGCTGATGCATTCAAATGTTTTCAACATTCTGTGAGATGTTTTACGTTTGGTAAATCTCCAGCATTTTATTCAATAGTGTACCATGCTTGTTATCAGAATTATCACTTTTAGTTGCCAGGGAGAACTGCCAATGCGTGACAATCAATGTCTGTATTCATACTTGGAGCACTCCATATACATATATGTGTACGTGTGACTGTCTGATTTGGTATTGGGGATGTTTTAAATCCACTGCTACATGATGTATCTCACTATGGCTCTTGTAATATTAGCTGCTGTTTTCAGTATTGTAACCTCAGACAGCAAAGAATGATCTTACATTTCACTATCGTATTCATCCATCCATGCATCCATCCTTCCAGCCAGCCAGCCATTCAGCCATCAATCCATCCAATCCACCCATCCATCCATCCGCCAAGCCTGTCAGCCAGCCCGCCAGCCAGCCAACCAACCAGCCAGCCAGCTAGCCACCCATCCACCCATCAACCCAGCCAGCCAGCCAGCCAGCCAGCCAGCCAGCCAGCCAACCAGCCAGCCAGCCAGCCAGCCAACCATAGGATCTATCTATCTATCTATCTATCTATCTATCTATCTATCTATCTATCTATCTATCTATCTATCTATCTATCTATCTATCTATCTATCTATCTATCTATCTATCTATCTATCTATCTATCTATCTATCTATCTATCTATCTATCTATCTATCCATCTATCTATCTATATGTTTATATCTACCTATCTATATGTCCGACACGTTGTATGAATTGTATGGCTGTGTAATTATTTGCTATTTAATAGGCATGCAGTTGAATATTTAGAAACTAATTTGACTGGGCGCTGTTGCTGTTGTTTCAAAATATCTGTCTAGGTTTTTAGAAATTGATAGTCAGGGTGGTCAGAGTTCGATCGATCCCAACACGAGCGAGGTGTGGGTGGAGGTTAGCTAGAGCTTGGCGGGGCATAGCTAAAACCGGAAAGGTCCATTGTGTTAGGAATGTGAACCCACAATCACCCTTGGCATAGAAATGTCAGACTATTTGAAAATAATATATCTACAATTCAGAGGTTTCCATTTCGCAAGATCCGGCCATATATTAGTGTTAGCATGTGATGAATAACGAGGTGATGTATATTGAGTAGAGTCTGTTGGCGCTCCCAAGCTCATTATATTGTATAATATGTACACACGTAGGGTCTTCAGGTTTCATAAAATCATGGCCCTGTACTACTTGAAAGAACGGAACGTCTCCGATTAACTAAATATATAATGTTGAATCTCTTGTTATTGTTGGTGGAAATATGGGATTGGCCAACTGTTTTATAAAAGCGAATATTGGCACCGTCTCAAAAAGACAGGAATGAATAGATCACTTACTTTCAGGACATATGTAAATATATGTTATGTGATCAGCGCAGAGTATAATCAAATGAGACAAAAGAGTCTGACATCATCCTCTTCAAATAATCACCAACCACGGACCAGACGAATACTCCGCCAAGTACATAACATGTCATAGACTGAGGGGTCCACATTGAAATGGGAATATTTTGATTTAATCGTATTCAGTTTCAATGCGTGTTTCCATATGATTCATATGGTATTCAGAAAAGTATGTACAAACAATCTGCTTCCAGACATTGAATCATGAATGTGCCAGATACAGTTATTATCATACCCTATCCACGTTAATATATTGTGTATCAGTGCAGATGGTGTTTGACGGTTTTGACATAATTTGTGTTTTGTGTGGGTGTTTTGTTTGTTTGTATTTGGACGACGTTGATGAAAAAGAATGAATAGTATAGCAGACTTACCAGTAGATGAATAATGATGCTTGAAATGCTAAAATCAATATTTCTATATTGTGTGTCCTGATCACAGAGCAATGACGAGCTAAAATAAAACGAAGGACGCAGTGGACATCGGCATCCGCATGCGCTTAGTAATACAATAATTATCCATATTATATTAGATTAACATGACTAAATCATTGCATTCAAACATCCTGTCCGAACATCGAGAGAGAGAGGGGATTTATTTAACACACTTTTATTATTATTATTATTATTATTATTATTATTATTATTATTATTATTATTATAGTTTGTGAGAGCAGATGCTAAGCTGGATAGATGTGCAACTAGTCGAGATTGCAAGATCAGTGTTAAAGAATGCAAATTTTATGACACTATTTTCATAAAACGAAATACAACTCGTGGTGCTTGTTAATTGTTTTGAGTCAAAGGATCTCATTGCTGTCTTGCTACAATTGGAAGCTGGATCCGTGCATAGACACGTCACTCTGACATTCAGAGAGAAGCCATTATTTAACTCTTAACCATTCATGTGTTAACCTAATCCATTAAAGGTCCAGGCGGCCAAAAAGTGTATATGAAGTGCTCTCGAGGAATGTCCGTTTGCAGGCAAGAGAAGAACAGATTTGAAAATTTACCACTGTGGTAAAATGTCAATGGTAGTATTCTCCTGGCCTGCAAATGGGCACTGGCTTGGGAAAACTTAGATTTCTTTTACCATTAACCCTATTATTATCAGGCCGGCCAAGAAAAAACCTCATAAACTATTTTCTTAAATTCCATTGGTACATTTACAATAACCGTCTTCTATTGGGCAGCAAATGGCCATTCACTGAGCAAACATTTCAATTTTCTTGAAATGTCTTGAAAAATTAAAGTGTTATTTGATAAACCTATCATTTCCAACACTTTAAGGCGCTCTTGACACAAAAGGGGTTAAAGGCTGGGAATTTCGGATTTCCTTCCGCGTTTCGCATCTGCATTGATGTCCCTCCGTCGGAGACCTGTTTTGAAATGAGCAAAATGAAAACATGCCAAAATACCATAGAGAAATCCTGAATATGAGCGTGTGTCTACATAGCTTATTAACTCCTACATAGACACATACTTTTCTTCAAGGATTATAAAATGACTTGTCAGATCTTCCAGCAAAATGACGACGTATGCAATGCATGAATGCTGTCGCATAACTGTGCTCGTGTAGCCTACGTATGAACAGAATGTGGCTTCATGGCGTTGTTTTGCTTTTCCTCCAATTGGTGTTCAGCTACAAAAGCTATCAAGACAAATTGCTAGATTGTGCGTGTTAGCTGAATGTCCGATGTTCATACTTAGTTGTATACTGAACTCGGTTGGTGGAAATATGGATACAATTGCTCTTATGGATGCAGTTATATTTAGCGTGCTCAATTCGTTCTCGACAGTTTTATCTATAATTATATCCTGCCTAGCATGTTCTCTTTCTATTATCAGGAATTAAATCGACAAATTGTATTGACATTTCATGAAAATTGACATTTCCATTTTTAGCTATGCCCCGCCCATCACTAGCTAAGCTCGACCCACACCTCGCCGTGTTGGGATTGATCGATCCCCAAATTCCCTAGCTAACAATTTCCTGAAAACTATACAGCTGTTGAATATTTTGTAACTAATTTGACTGGGTGCTGTTACTGCCTATGGCAGCAACAGCGCCCAGTCAAATTAGTTTCAAAATATTCAACAGAATATTTATTAAATAGTAAAAGCAAACAATTTGTACAACAACGCATAGACCGTCTTCAAATATGCGTTCGTGACGTACTTATCGACGTCATTCATGACGTCATTCATTATGATGTCATTGTACACATCACGTAGTTCATTATGACGTCATATGATGGGTGGGTACTTTGGAAAGATGAATTACATTAGTATGATGAGATGCATTAGATGCACATGATGATAAATACATGTTTTAAAGTTGCTTCTTCAGAGGCAGTGTTTACAGAATATATATTTGAATTACGACAATCGAAATAAAGTACGTTATGTTTGCCAATGTGGGCGCCCTGTTTGCTCAGACAGAATCTAAGTTAAAGGAAATGCGAGTACTGTTAAATGTGTTACCAGTGAATTGCTGCCTTGCCGCGTTCAGATATATTTAATAAGATTAACGCTGTTCAATATGATAATGTTTTGGAAGGATGTTGCCGTCTATAGTAGCAACATTCATGAAGAATGGTAAAATGGCAAACATATCACCTCTCATGTTCTCTTGCATTGCAGGATCTTTACGACGTGCTTTGCAAACGTTAAACGATACCAATGTGGAAACATAAGTGAAGTGGTCTGTGTCACCTTAAGCATGTATTGATTCATTTACTAAATAGCGACTGTAATTGAACAGACACTCTTATGAAGTAGCTGTCAGGGGAAAGTCAATAAAATGAGTTTATTGAAAATAGTATTAGTCGATACCAATCAGAAAATTACCTTTTGCAAAAAGTCGTGCATGGAGAAAAGTATTGAGACTGATTACTGGCAGTAGCGGGCGCATTTAGGGAATTCAAAATGAAGGTTATGGTGCCCTTAAGGAGAATAGTTTTTAACATCATTCCTCTTGACTATCTACCATATAAATTGTGTGCAATTTCAGAGTAGAGGGAAGATTTGGCCAATGAGTGTGGCTGCAATATCACGTTGGAAATCAGCCACAATCTCATATTAAGAGCAGGAATTAATGGATACCTCTATTAGGAATACAATGGTACTAAAAAGAATGTCCCAGAATTTAAACCCATTTTGTCTTGTGAAAACTCTGTAATTATTTACGATTCACGACAAAGAGAATCCTGCATGGCCACGAATACCAACTGCTTAATTCGTAAAAGTCGATTGCCAATGAAAGTCACCTTTTGAGGCCACGTGGCGATCACGTCACTTAAAGAGTCGACATTCCTTGGATTTACCTTCAAGAGGCTCTTATAAACAGGTTTGTTTGTATGAAACATTTCCGTTTCTGTTCATTCTGGTGTAAGCACCTCCTATAATGCTACATCACAGCTTGACACCATGTGCTAACATGCTGAAAAAGTGTCATGATAAGTGATTGACAGCCCGTATGTCCTAGAGAACCACACGGGTTACCAAATTTAATGGTACGACCACAGACTGGCAATTGGTGATGTCATATCTTAATTGACAAGATTTTGAAATCAATCAAGGGATATTTAAATACCTATTTAATAACGCACAAAACAATTAGTCTGCCACAAGGTACATGGGAGAATGACATGGAAATGATACTTATTACACACATGAATCTCATCACATTGCCAATCATATTCTAATCATAGTGTGTAATCAGCTTCTAGAGTAGTATGATGAACTCAGTGGTAAATGACTGCCACCACGTGTTAGTGACTTGGCCTCGGAATACGATTCTTGATTGAGGATGGCAGGGGAGATGCTCAAACATGATTCCATATTTGGGTGACATACGGTTACAATAATACACACACAGACAGACAATACAAACACACAAAGAATTAAAGAAACAAACACACAAACACAAAAACTCACAAATGAACGAATGCATGAACGAATGGATGACTGGACGAACGAATGAAAGAATGAACGAATGAACAAATCAATGAATGAATGACTGAATGAATGAATGAATGAATGAATGAATGAATGAATGAATGAATGAATGAATGAATGAATGAATGAATGAATGAGTAAACAGAAAAATAAACAAACACACACAGACAAACACACACACAAATACACATGCAAACAAGCCCACTTGGAATGATAAACAGATGAGAACATTCGAAACAAAATTATAGAAAGACTGGTTATGCCATATGTAGAATGTCATATCATTGAACCTTTCTTTAAATTAGAATCTCACATGTCTGTGTGATTGATTTGATTAGAAGTGGTAACGAATTTGATATTGTTTTTGATTTTAGGATATATAACACAAATGAATATTTATTTATATGTAGAGGGTGGGTCATAAGCCTCTCCCAATGTTAAATTGCGCAACAACTAGCGTCCTATTGCGCAATGCTGATTGACAAACGTTAATGAGGGTAATTAAGCACTGATCTCTTCGTCTGTGCTCAAAGTGATGGTGCGCAAGCTCTACAAGGCATATGGACCTCTGTGGAGTTGATGGATGCTGTACGTAGTGGGTATCGTATCGTAGAGTTTAGCGAGATATGGCACTACGAAGAGGGTACTTATACACGTGTCAAGGGATACACCGATAAAGTTATGAAAATTAAACAAGAAGCATCTGGGTATCCCGAGGATGCGGTCACCGATGCACAGAAAGATGCGTCTGTTCGGAAATATTGTGAACGTGATGGGATTAAATTAGATAAATCTTTGATCGTTTAAAATAAGTGCCTTAGAACAGTGGCAAAACAGGTGTTGAATTCTGTGTGGTGTTATTTCGCTCTAAACCCCAACCATAAGCATGAATACGTCAATTCGTATAGTGCCAGGTTGAAGTTGCTGATTGATGGAATGATTTCGCTCAAAGATATCCGGATATGCAATGACAGCATTCTATTAATGCACTACCACAAGTTGAATCAATTCGTCCCAGCGGATAATCACACCAATGTTGTGATTGCTGCATTTCTCACGAGTTATTCCAGAATGTATGTGCTACAAAGTCTACTAGTAGTCGTAGGCTCGAGTTGCATTTATCACGATACAGATTCCATCGTGTATGTTAACAAACGTGATAAACCTCTGCTAATTCCCATTTACCATGACAGACTCAGTTATTTCATGGACGAAGTTCCTTCCCGCAGTGAAATAACATAGATTGTCAGTACTGGCCCTAAGAGTTATGCCTACAAACAACTAGACAGGCAGATGAGGAATATTAGGAGTGTCTGCAAGATTAAGGGATTAACTTTAAATTACAGGAATAAGGGTTGGGGTTTTGATACTCTGTTAGCCATGGTCAAAGATCATAATCTCAAAACGTTCGCTCAGTATCCTAATAATATAATTAGAAATAAAGATCATAGACTTTTGACTACGTACTGAGAAACGTTTCGGATTTACTTACAAACAAATGGGTAATATTTAATTACTATTATACTAAACCATATGGCGTTCAGGGTATCCCTAGGATCTAATTTTGTGACAACAGGATGGGCATGTTGAGGGTGGTTGGATTGGGGGAGACGGGGACGTCGAGCATAACCGTGGGAATGTAGTGGGGGTGGGGGCGTTGACGGTGAGCGAATGAGAAACGTGGGGTGTGGGTGGTTGTGTTGAGAGAACGTCTGCATGTTGTATAATATGCTAACCGATACCATAGAAGATAACTAGCATACCCTTCATTAAGGGGGAGGGGGATAAGTAATATTCTGCTATATTATTATTATCAATTATAAATGTGTGAAGAACGATACATGGTTATAGGGTGGGGAGCCACGTTCGAGTAAATTATGTTATATTCATCTGTCGCGCAGGTTTTAAACATTATTTCACACTATTTAAAATATACTCGCACACCCTCCCACACCGTGAAATAATATCTCTTCAAACCCTACCTCTGTAAAAACCCTAAACTATCATTACACCCGACCTTTTAGGGTTCAGTATCGCTTAGATCGTTTTCAAATCTATTTCAATAACCGCTCTAAAAACAGTTTCACATAATATCTCAGTCGCATCATTCTCCATGTCAATCGAGTAAATTTACAGGTCGCTGGATCCCGCTCAAAAACATTTGTACATTTATATTTTATTCCAATTATTGTTTTGTTGTATTGTTTTTAATATTCTCACTTTTTCATCTGTATATTCGATTGTATGTTTTATTACAATTGTGAAAAGTGAAATGACGCATATTGGTTTTTTTAATTGAAAACTGAAAAAAATCCATGGACTATAACCCTGCCAAACCCTGAGTCAACTTAGACGGGATTTTTCCCCAATATTGCGTGGCCATTAGAGGCACGTTGAAAATATAGTTGGTAGTTATTACCCTAACTCCATTGAAAATTGATTCGCTAAACGTTGTATGACTCTGACGATCGTCCCTCGTGGTTAGAGTTGTTTTGATGCTCAACTGGTTAATTTTAATCAGTCGGTGTAATAACTAACTGATTGCCCTTATGCATTAGATTGACCATTGTACATTGTCACAGCTGAAAAGATCCGAGGTTCAGAAGTTTAAAGATCAACCCATTAGACCAACCGAGTCATCTTCCACAATCACTCGGCAATTATCCTTACACAATAGTTGCCCATTTAGAATTAATCTTCGATGATTGAGTGAGTTCCCAGTGTCCGGAAAAGACGAGTCCAAACATGTACCCTGTCCATCATACCCTCGTAACACATTAACCATTGAAGAGATCAGCGCTTAATTCCCCTCATTAATCCTTGCCAATCAGCATTACGCAATAGGACACTAGCTGTCACGCGAGTTAACGAGGGTGGGATAAAGTTTCTTATGGCCCACCCTCTACAGCCAAAATCCAATCAGAACAGAGAAGAGCTTGGGGAACAAAAGAAAGTATTAGACAAAAGATGTTCACACCTAGGTGTGAATTTCCTTTGCTCCCCAGCTCGCTTGCTGGCTACTATAAACTACATTAACGGTATATTAATATTAATTAACATGGAATGCCTTTGGAGAAAATTAATTAAATTCTTATTTCAAAAGAATTCAAATTATCCAAGGGCATCCTAGTTATTTTGACGGTGAAAGAATTGGAGGTTGTGGGTCTGCACGTTTGCTTTCTCTTGTATTATCATGTAATTCCCATATTGGATATTACTTAATATCTCATGTGGGACAAGTTAACAAAGGGTTCAATTTGTTTGTTTCTCTAGAAACAGGTTGTTGTTGAGAGAAGCCATCAAACAACCTACTAAATTCATCACAACCAATGCAAAATGACGAATAGCACATTGTTGTGAGTTGTGTCAACTGTGTTATAATTATTGTAGCCTCAATGTACGCATTTGAATATGTTTATGCTAAGATGTTAGTCTTAGTTAGTGGCCATGGGTGTAAAACGGCATTGTGCAAGTGAATTTGGAGGTTTGGAAAATATATCAGCCATGTTTGAGAGAGAGAGAGAGAGAGAGAGAGAGAGAGAGAGAGAGAAAGAGAGTCAAATGTGTGAAGTGGTTCGTTCTAGCTATCCTTTTATAGAGAGTGAGTTGTGCAATTGTTATATTTGTGTTCACCCGAGTCATTATTATGTAATTTGGAAAAGTCATGAATGCAAAGTAATTTATTGGTCGGATACATAATGTCGATACAGATGCCCTGGTTTCAGATGAGGGACAGTTGAATTATACAATGTTTGCATACAACTATGCAGTATCGTTAGGCTTAGATAGCATGCTATTCTGAATAATAATAGTCACCATGATTGTTAATCTTGTCTAGTATCACGTCAAGTCAACCGACATCATCTCACTGCCATCACCTGATGCCATGCCTAAATAGAATGAGCAACCTAACTGACATAATGCTGAATAAAATAAGAGCAACAACATTTGAGAATACCTGCAAATAAATACACAATGCAAATTTTGTTGTTTTCACCTGCAATAGTTAAGCGAATAAATATTCACTAAATTAACACATGTGCATAAAATAATATTTTCAACAAGTACGATTTACACACAAGACAAGTAAACATGACATATACATTCATTCATTTACAGTCCGCACATAGACACGCATGATTAGTGCAGGTACGTTGCGTGCAGCGATGTGGGAAAACATGCGTGTGGTAGTATGAGTTTTCAAGTAGTCCTCGATTCAACAAAGTGATATAAATCTGGCATCAGAACATAGCTCAGTAGGGAATATTTGGCGTGTGTTACATTTTGTTAAGCAAAGCGCTATTAGCGTTATTGGAATGCATTCTTGATGCTGGTAGACAGTCTAATGCTGTGTCCTGGTCCCCACGTTAGTGTATCCCGAAATCGGGTGTACCTGTCTATTACTTTCTGCTGTGCAGCGGACGGCCGTAAATACGTCATTGACAGGTGACGAGCTGGCATCGTTAACTGCTGTGTAGTAGACAAGCGTATATACGGCAATGGCAGGTGCCGAGCTGGCATCGGTAAATGATGTGTTGTGGACGAGCCTAAATACGTCATTGGCAGGTGACGAAATGGCATCGTAAAATGCTGTGTTGTGAACGAGGGTAAATACGTCAATGACAAGTGATGAGGTGGCATCGTTAAACGCTATGCGGTGGAGGAGCATAAATACATCCATGACAGGTGACCAGCGGCCATCGTTAACTGCTATGTAGTGGACGACCGTAAATACGCCAATGATAGGTGACGAATTGGCATCGTTAAATGCATCGCCATTGAGTACTAGAAAATAGCCAAATAATAAATGATAATATTTCCTTCTTCAATGATGGCGATGCAGTTGACCAGGCTAAAGGTGACACAATTAAGGAATGGATCCTGTACATGGGTGAAGGTTTAAGAAATGTTACGCGGAATTCATTTCAATGAAAAAAGCTGTCCAATGAGAGGACAGGAAACCTGTTCAGATAGGAACCGTAGCACGCCATTTCAGAAGCATAGGTGGCTCTACCAGAAATGTCAAATACTTTGACAGATGTCCTGGGCAGACCGGGTTCCATCCATTAATCTGCATACATTGTATATGTTAGACGAGTTTCACTGTACTTTAAATCGTGACCATCTCGTGTATCGGCATACTGTTTTGTGCTCATTATATTCGGCGGTACGCATATGGGTCACAGATGTAGGCTGTAATAAGCATACGTTTCTCGATTGCGAAAGAGTAGACTTTGCAGCGGTTGGATAATTGTCATTTGCCGTATAACATCACCAATGCAAAAATATACTTGCTTACATGTTGCCTAGCCCGCGAACATCTCACCCTGTCTAGCGTCATTTACCGCGGCATTTTAGACAATTGTTTAGTCAGGACGAGCGATTGGATAACAATTTTTAAGCATGCAGCAAGGAATCATTTTATATGATCACTTTATTAACATATAGATGCCTAAGCTGACTAAGTTTAGGAGATCTAGGTGGTATATTCCATCCTATGGTATCAGCGAGAATGTCACCATATTGGGCGCGTGCGTGATGCGGCATTTTAGTAGTACCTGGTCTATCTAATTCGTACTGTAATTAATTTTGGCACTATTTACATACAGCTATTAACAAACATTATCTTTGTTCGACCACGATATTATTCAGAGATTAGTTTACCAGCAGTTTGCTATGCATGAGTTTTTAATTAATCCAACACACATTCTATGTTATGTAATCCTAATATTGGTATGGCTATATATTGGGATTGTATTTTATCTAATTGGGAGAGCTCGACTCCCCGTTCTGTGAAGCGTGTCTCTGGACGCTGCTCATGACATGCTTGCATTGGTGGTGGAGTACCCATGTAATGTTTCAACATACACTAATCCACTTGTTGAGAACATATTACTATCTCAAAGATTATTCTGTTGAGATCATTGACACGGTGCAGCATCTATCCATTGTCTTAGGCAATGGAGATATCGTCATAGCATTCCGCACTGCCAGTAATAGCGAACGTGGGCTAGTTTGGTTATTTCATCTCCACGAATTGGTTTGAGATTTGTGAATAAAAGAAGTCGTCGTCGTCGTCGTCGTCGTTGTCGCCGCCGCTTCCACCGTCGTCGTCGCCGTCAATACCACCAGCACCACTGCCATCGCCGCCTCAACTGCCACCACCAGCATCATAATCATCACCATCATCATCAACATCGTCCTCATTAATTAATCAATCAATCAATCACACAAACAGGCCGGCAGGCATGTATTCATCCAGTCAGGCAGGTAGACAGGCAATCAGACAGACATGCAGGCAGACAGGCAGGCAGGCAGGCAGGCAGGCAGGCAGGCAGGCAGGCAGGCAGGCAGGCAGGCAGGCAGGCAGGCAGGCAGGCAGGCAGGCAGGCAGACAGACAGACAGACAGACAGACAGACAGACAGACAGACAGACAGACAGACAGACGTGTGTGCGTGCGTGCGTGCGTGCGTGCGTGCGTGCGTGCGTGCGTGCGTGCGTGCAGGTAGGCAGCCAGTCAGTCAGTCAGTCAGTCAGTCAGTCAGTCAGTCAGTCAGTCAGTCAGTCAGTCAGTCAGTCAGTCAGTCAGTCAGTCAGTCAGTCAGTCAGTCAGGCAGGCAGGCGGGTAGGCGGGCGGGCGGGCGGGCGGGCGGGCGGGCGGGCGGGTAGCCGTCGGGCGGGCGGGCGGCCGGGCGGGCGGGCGGGCGGGCGGGCGGGCGGGCGGGCGGGCGGGCGGGCAGGCAGGCAGGCAGGCAGGCAGGCAGACAGACAGACAGGCAGGCAGGCAGGCAGGCAGGCAGGCAGGCAGGCAGGCAGGCAGGCAGGCAGGCAGGCAGGCAGGCAGGCAGGCAGGCAGGCAGGCAGGCAGGCAGGCAGGCAGGCAGGCAGGCAGGCAGGCAGGCAGGCAGGCAGGCAGGCAGGCAGGCAGGCAGCAGTCAATTCAGCCAGCCAGCCAACCATCCAATGAGAAAGCGGAGCGAGTGAGCGTGCGCGCGTACGTGTGTGTGTGAGCAGGCAAGTGGGCAATATCATCAGTAATATTGTAAGTATCATAATTCTATTTAATGACAATCAACATCGTTATCATCACCATCGTCATCGTCAATTTCCTGCACTGTCCTGAACCAGAAAAGTGTGCGTATTATTTGTCATTGCACTGAGCACAGATCTGATTATTCAGACAGCAAGCTATGTGATGTGAAATATCCATTACTAAATCCAACACTGCCAACCAGGGCTGTAACTCAGTTGAGCTCTCTGTATTCCGAATTAATTCATTTGAACTTTCTGCTCGTGCGTGTGTTCCATTCCGTTTGGAAAAATGCAAAAACGACAATTTGACGGGGCATTTGTAGCCAGGGCATCTTGCCGCAAGGTGTAGGAAACGTTTCAAAATAATTATGGATACGGGTTGATGTGTACGCGGCCTCGCAAGCCGAATCAATGTGATAATGCAGCGTAATCACGTGACAGAGGTGAATATAATACGACAGTACAACGTTACAGATGCGCTGTAAGAAAACCAATGCGTATTGGCCATGTTATGAAATCCGTTGCGCAATCACATTATTTTGCCGATCATTATTGATTCAACGAGTATTCTGTCAACAACCTTCCTAGAGCATTATTAGTAATCATTTTGTATCAATTTGGAGTTAATGGCGCATATTTACTGCAAAATTCTTGAAAATAAAATTGTCAAAATTGTATACTTTTATTTCACCTCATTACACTGATATACATCAATTAAGCCTCTAAACCCACACAATTGAAACAATTTTATCTTCACGCACTTTGAGGTGACTACGTACCTTTACGCTTCATTTAGATTTCTATGTGAGAGTGTTTAACCGGCCAGTTCCAACAAACTCTCCCACCCACTTTGGTGTCGCTGGCTTAATGAACTATGCATAACATATCTTGGTGCATAAATATATACATTACATAGAGCAATGTTTTATTATACAGCAATGCGTGCATTTCCTCTGGTTATGGTCTGCTTATTACTGCCATCCTGAGTGAAGTGACTCGAGTGTATTGCATATGGGAATCAGTCCATTATGCAAAACAACTGTAATTTATTGCAAGAGAGTTGATATAACCTATATGGAAATTTAGAAGACATCGATTATATGAGGTCATACTCAATTACGTCGGGGTAAACTGACTTCGCGGCCATAATGTATAATGACTAACATATCTAGATCCGTCTTTAAACTTCAAAAGTTCACCAAGTGTACGAATTGCATGTCTTTGATGTATTCACCATTTAATAATAATTAGGTTGAGTACTGTGAAACTAGTTTAACTTGGCAGCATCAGCTCCTGGTCAAATTAGATTTCACAATAGTCACCTGCTTATGTGTATAGTACCGCACCTTTAAATTGGGATGTTCGCAATGCAGGCTTCAAAGCATATACATTGATTCCAACACACGTAAAAGAGGGCGGAGCTGAGCTAGAAATGGGCGGGGCATAGGTAAAAATGGATCCCTCGATTGATTCGCCGAGAAAGGCTATTAACCTATTAATATTGCTTTGTCACGAATAGAATAGACGTTGAAAATACAACCAAATTGCAGTACTTACATATTCGCGCAGTGCACTCTATTTTGCTTAATTGTTATCTTTTGGAAGGCAGTTATTGATTGGAACTTGTCAGGTGAGAGCAATGCGGCTGCGATGACCTTTCATCAACTGCTTGAACATACTTGGCCAGTTCATGTTGCTTTCCACATTGGGACAAGAGAGCCAGTGGATGTGAATTTAATAACTAGTACACTCTGACACATCACAGCTCACGTAATGTAGAAACTGGTCCCTCAAATGGCATGTGATTTTGCCACATCTATACAAGCATGCCGCCAGCAATTGCTGCGTCGTGTGACGGTGCATTGATCAGTGTGGCTGGAAGCATACCCATGTGCATCGCTGTCCTCTGGTGATAAATGGACTATTACACTAACACATTGTAAGCGGGCTTTTCTTTTCAATCGAGCTAAATATGAAGAATGCTGACT
>CM067360.1:5137826-5245326 GCA_034401795.1 Chaetoderma sp. LZ-2023a
AATATTGGACAGTGATAATACACAATTATAGGATATATTGTATACCGGTACTTAATGTTTCAAACAACCATTTCATCATGATTTCATTTTGTAAATTCATATTAATACATTTGTTATTTAAATTGAATTA
This sequence comes from Chaetoderma sp. LZ-2023a, assembly GCA_034401795.1. Lineage (NCBI taxonomy): Eukaryota > Metazoa > Mollusca > Caudofoveata > Chaetodermatida > Chaetodermatidae > Chaetoderma > Chaetoderma sp. LZ-2023a. The sequence continues at coordinate 5,137,957 of CM067360.1, forward strand.
GTAGTTGTTTGTATTGCTCTTGTTATTACCACGTGACACACTGGGTCAATAAAACTAGGTTATTTCGATTATCCATTCTGTAATTTCTCCCTGTAGTTTTGGTTAGATTGGAACGGAACTAATCCTAATGTCTCGATAATTGTGGTGTAGTGTCAGGCCGACCCGGCAGGGCAAAGATCGTGACAACATGGACGTAGTTGAATATTTTGAGACTAATTTACATGGCAGCCTGGGAACGGTAACAGTTTCTACGAGTGGATGAGTAATCCTGAGGTAATAAAGAAAATATAATTTCTGGTGTGGAAGGTTTAAATGATGTAAGCGATTGATAAATAAACAATAACAGTGATGATGAGCAAAATAATGACGTAATAAACACACAATTATAACGTATTAATAACAAATTACTATACTAACGAATCCTGACACCAGACTTAACAAGCCTTGATAGTATTTGATGAATATAATCTGTCACTCAAGTATATGATGGAATCATGAGTTACGTCACATGTAGACTGACGTCATAATCAAAATGCGTAGTGAATGACAAAAAGTATCTCAGTTGCAGGAATTGTATGTCTTTTACAATTTAATAAACATTCTGTTGAATATGTTGAAACTAACTTGACAGCACCCGCTCAAGCTAGTTTAAAAATGGCCAACAAATTATATAGTCACCATGAACTTATAATTCTAGCAGATTCAAAGTATATACGTCGATCTCACCATGCGCAATGCATGGGTGGAGATTAGCTAGAGATGGGCGGGGCATAGCTAAACAGTGGATTCATCCATTGGCTGGTGTATGTTTCTCTCAATATGATACGATTAATAAATCCATTTTCGCCAATAAACGGTATTATCACAATATGCTATCCAAAAAATAGCCACCCACGCTTCCATCTTGAGGATTGAAAATCTATAAACTAAGTGAATACGGCGTGGGTACAGTTCACGGGGGAAGGAATTGCAAATAGCGACGCTCCCACTATTGACAGTGGCATCACGGTATTGTCACTTCGCGTGATTCGCCTCAATTATCATGGAATAAAATATGTAACCGGAAGCAATGGTCTCTCTCTCTCTCTACTATATCAGTTCCGCCAGCAAATGGTGACAATGGCTTGGGGAAACAGATCTAATCCTATCATTTACTAGGGCAATGGAGGTATGCTCCTGAGTAGAACATCATAGAAACACGTATTTACTTACTGCACACCGCCAAAGGCTGGTGTGGTTATTGCGGTTGGTGCGGTCTGCCCGCCTGCCTGCCTGCCTGCCTGCCTGCCTGCCCGCCTGCCCGCCTGCCTGCCTGCCTGCCTGCCTGCCTGTCTGCCTGCCTGCCTGCCTGCCTTTACATTGAAAATAAACGCATTGGCAGAGGAATTTAATTAAAAATTTCTTTACCTAAATTTGTCCTATCGAGACCAAGCTTAGATTTACTTAGAGTGGTCCCCCACCCCCCACCCCCACCCCTCGAGATTTGTTGGGGGTAAAGTGAACTAATCAGTAGGTCGCTTTAAGAGGTAAAGGCTGGGATTGATCCTACATTATAGAGAAATCACACACACGAATGCACACACACACGCACGCACGCACGCACGCACGCAAGCACGCACGCACACACGCACGCACGCACGCACGCACGCACGCACGCACGCACGCACGCACGCACGCACGTATGCACGCACGCACGCACGCACGCAAGCACGCACGCCCACAAACACATCTGAACGAATGCACGAGTGCACGCAATAATACATGCACACAGTAATACATGCATGAATGCACGCAATAATGCATGCATGCACACACACACACACACACACACACACACACACACACACACACACACACACACACACACACACACACACACACACGCACAAACACACACACACACACACACACACACACACACACACACACACACACACACACACACACACACACACGCGCGTACTAATGTACTCATGAATTAATGCACCCGCACCCACATACACACACACATACACCCACGCAAGTATAGATGCACGCACGTACGCATGTACGAGCACACACTCACACACATACACACATACACACATACGAACAAACGCACTGACGCACGGACGAACGCACGCACGCCCGCACGCACGCCCGCACGCACGCCCGCACGCACTTTTGCAGACACAACACTAAAAGATGTCCTACGGATATGATTTCATGTTGCCCCACCATTGATTTTGGTCGGGATTAGATTTATTTAGGAATAGGTAGGGAGGGATGAAACCTTGTCATTGTTACCAGGAACTATGAGGTCTAACTTTGATCTTACTAGCAAATCTTTCAGGTTTGGATTTCTATTGTAAGCTATTACTGGTCGTGCTTTGATCAGTTCCTTTAATTTAGATTGCAACTGTGAATATTCGTCTTTCATGGTTTTCGCTAATTCAACATTACGTCCATTGTATATGAGTTGAAATGGGATAGTTTTGTTCTTTTGTGATGTTCCTGAATCTACATTTATTCCAAATGGTGCTTTTGTTTGAAGTGTTCTAATCCAATGACCTTCTCGTATTTTGCGAAATGATCTCGTTTCTTCTTCACTATCTAAGGTCGGAATCTGTTCTATTGGCATGATTTCAAAATGATGTTCAACTGAATGATCAGGAAGTTGGAAATGTTGAGCAATTGGCGTATCTGCTGAGGTGTTAATATCAGAAACGTGGCATCTAGCACGCACTCTAAATGCATTTTTTGTTTCACCAACATACTGTTTCTGGCAAAGGGCACAATTGATCAAATAGACTACATTCTTAGAATCACAATGCATATTAGTTCGGATATGATATTAATTTTTGGTTTGAAAGCTCAGGAATGTTTGTTGGTTTACAATATAGTTGTTTACTTTGCATCTATTTTTGTCGCATTTGGAAACTGATCCATCGCACATGATTGGTTCATTGTGGTTAATTTGGACAGGCTCAAACTCGGGTCCGCTATGAGGTTTTAGATTTTCAAGCTCATTGATGGTGTCTGCTTTAATTTTTCGAAGAAAACGGGCTGAATAGCCTCGTGCCTTCAACGCATCAAACAGAGTAGAGCATGCACTATTCAGATTGTGCCTGTCGCTAGAGTTTCGAAAAAATCTTATGATTTGCGATTTGATCAGACCTTTAAATGTGTGTGGAGGATGAAATGATTTTTTTGTGAAGCAGCTGATGTGAGTCTGTTGGCTTAAAGAATACTTTATATTCTAATTTTCCAGAAGAATCAAATTAAGACCCTTATAGATCGTGACATCTAAAAAGTCAACTGATGTTCCACTAATAGTAGCTTTTAGCTTGATGTTTGAATATTGGTTATTTAAAATGCGAAAAAATTCCCAAAAGTCTTCTTCTGAATGTTGCCAAATTATGAAGATGTCATCTAGATATCTGAGGTAAAGAAGAGGCTTTTTGGTTGATTTGTTCAGTGCCTCCTCTACCCACTCCGCAACATAAATGGTAGCAAAATTTGGGCTGAATCGTTTACCCATTGCGCATCCACAGATTTGAAGGTAATTTTCCCCATTAAATTGGAAATCGTTTCCTTTAAGACTTAGCTCTAATAATTTTAGAATTTCCGTGTCTGGTCGATCTGGATCAGGAAATTTGACAAACGAATTCTTAATAGCATTGAGTCCAGCATCAATATCTATATTGGTATACATAGCATCTATGTCTAATGTGACTAAATATGCATCTTTCGTAACTGATAATTTGGATAACTTTGAAAGAAAGTGTTCTGTATTCTTGAGAAAGCTCTTGTGTCTATTAGCAATGGGCTTTAAATAGTAATAAATATATTCTGAAATGTCATAAGACTCGCTGTCACAGTCGTCCATGTGGTGTCAATGGATCTAACCAAGTGCTGATAGGTTTATGGATTTTAGGCAAGATATAAAATGTCCGATTTTGTGAATTATTCTCACCTAGCAGATACTTTAGCTGTTTCTTATCGATGTACTTATCTGTATGCAATGAATTAGGTATTTCGATGAAATTTTGTCGGTTTTGAGGCCATATAATTATAATGTTCCGATTTCTACGTAATTTGTTGATAGCCTGTCGCTAAAAAAATGAAAGGTTTTGCTTATTGTTTGTAACTGGCAATGATCTGGCTATACCAGCAACCGTTTTTATGGTTGCCTTAATATGTCTGTCTGCCTCTCTGTATATCTGTCTGCCATGCTGTCTGCCATGCTGTCTGTCTGTCTGCCTAGCTGTCTGTCTGTCTGTCTGTCAGTCCGTCCGTCCGTCCCTCCGTCTGTCTGTCTGTATGTCTGTCTGCCATGCCGCCTGTCTGTCTGCCATGCCGTCTGTCTGCCATGCCATGCCGTCTGTCTGCCTGCCTGCCTGCCTGCCTGCCTGCCTGCCCGCATGCCTGCCTGCATGCATGCATGTATGCCTGCCTGCCTGCCTGCCTGCCTGCCTGCCTGCCTGCCTGCCTGCCTGCCTGCCTGCCTGCCTGCCTGCATGCCTGCCTGCCTGCCTGCCTGCCTGCCTGCCTGTCTGTCTGTCTGTCTGCCTGCCTGCATGCCCGCCTGTATGGCTGTCTGGATGTCTGTCTGTCTCTCTGCCTGCCTGCCTGCCTGTCAGCCTGGCTGCCTGCCTGCCTGCCTGCCTGCATGCCTGCCTGCCTGCCTGCCTGCCTGCCTGCCTGCCTGCCTGCCTGCCTGCCTGCCTGCCTGCCTGCCTGCTTGCCTGCATGCCTGCCTGCCTGCCTGCCTGCCTGCCTGCATGCATGCATGCATGTCTGTCTGTCTGCCTGCTTGCCTGCCTGCCTACCTGCCCGCCCGTATGCCTGCCTGTATGCCTGCCTGCCTGCCTGCCTGCCTGCATGCATGCCTGCATGCATGCATGCCTGCCTGCCTGCATGCATGCATGCATGCCTGTATGCCTGCCTGTATGCATGCATGCCTGCCTGTATGCCTGCATGCCTGCATGCCTGCCTGCCTGTATGCCTGTATGCCTGCACGCATGTCTGCCGGCCTATATGTCTGTTTATGCGAGCCGTTTCTCGGGCATCCTAAGAGGTAGAACCAACCTTAGCACCTGCATTCATATTATAAGTGGCTAAAATATCCACCAGTTGCTAGTCAGAAGGTCAAATATCGAGGTTATGGTGTCGCTTAGTGCAAACCAGAACACACATGTTCATCAATAACTCTGCAATGCAAGTAGCTTGCATCACCAAATCGGTAACATACATTCATACGATCGTGATTGGCTAGAACTAAAATTGTGTTTCATGTCAAAATTTCAAATATCTAGATCACAGAGTGCATCCCGAGATACACATGTTTAGTCATAAATCGGGAACGCAACGAGCTAGAATTACCACAGTTGGTACATCCATTACTATTACAAGTCGCTAGCAGATATTTCAGTTTCATGGATAAAGTATCAAATGTTACTGTCACGGGGTCACACAGGACATACTGGAATACACATTTGACCATAGATCTGGATTGCAAGAAGATGGAATCACCAGATTCACACCCCCATCGTATTGTGACGGTTTATCATTTCTTTGAGTTTGAGTTCAACGGATCGAGTATGTACGTCACAAGGGTCACTAAGTGCATTATCAAGACAGAACGCAAAGGCGTGAGTCAGCATCTCTCTTGACTGCATTTGAAATAGTACGCTACTGTCTGCTGTTTCAACAATAAGCAAACAATAGTTTTACGCCACCACGACTGGCACAGCGGCACAGCCACCAACCCCACCCACCCCACCCGACGCCGCAGCCGCTCGCTACAACGGCATCTGTCTTAATCTGAGTTTGCCGATCAGTTATGTTGTGTCTTTTGGTTGTGATAGGACATTCATCCCTACATTTTAATGACACCTTTTAATAGATCATGTAATGCATTGGTTTTGCGATCACTTAGCGATATTAAGCCTGGACATGACTATCTTCGTGTGCTCATTGCTCATCCACCAAGTAGATAGCGACGTATCGCGAGATAGCATGCATTATTACACGTCTTCTACATCAGATGCGAAACATATGTCCGTTCGTTAGATATATAGATATATATATTTAGTCCTATGCATTAGATAATATATGTTGTGCTATGGTTTCACCCAATTACAGTCTCTAGATATTGATCACATATTAGACACGATAGGGCCATTGCATGTCGAACCATGAGAACAGAACATTGAGAAATCGCGTGAAGTTGATTATTGTCCTAGTAACGACTCCTTTATATGCTGGTATGAAGGCTATTACCAATAACTGTAGCAGCCATATGTTGCATGCGACCATTATCTCATCACCTCGAGATAGAACGACGAACGTGACTGTGACAGCTGACCACGATGTAATCCTCGTGCCAAAGCGCATCCGGCAGAAGCTCTTTCCGAACGAGACAGCAAAGAATGTCAGAAAATCTGGGAATGAGCTGGGTGGCGGCTTGCATACGGATATTGTCTAGTACGGGTTATTGGTTGACAACTGATAGGATGTTGCGCATTCAAACCCCCATAGTGCTTCTTGCTGCAGCAGAGTGAATTTAAAATTAATTTCTTTTCATAATTTATAATTGATATTAATTTAATAAGACAGCTATACAGAGAAAATCAGGATAAACGAGCTTTATACATTTCGATATACAATAATCTATACAGCGCAATCATTTGTCATAAAATTAATCTTAAACACACATACATTCATTTTAGATTAAACACTCTGGCACACCACATTTTCTTTATCCATAAACAAATATTGTATATATGTATACAGAGGGCATTCACCTTCATACAGTATATGCAGCCAAACCTGGTGGAGAACAAACCACCGTATGTTTTACTTTATGTTATTTTTTTGGCGTGTGTGTGTGTGCGGTGGAGTGGGTGGGTGGGGTGGGACATATGAAGGCCATTCACTGAGATCAGCTTTCAGAGGAACCACCATCATACTCGTCTGGCATATCCTTCATCGGAAGTTGTTTTGGAGTATATACAAACTTCTTTTTGATTCATGAGAAAAATGGATCTTTCACGAATGCACACATTCCATCTATGCAACATTCTCCCATTGTATCACTAAGCATATCAATATGCATGTCCTGTGAATACTTGCGAGGAGTGAATGACAACTATCACTATTCTTCATCAATACCACATCTTGAGCAGCGATTATGCGGTCAGAAAATACACGTTTCATGAATCTTGCATATACAGTGTTAGCTATAGTCATGTTTATTGTATTCAGATTCAAAAAGATAATTTGATGTATTAAAAATTGTATATGGAATTTGTTCTTAAAATATCTAAATTGGGTTTTCAGTTAATCTAGTTTTCTCACCTATGCAGCATACATTCTTAACCTAGTGCCCAACTACACCTGCTCCAGGCCTGTTAATGGATGGGTGTACATGATAGCTATGCTACTTGTAGTCATCCTCGTCTCGTCAACGCTCTTTAATATATGCTACACCTTCTCTTCTTTCCATTATCTTCATATCACTAGCTAATCATATCACACTTGACACACCCCACTCATCACCCAATCCACGACATCACCATCCGATACTCACATACCACTACAACTACATTACAACCTCCAAATCATGTATTCTGACCGTCATCTATTGCACCACATCACTACTCACATGTCCTTTCCTCACCTCAGATATAGCTCAGCTCTCCCTATACCACCTCTTAGCATACATTATCCCATCCCATCTCGTATCATGTCATCCCACCTCATTTTATCTTACCATCTGACATATCACTCTATCCCATCCCCTCATCCTTCCTTGTCGCATTTTATCATCTGATGCCAGATTACATCATTGCATCTATCCCTACATAGCTTGCTCAATTATCCTAACTCATATCTTTTCATCTCACCTCATTTCTCCTTATCCCATCTCACCTCATTGAAGCCAACCTCATCCCACCTCACCCCACTCTGTCGCTGCATCCTACCATATCTTATTTTATCCTATCTAACTTGATCCGGATCCCATCCGACCCCAAAAATCCCGTCCCACCCTCATCATCCTACTCCACCTAACCGCTATTGTATATCTCAGCCAATTTTCTACCATTCCATATCATTCGTCTCATAGCATCCCATTTATTTGCATCTGCCGTCATCTCATTCCCTAATCTTTTATATCATCTCATTTCACATCACATTATCTTATCCTATCCAATTGCCTCCGATTCCTTCTGGTCCAGTTTCTTTAAATCTCATCCCATGCTCATCTCACCTTATCCTACCTCATCACAACCCAACTCTGCACATCTTATACGCACCATGTCTCATGCATGCCCTTGCATCTCACCTCAGCACCCATATTGATATCATTCATCCACCAGCTCCTCACCTACCCACTGGCTCTCCCCTCCATAACACCATCCGTGACCTCAATGATGTGGCCGAGCTACGCCTTCGAATCACCACCACAACCTACGATCACATAACCTGTATATTCCTCTCCATTGCGCACTTCACAGCGGCTCATCTACCACACGCACCCTCCAACCATAGACCACATCACAATGTCACAACATCCATGCCATCCAATCTCACCTCAATCTCACGTTCCATATCTATTGCTCCTTCCAGCACCTTTCCTCACTTGACGCCACACCACTTTATCTCAGATGGTATTATCCCACCTCTTCACACCACCTTGTCATGTCACCCTTCCATCATAGCCCCCTCACACCACATCACGCCACCGCATCAATGTACTTCTTTCTTTGGCCAGGATGACGATTACTATGATATTGATGTCTGGCATCTGGATGACTGTGCCTTGGCCATGTGACAAGAGGCAGAGCGTTCAGGTGTCCGATGGACAAACCACGCCACCTAAAGTGAATGCAGATACTAAAACAAAGGAACCTCCACAGTGGATTGAAATAAGACTACAGATATAAACCTACCAGTATAAGGAGATATGCCCATTGCGACATCATCACCAGATCTGGTAGTCATGTGATTGTATCATTCAGTGATGTGCAAAATACTAACTAACAAATTGCTTCTTAGGAAATGGCCTCTGAAAGTCAATTTGGCATCACACGCATCACAAGCTTTCATATGAAATGCATGTTGAACGGGTTAGCAATGGTGCCTAGATGAAATAGGTGGGCATAGCACATTACATCATAGAGCATTATAACCCATTTTTCTCAAAACACCCAAGGGTGCCAGACCCAGTGGATTTGCGACGATCATGGGTACACCCCAGCGATACAGAAACAACAATACAGCTGTGTACATCGTGCGAAACAGCATTCGGCTAAGAATGCTCTCATTGTTGCTAGACTTTTTATCTGGTACCATATGGTACTTCTTTGAAGCGGGTGCAATTATGATCACCAATCTTAGAGAGCCACCACCTTATGCCCCACCACCACCCACTCCACCAAGAAACAGATGACTGCTATTGACAGAGTTTATTGGACTGGTTGACTTCCAATGCAACATAAACTTAACTTACCTTACACTGGAATGATAGAGTAAATTTTGAATCGCCTTGGCAATATAGAAACATGTGGAGGCGCTAGTCAATTCGACTGCACATAATATTCTGGCTAGGCGGTGGGCGTGCGTGGGGGTGGGTGGGTGAGTATGTGGTCATTTGGGGCGCATAGCCCTGTAGTGCTTCTTACATTCAGACCTGCCAATATGTCAACATGTAGGAGTAATATATAAGGCCCTTTTTAGATAGCATCATAAACAATAAATTGAAACAACTTCGTGAGGAAATCATATAAGTAGTTATCCTTCTGACAAAATGCAGATAGTATGAAACATATTTAAGAATATTTAAAAAAATGAAATCATGATTTATCTTCTTAAAACGCTTCCAAATTGTATGTCGTATTATAATCTCCAATAAGACATTCTGGCAAAGCATTTCCTAAAATATATTTTTTTTAAAGCATTAGTATAATATATTCCTAGAATCGTGGAAAAGTATGAGGCGATATAAATATGCCAATATCCCCTATTTGCCATCGATAAATTCTTGCTAACAGGCGTTTTCATAGACAGAACATATGTGAGAATAAAAAATGGATAGCTATCAACAAACTCTTTTCGATAGGTAAACGCCTTAAACATAGGCTTTTTGGCATGCTGGCTCCCATACTGCTATAGGACAGTGATTCGCTATGTATTGGTGCACTATCTCCTAGTTATTATAGTGACACACGCGATCCTTTATTATTACACCACTAGTCACAGATTAAACCGGTTCACAACACCAAAATGACGATGGGTGATTCAACACCATTACACTCACTATACCTGGTCCAGTCTTGCATTTTCAGATCGATCATGTGTTTATGGATGTGGCAAGCTTAAATACCATTGAGGTCCCAAAACAAATAGCATTATTTTGTCACTATTTATTATCGTAAAATGCATTATAAGAACTCATTTTTCTATCGTTTTATCAACAAAGTGCTTTCTTCCAGAAAATAGTCTTATAATGCATCGGCATCATGCACAATTTCTCGCTTGAAGCAAATATGAAAATACTGACAGAATGTACACGCCTATCACACTTTCACGTTAATGTATCGATCCGTTCTGCTCAATGCCCAGAGGGACTGTAATTTACAGCCAAACCACGTGATCAGCGGGATGCGTGCGCACACATACATTGACTGACGCAGTCTCAACTTGATTTCGAGACCAAGTAAAAGCAATTTCTATACTGGATTTCCTCAAAAGATGGAATTAGTATTTTGGCCATGGTTGGTATTTTGAAATCAATGTGTATGAAAGTAATTGCCACGTAAGCTGCCAATGGCTTTCTGTAAGATTGTTTTCAGAATAAGTGTTATATAAGCACGTATGGCGCCGTATGCTTGCACTCAATAAAACAATTGAATGAGCAATGCAACCCAATTATTTCGTTGCGGGTCAAATAGCTCGCGTCTTTGTGCACTTAATCAAATCACATATCTTTTACCAGGCGAGTGTTATGTCACCGAATTATAGCATTTCGTCGCACATTCTCTAACATATCTCCTAGTCACGAATGATATGATGAATATGCGTGTAGCTAACACTCACCTGCTGAGATGGCCAAAATGCACGTTGTCAACAATCCACATAAATGGATAAGATAGCGAAATTTCCTTTGCTTCTATCCACAGACAACCGTATGTTTGGAAAATGTACTTGTGCAATTTTTAAGATGCTTTACGGTTAAATAACTGTCTCTGCGGGAATAACACATCGACAACGACAACATGTACACATAGATTTATAAAAGTATCTTTAATATGTATGTCTAATGGAGAAATCAATATAGAGCCGTGATATTGTGCTGAAAAAGAATGTATTTTGCTGATACATGAGCATTAGTTAGCCGGAAGTACTCCGGCAGGTCGATGTTTCGAAATATTCACAAGAAAGTTTATTAATTTGTAAATGTACGCTGCAATTTAGACCGTTGGACCTTTTTCCACTTTCGTGTTGGGCCTACAGTATTTGAACATAAAGTCGGATTTAAATTGACATATCTTGATTATGACGTCAGATACTGGAGTCAGAAGTCGTATCCCTTGATTGTGGATTACGGCAACCGATTCCCAGCATACGGCCAAGAAGAGGTCCATCAATCAGTTCGGGATAGCGATTGTAGACTATATTTATTCTTAGCTGCATGCTAAACTACACTAACCCTCTACAGACTAATCCTCATATTTCTGGGATTCCAAACCATTTAATACCTAAAGTTGGTTAAGAATATCTAAATATGTGCTTATCGAATGTCCAGTTGCAGGCCAGGAGATTACTATCTTGATAATGAAGTCTTCTCTTGAACTGCAAATCGATGGTCCTCAAGATCACTGTAGAAGTCAGTATTGGGCCGACTTCGGCATGAAATGGTTAACGAATAATGAACATCTGGCTATTGTACCATGCCATGTTATGTGTTGTCATGTCAAGTACAAGACATGTATTTCTGTCTAGCTAGAGATGATATGAGGTAAATATGGGATAACAGTCACCCCGTCGACAAGAGCACCAATCAATAAAATAGAGATCAGTTCATTATAATAACAAACTGTCTTTTGTTCTTATCCCAATGTTTCCAATTGCGTTAAGCAATGCATTGACACTTTGCGCAATAAAGCAGTGCATTTTCTATGCATGCTCCCCGTACCATATGATGTATTAGCTTGCTAATAACGCAAGGAAAATTACCCAGATATGCGGAAAAATAAGTTGCCCTCTAGCAAATTTATCTAACATGACCACGAATAGATTATAGGTTCAGTTTCTAAATTATCTTCAAGATACACAGATGAGTGTAGCAGCCAGTGTTGCTAGTGACTACTGTATCAGGGTCAGTGCTATGGCTTGTGGAATAGGTTCTGTTCTGATATTTGTCTTAGTTTATATAATAATGCGGCATATGCACTACATGTACCCGGCAAGGCTGACAGATGTGCAACTTGAAGTGAAGTGATGTGAATACAATATTATTTGTCTTTGATCACCTTTAAATGCCAATTTTCCTTTTGAATGAAGACATTCCATATATTTCTATAGATTTTGTCTTAACATCATTCCACATACCTACCATACAACAGGGAAAGTCATAATGTACACATATACTACTTCAATGAAAATAGTGGGGTTTTCTCATTTAAAATAAAATGCCCTCTGATAGCATTTAGATTTTGTAAACGGTGTGGTGACTGGTTGGAGGGAGAGACCCCATCAGAGACCATGCATATTAAACACGCCAAGATAATCCTTTGGCTACGGCACTACTGGTGTGTTCTGGTGAGTAAGCATGTATACATTGTAGACATAGCTATAAGCGTGTGACTGGTGTGAATCGCTAGAGACTAGATGTACTGGGGTTAGAATGGACGACATCTAAAATATGTACTCGCCATCTTAGTCTGGTTATAAAAATAATATTATTTAATCATATTTTTCTCATAGATTAAGATTACTGTTGTGTGTTTAAGTGTCAACGCCCTCAACCACCCCGACCCCACCCCACTTCATATATGGGTTTCAACATAATTCTACCTTCAGCCATGTGTTAGCGTGCCCAACTTAGCAGCTGTACTTTCGAATGATGTGTCTCCTAATAGATTGCAGTTGATCCATTTCTCATTTTCCATTCACTGGTTCGTCTTCTTGTGATCTATATATCTGGTTCTACATACCCAGTGACCTTTCCTGAAAGTATTCCTAGCTATATGTAAAGCATCTCTGACAAATTAATATATAGAACAATAAAATACGTATTAGTACAAACATCATATATTGGCAGGCCACTCCTAGGTTATGCTGTACCAAGCTTGAATACACTACGGAAAGTATAGCTCTAACATGTCCGTATTCATTGTAGCAAAGCGCATATCAGACACACATTTTCTTTCCATTTCTGCCACGAAACAAATAATGTAGATCAAAGTATCGGGTTAGGTCATCGATTTACTTTGTACAACTTGCTGAAAGTAGCATACATATAATCTCATGCACGCACGCACTCACGCACGCACGCACGCACGCACGCACGCACGCACGCACGCACGCACGCACGCACGCACGCACGCACGTACGCACGCACTCACGCACACACACTCGCACACATACGCACACGCGCACACACGCACACACATACACACGCACACGCACACACGCGCACATAAACCAGGACTAATGCACCCACTGCAAGATTAAGAGTGATGATAGCGACACCAATTCTTCACTAGGAAACCTAATTTTTAATAAACTATTTGTACAGAGATAATTGTAAACTGAGCATGCACTGACCACATGTACTCAATTTACAAACAAACTAAGCAGTGTATGTCTGCAATACTAGCTCCTGGTGAATGCATAGAATATGAAATGTATAAACCAACCTGGATGGTACTTGGGTGAACGAAACCCAGTTTTATGTTGAAGTGGTATGAATCTGTTCACAGGCACCAGTGAATCAGTTGTTCCCTTAATCACATTGAATTGATTTTCTTTCAGATATAGTCTGTGTGCCCTATTTTGTCGGGTTTGTTGTCATGGCACAGTCATGGTTCTTTATCATCACTGAAGTAGTGATATCCACGCATCCAACATTTGCTTACAAATCGAGCCAAATTTCCCACCATTGACAATCACCATCATAGCGGTATGATAGTGTATGTGAACACAATTCTATCTACATTTTCTCTGTATTTTATACATAAAATGGATGTAAGATTGAAAGTAATGTACACCTTCAAATTATGTAGAATTGTACTTGAACGATCACATACGCGAATATTTCTTATATCTATGGCTATGTTATGTGAGCAAAATTCCATCTAGATATCCTTTGTAATTTTATTTAGAAAATAAATAATGTTTATCTTGGATTTATGTTGAATTATTGCCAAACGAGTATATAAGTGAATATATCTTATGATAAATGATATCTACCCGCATATTCATCACTAATTATCTTAAATATGTCCCGGCATATTTTAGAATTGCAAAGTATACAAATTGCTGAGTATTGCAATATCAATTTTGCATATACGGCTATCAGGCCAATTGTTTTCAGACTAATATGCAGGTTATTAATTAAAATATAGCAGTTGTAACACACATGTGAATGGAATATGGACTAAATTAATTGATACCGCCTGATGACAGAACGTGCTATGTATTAGTTAGCGAGGAAAACGAGTTCACAGGATGATATATGTGTTTTATATCTGGAGATAAATATATATATATATATATATATATATATATATGCTTGGCCCCATTTGTGTACGAGATTTCTAAGACATTGCGAGTTGACAGTAATTCCTGCTCATTACGTTGTTTTTTATATCAGAAAAATGCCTCATAATATGTCTAGGAAATAAATAACTATAATTTTTGGCGATGAATCAGATCCAGGCATTGGGCATTATGCCATATTTCAGTACAGGGCATCAGTGTAGAGTATACATCATAGCAAAGATCTCATTTGTGAATATTGGAAGCAAAATTCAGTATATAAATGATTAATACCCACTAGTCTGAACATCAGGAAACATGGCCGTGTATGCATACGGACTGGTGCAATCAAATTAACAATAACCAGCAAAATATAACCACGTGCCAACGTGAGTGAAATTAATCGTTGCTTAAGCTCCCAATATCATATTGCTTTGAGAATCATCACTATTTATGCAGGTATAGAATATGATCTAGGGCATAGACAACTGTAGTCTATTAGACTGCCTTAGTGAGCATCATGACCTTCGACTGGCTGCTATCCTAATGCGTGCCACCTTGTTTCAGTCAAGCACATTCCAAATAACCGGATGGTTATCCTCGTGATCCCCAAGTATTGATTTAGGTCCGCGGTGATCTTTCAGGTTTATATTACTGGACTTATTTAAAGCATGTGTGGCAAACTGATATATTATTTTTTGTGTCAAGATTAAATTGACTAAAATAAAGAAAGCATAGCATTATCTTGTCAGTTTTCATTCTCTCAAAAGGCTTATCAATATCATATTTTCAATCCATTTCTCCCATGAGTCAAATGAGAAAATACTGATCGAATGTATGTTGGTGCTATAATTGCAGCAATTGTCTGCACGGAATTCAGATCAAAGTATCGCGTTGACTTAGTGCTGATAAATTCAGATCAAAGTATCACGTTATCTTAATGCTCATCAATTCTCTTTGTCCAGTCACTGGAAGAAGCATAAATTTAATCTCTAATCGTATTATCAGTTACAGACGTGTACACACATACACAAGGTCGGTTGCATTAAATGAAATATTAAGTGGCATAATAGAATCTATTATCCTCCTAAAAAAGGAAACTATTAAATTTACTGAGCATTTCGTAAACAATTTGTTTAAAAGTAATTGCCAACTAACTGGGCTATTACTACTTCCACTTAACTTGCAATCAAACTAAGTAGTATGTCTGCAATACTAGCTTCCCGTGGATGGGATTTATATATAGAGTATGAAATGTATCACCCGAACACGGATAGTAGGTGGTTGAACAAACCACAGCCTAAGTTTGCATTGTTATGTTCCATTCACAGGCACCAGTGAATCAGTTGTCACCTTAGGTAAATCAAATCGATTTTCATTCAGATATATGATTTGTCCCCTATGTATCTGGTGTTGTCCTCATAGCACAGTCACTGATAATTATTGATCCTCATCATGCCTGCTAGTGGTGATATCCAGTTATCCATCTTTGACTTACCAATAGGACTAAGGTATTTACATTTGGCAGTCACCATAATAGATACTAGTGTATGCGAGCAAAATTCTATCCACATATTCTTTGTAAAATTTTTATTTGGATAATGGATTTATGTTTAAAAATAACGTGTACTTTCAATGGCTGTGGATTGATGTTGAACGGTTATATAGGTGAATATGTTCTATGATAAACCATAAATACTTGGCACACCAGTACCTAACTATCTGATATATTTTCACGCGGTCAGTTAACAATTCCTAAGCTTGCAAAGTTGCTGAATATTGTATAATAAATTTCCATATATGATTATCAGCCCAAGTGTATTTTTTAAATCATCAGGTTATTCAGTATAGTACATACACAGACTAATTGTAGCATATATGCATATGAGAATGTGGGATACATTACGAGAGGCTGTCTGATGAGAGCTCTCCTTGAGCATTAGTCAGCCGTAGTCGCTGCACAAAATTGGGCACTAATTAGATATACAATGCTGTCACCATCCGCTAGATCGCATTCATATCCAAATTCTCACCACAATGCTGGGTTTCTATTTGCAGGATTAAGGAGAGATGTACACTATAAACAGTTTATTTATGAGAACAAATACTATTTGAATGATAACGTATTTCTTCGACCATTCAACGTGTCATCACTATGACATTCAACAGAGAGCAACACGAATTCACAATATGATATAGAAATCTTGAGACATATTATGTAGAGATATGTCACAATTTGTTGACTACATTTCCATGAAAGCAATCAGCCATTCTAATGTGACTGTAATTCCTGCTCATCATGAAGTGTTTTATACATTTATACATCTTTGGAATTAATACCTGTAATCATTGGAAATGTGTCATTTATAGACACTGTGAATTATGTCATATTTCAAAACATAACTGTAGCAAAGCACATAAATCATATCAATGAGCTCATTTGTGAATATCAGAAGCAAAGTTTAGTAGATAGATTATCAGTACAGTTTGTTATTTTACTTCCAGGTATTGCTTGGAATATCACCAAATGGTCTATATATTGGCAGTGTCGAACTCAACAGGTTACACATTAAAGACTTGCGAGATTATTTTGGAAAACTTATCGGAATATAATTTCCCACGTGGCTCGATGTAACCATGGTTATGTCTTGCAGAGCTCACGCGTCATATGAATGACAGATATAGTAAACTATACATACATTCATGAAATACTTAGGCTGTGCAATGTTTGAATAAAGTGCATGATTATATCTTGAAAGAGTGCACGCGCCATAGGAATAATAGATTTAGTAAACTAGTGCATACGTTCATGAAACACTTAGTCTGTGCCATGTTTGTATAAAGTCAAATGTTGAAGTGATACAGTACTATAATTAATGTGCCGGTTGACCTTGGATCTCTGGAATGTGGTATCATGGTCTGAGTGCTATGAAAATACCATTGTAGACCGGACAATGCAGCCACATTCCCATTTCCATAATTTCTCTGAATTGCACGCGTTTCATGCACAGTCTGTCTATTTTGAAAACTATTTTGTCGCAAGTGATTGTTTTCTTGAATAAACATTTAGGAAGATTATTTGGAGAATTGGCATCCACCTCCCTTGAGTAAAATCCTACTTGATGTCTGACGCTATATAACGGTGTCTTCAACTCAGTTATTACTAAAGTAGCACTCATAAATACGTAATATTTGACTGAGAAATATTGACCGTAATGTATTAAATATAGCCATGATCAACGCATTGCTTTTTCTAGCAAAAAGACCTAATGATTTGGTTACATGAACTATTTGTTACAGAGATGGTGTATATATACTCTTCTATGCCAGATATGCCAATGTCTATGAGCTTCCAAGCCGTATTAAAGTGTTCTTCTTGTACTCCTTAAATATGCACACATTGGAGTTCATAATAGAAATGATATTGAAAAAGCAGTGTTGCAATGATAATTACTCACACATGGCTCTCACATTGGCAACACACAGTGCAACTGAGCAATTCTTAACTTCAAATAACACAGTTAATGCTTAGGTCAAGCTAAGCAGGCAATCGCATTTTAAATGAAGCATCCATATAGATTCATGATGGTGAGACGTATGCTGATATTCTTATATATAAGAATGTAATGCTCCCAAAAACTAGGTTCGAAATGTGAGGTCGGCATAGGTAATAAATGGGTCTGATAACACTAAGCAGATTAGCACATGTAACCTTTTGCAAAGATTTGTTCAGACTCTGTATAGGTATTACCCAGCAGGTCAAATAGGCTAAAATATGTTAAATCTTTAGAGAGTAATCATGATATTACCCGAATTCTCAGTGAAATTGTGAAATACTTTCAACTTTGGGACAGTGCATACATTACGTATCTATAGAAAACTGTGCCCCTGGAATGGTTGCGCCCATTAATCACATTGCAATAATTTATAGCGTGCGGTATGTATGTTCATCTGCTAATGATAATCACAAAATTCAAATGTGTCTTTGAGAATCATCAGTGTAACACATACTTCATAAAGATCCTACCCTATAATGGAGGTCTCCCGCTTTAGCTATTGCCCGCCCATCTCTAGCGGGGCTCCAGGCATGCTTTGTCCGTGATGGGATCGATCAATTCATGAACTCTCTGACGATCAACTATACAGGTAAGCTGTTGTATATTTTGACACTAATTTGACTTGGCAACTGCAGCTGCCTGTAAAATTGGTGTCAACATATTCCACAGATCTGTATCAAATAGTAAAGATATACAATCCATACACCAATGCTTAGTCCGTCATCAATTAAGCGTTTGTGACGAACTTATCAATGTCATTCATGGCAGCATTAATTATGACGTAATCACACACGTCACGTAGTTGATTATAACGCCAAATGATTAATGAATAGATTGGAAAGGTTCATTCATTACTTTTCACCGGATTGGTATAACTCTGTTAGCAGTACTAGTATAGCACACACTATTAAAAGCATTATTTTGTCGTTCCCCTTAATGACGAACACAAATTAATTTGTGTAACATTATCTATAAGGTACGTTCTCCAGGGAATCATTTTTAGCATACATTGGGCTCACACAGCATTTAAAAAAGAGTAAGGTTTCTGATAGAAGGTATGTGGCTGCTGTGATTGCATTACTCCTCTGTAAGAAATGTACATAAAAGCCTAGCAATAGCGCTTTAATCTTCTTTCTAAATGTCTTGTATAATTTAATTTCCACTTTTCTGATCCGCAAGATGCATGGGCGCTCATTCAGAATGTCTGGTTCAATCCAATGCATATTAACAGATGAAATAAAAGCACTGCTGCTTAAGCTGGCAAAGTAACTGCTGCTTTAGCCGACAATAACAGTATTGTTTTTAATCAGCATTACATGTGCGGCTAGACTATACAACTTAGAGAATATAATGACCAGCTGATGACACTGAATGAGGAAAGTGATAATGATGTCATTTTAGTGAAGGAAATCGAGTTTATTCAACTCAGGTTGACTGGACACTTAATCAAATCAAATCGTGTGTCAGGCTTTGGTATGCATGAGGAGTATAGCCTGATGCATTCAGATTAACAATAGGGTATAGTGCTGGTGTATATAACCTGCGTGTGTTTATGCATGAGACCACAGACACATACTCAATTGGGAAATTTAACTTAGTATCTGGTAAAATCCTCAGTGCATAGAGGAATATGACTGTGCTGTGTTGATGCAATGTTTAAAATACATTGCTCATACATAGCGTAGTGTAGACATACGTGCTTCTGTTGTGTGCTGAGCTACAAATGGTAGACGACGCTATAAGCATGTGACAAATGGAAATTATATATAAATTGAGGTTTGTAAAGATTACATTGGATTATTCTAGATGTAGTTCTGTATCTCAGATATACTAATACACATACGAGAAGTAAGACCATTTCGTAGTTGCAACAACCCGACTGGAAGCTTACACTACTTTGCCTCTTAATTCTTTGAGAGCCACGTATATTATCCACGGAAATGTGAGATAGACATCAGTATTTTGTTAACTGCTACAATCATGTACTGTTCATTATATCAGGGCGTGATTCTTTAAGTCTATAATACAGCTATGCAATTAAGAATAATAACTGTTGAAACATGTGCCATTGGTATATAGTTGTGAATAGATTCAATTTCATGCACGAGTGCATATCTGAATATTCGGAACATGTCCCTATTTTTTATTAGGATGATATTGTTGATTTTGTCAATCCACAGAGATGTGTGTACTTCAACAACGCCCTACTTCATACTTAATTGTGTTAGGGTTGAATACCACAAGTAGCATTTATCCCTTTCAAGACGAAACCGGCCAAGACCGGCCTCTGCAGGGGTCTTGAGAAATTCCCATTTGCAGGCCAAGAGAAGACCGATAACCGAGGCAGTCATTCAAGTGGTAATTTTCAAAAATAGTCTTCTCTTGGCCTGCAAATGGACATTCAATAAGTAAATATTCTAATTTTTTCAACAAATTTTGTCGTTAAAGGGTTAAAAACGGTCTGTTAAATTTTACAGATTTCTGACAACGGCACATATGCCACAGTTATAGCATTCATGCTTAGGTTATTTTGTCTGATCCAAAATATATGCAATAACCATACTTGAACCCGCAATCAATTGCATCTCTTGTGGGGTTTTTCCAGTTTCACTTTTCTCTGGATAATATACACATCGATATAATGGAGGAATCACATTTTTGCTATGTCCCACCCATCTCTAGCAATGCTCAACCCACACATCATCCCTGTTGGGATCGATCGATCCCTGAAATTCCAAGCTATCAATTTCCGGAAGAGTATACAGGTAAGCTGCTGCATAGTTTGGAACTAATTTACCTGGGTGATGTTGCTGTGTATGTTAGCAACTGCGACAAGTCAAATCAGTTTCAAAATATTCAACAGCATGTTTATTAAATAGTAAAGGCATACACTTCGTAGGTGATTATGCTATCGTATGATTGATGGATAAACTGGAATCCTCCACTATTAGCATGGCCATCGTGCATGTAAGTATCAGGTCTGTCGATCATGCGTCCAACGTCATGATCAGACATGCCACTTGTTAAAGGAGACATCTCCGTCATGCAGGTGACAATAGATTGTCAGGAAAGTCACCGGCGGGTATGGCTTTCATTGAATTAGTGTAATAAGCATCATGTTGGGAATATGAAACTAATCTGACAGACTCCAAATAGTCAACAGTTACTGCGTATAGTTACCTTGAAATTTACGTTCTGAGAAATCAAATTTCAAAGTTTCAATCTGATACCAAGAATCGGTGAGTGCGTGTTACTCTGCTAGAATTTGGCGTGTTATGGCTAGTTATATAATCATCTTTTGCCCGGCCGGTCAGAGGTTTCTTTTGGGCGGAACTATGATGCAATATATTATCATAATGCACACTAAAATAGCATTATCTTGTCAATATTAATTCTCCTGAAATGCATTACAAAACTCATTTACATCCTTTTATCGATAACGTACTTTCTTCCAGGAAACAGCATCATCATGTATCAAGCTTAACTAATAGTGCTCACATGATACAAATGTAAAAATACTGGTAGAGACAGTTTCTGGTCGCTGTGGTTGTGGCGATTCTCTGAATTCACACCAAAGCCTCATAATGGATTTTGTGAACATATTCGTTTTACTAAATGCCTTATATAATTTAATTTCCTTTTTCAGATCAGCAGGAAACATGTACCTACATGTCTGAACACGATGATCTAAACATGCTGCCATTTTAATTCCCCATCGGCCATCGCTACAAGGGAATGTAATTTACTTAAATGTGAACGATAATCACTGTACTGTGAGGAGTTCTCTCTCTCTCTCTCTCTCTCTCTCTCTCTCTCTCTCTCTCTCTCTCTCTCTCTCTCTCTCTCTCTCTCTCTCTCTCTCTCTCTCTCTAGTTGTAACGGCTTGGGTTTCTCTTTGTCCGAATATGTTCTACTAATTACAGGGAACCATTTTCTAGCTCTGACCACCAATATGTATCTTAGATCCGCCCACATTCTCTGTGTGTTGTAATGTATTTATATACTTTGAATCTTGGATCTCGAGAATCCAATTTGAAATTAACTATGCTTGTAAACTCTTGAATATTTTGAAACTCATGTGTCCGTGCGCTGGTGTTGCATATGGTAGCAGCACCACCCAGTAAATTCCGTTACTAAATATTCAACAGAATGTTGAGTAAATAGAATAAAACCCATACAATTCTTACACTTGACGGACTAGTCAATGAGCTTTGTGAAACTGGCCCCTCTGCTGCTTTCATTTATCCCATTGCCGTTATTTATAGCTTTTTCTAGTTGCGTTCATCTGCTAATAATAATTATACTGTATAGTATACTCTACGAGCAGCATACTATTTTTCCACTATTCATTCAGAACACTAAATCATTTTTAACATTTTATCATTAATGTACTTTCTTCAGGGGAGTAGTTTGCTCCTGCATCAGCCTCACAGAGCAATTCTGGCAACACGTAAAACTATAGATCGAATGCATGTGGCTGTTGTGAGTGCATCGATCCACTGTACGAAATTCACATCAAAGGCTAACGATGGCCCATTAATTCCTTTTGCTTGAAGGCTTATACAATTTAATTTCCACTATTTTGATCAGCAGGAAGCGTTGACGCACATGAATAAGGATGGGTCCAATCAAATCAGCATTAACAAATCAAATACAACGATTTGTCAATTTGACAGAAATAGGTTCTGCTTAAGCTTGTAAATATCAGAATCATCATTATGTATGCAGGTTGCATATACATCTTTGAGAATATGATCTACAGCATATGCCACTGAATGGGCAAAGTAACGGCGATGTCCTTTCATTTAGGGAATTCTAGTTCTGTAATAGGATTGTTTTGGATTAAGTTCATAGACATCAGGGCTCTTGTACACTTAATCACATCAAATTGATTTTAACCAGGCATTTATTATATCACCGGAATGACATGATTTCGTGTTCACGCATAATGCAGCCTGATGTTGATCAGGTGCTCTCTCATGGAAGAAGGTACTTCGATGATAAAGGGATACGAAAATTAATCTTTTACATGCGTTTTGTAGGAATGAATTGCAAAGCATACTATTCTTTTTTATTTTCGTAATGGTATTTTTGCATCTTATCATATCTCATCCTGACACAACATCTGTTTCTCTGAAAATATATGATGGTTATATTAATAAGGTCCAATGTCGTCAACAGCAAATAAATACTCTTGCATAGAATTATACGTATATGGTCGCTCAGCATCAAATGTTCATCACCTGTGTAATAATGCAGGATAATCATTCAGACCGGAATCTAGGAATCAGACCACTCTTATCTATGTCTATTGTTTTTGCTTTCTGTTTTGTCACCATGCATCAGGAAACAGAGACATGCGTGACTACATATCGAGTGTATAATATAAACGTAATCTAGCTAACCTGATGCAGATTATACCTTAAGAAGAATCATTGTAATATCAGCATTATTCCATTGAGCATTGAAATAATGTGTAATCTACTATTTACCATTTCGAGATTATTGTGTGTGTGTGTGTGTGCGTGCGTGCGTGCGTGCGTGCGTGCGTGCGTGCGTGCGTGCGTGCGTGCGTGCGTGCGTGCGTGCGTGCGTGCGTGCGTGCGTGCGTGCGTGCGTGCGTGCGTGTGTATGTGTGTGTGTATGTGTGTGTGTGTGCGTGCGTGCGTGCGTGCGTGCGTGCGTGCGTGCGTGCCTGTGTGAGTGTGTGTGTGTGTGTGTTGTGCGTGTGTGTTCACATGCACGCCAAGTACATCAATGAAATGCCATGCTACCCTTACATGCAGTGTGTTAATTTGCTGCCAGTCACCCTGCTAGATAAAAGCAAGCTTACATTAATATCTTTTGATTGTCACGTTTATATCGCATTGCTTTGTCTACATTGCCAACACAATGTCACCTATTGTCATGGAGGAACTGTTGCAGACATCTAAGAATCTATTCCGATTAAACATGAGCCGAGGTGTCCAGACCACTAGAGATTGACACAAGTACAATGGAGATGGCTCGGAATAATGCATACAATTAATTATTAGATGTTCAAAATAATACAGTAAGTGGCCAACGTAACTTAGACGCTTGGATAGACCGCATCCCATATAGGAACATGACTATGTATTAATTCAATGCGTTCATTACATTCTTGATATATCGTTTCGTGTAGCCCCTAGTCTTTCTGTTATCTGCTGTACATGGACCCGATGATTGAGGAAATGTGCATTTAATGGTAGACATATATATATATATATATATATATATATATATATATATATATATATATATATATATATATATATAAATATAGGCGTGTGACTGATATGAATGTGGTTTGCATTATTATAGAGATATATAATTTATTCAAATCCAAGAGAGTGGATATACTAATACGCATACGAGAAGTAAGACATACGATTTCGCATTTGCAACTGCTTTGACTAGACGCTCGGCTTTGCTTGTTGATGAGCTGACAACCAATCATTGTAACCATGGTAATGTGAAACGGGTATAACTATTCAGTGGAATGCTATGATACATTATATGTTGACATGGTGCTTTATGTATATGATTTATCACTGAAATTTATATTAATTTATTATTGAATACACGTGTACTATGAATAGTCAGCTCGGCATTCGAAGTCGTAGCTTGTGATTTTGGCCAGCTACAATTTGCCCTGGATAATATACATAGCAAAATAGCATTTAGTATGCGCATCTTGTATGAAGGGATCTGATCTGTCACTAACGTATCTGCCATTATAATCAATACGGAACCTGTTAGCTGATATCACCATTAAAATGACTTAGGTCTGTCATGAACGTGGCCACAGTCCATCAGGAACTTGTCTGACTTGTATATATTTCATTCATTTAGAATGTAATATACATCATGTTAACCAATATTTAACACATGTCGCTTAACACATGGAAAATACTGATAGAGGCCGTTTGTGGTCGCCGTGATTGTGTAAATTCTCTGATCATATCAAAGCCTCATGAAGCTGTATATGTTGATTTGCTAAACCACTTATGTAATTTAATTTCCTCTCATATGATCCGCAGGAAGCATGCACCCAGATGCATAAGAACTGATGCAATCAAATGAGTATTAAATGACGAAATTGAACTAGTATGATTTCATATTGAATTCCCCTTCAGCCCTCGCTGTAAGGGAGGAAACTAATAAGCTTTTAAAACTTTAAGTGTGAACTTTGCTGATGTCGAAAGTGAAATAGCAGGAAATTGTTTTCAAAATAATCACTAGTTATTTAACTAGTGACTTTAGTGAGTATGATATCTGCAATACAAGTTTGAATATACAAATCAACCATGCTGTATTTTGATTGGCGAAAATCGTCTATTAACATAGAATTATTCCGATTGAGTTTGATTTGGTGTGTTCACCTTAGGGTGAATGTGCACTTAATCCAATCAAATACATTTTCGCCTCTGTTATGTCACCCAAATGGCAGTATTTGGTGTTCGGGACGAACATTGCTTATGGTGGATGCGTGTTTAAACGGCCTCATAGAGGAATGTACTTTGATGATAGGGGGGGATAGGAAAATTAGTTTGTGGCATGCATTTTAAACACATTTATTGTAAACGTATGGCAATTCTTATTGCGCGAACTACTTGTAGAGGCTCCCAAATCCAAGCTATGACTACAGCTGAGAGATTACGCGACTATATATTAATGTATATTGCTGATTGAAGTGGCCCATGATAAGCATTGTATCGATATGGTTCCCATGTATGAAATGTCTAGATATATTCGCTAGAATCTCTTGAACATCAGCACACATTAACACAGAATTGATCTAAAATGCAGGAATAGTATTCAAATACTTATTATATTGTTCTAGGCACCGACCATTGAAGATTATTTGTCGGATATGGGCTGTCAGCCTTAAGGTTTTGAATCACACCTATAATTATTCATGGTAAACTATCTAATTCCCAAATTGCAAATAACACGAGTTACACATGTATCAGCTAGATAGTTGTCTTGCTGTCCTGGATCACAGTGGACTGCATGATATAAACACACGCCTAGAACATTGAATTAGATATCAAGAAGGTAATTCAAACCTTAATACGAAATCTAGTCATGTTCCTATATGCGTAGATAAATTGTGCTATAGGGAAGTAAGATTTCCCACGAGCGGTGTTATTTTGCTTCCGTTATCACCACTATACCGTCTCTAGTTCGTGGAGATGAAGGTTTGGTCGTGCAAGACTTGATTGCCTAAGGGAAGTGGGAACCTCATGATAAACCTCATTATACGCATAAACGATAATTTGTTTTTGATTTATATTCTCTTTTTATTGGCTGAATTATATGTTATTGATTGATGCTCTTGTCAAGTAATGGCTGTTGTCTCATATTTACCTAATTTCATCTGAAGTTGGACAGAAATTGATGACACGTACACGTGTTTAGTAAAATAATGGTTGTGTTGGGATCCATCGAACCCTGATCTCCCTGAATCTCAACTTTCAGAAAACTATGATGGGAAGCTGTAGAATATATTGCGACTAATATGACTGGGAGCTATTGCTGTCCATGGCAGCAACAGCGCCCAGCCAAATTAGTTTCAGAATATTCAACGGAATGTTTATTAAATAGTAAGGACAAGAGTTTCGTACCACTTGGTGGGCTACTACATGTTTATTAAGAACTTAATTACCTCATTCATGACGGAATTAATTTTGACATCAGCCTACATGGCGTGACGTAGTGGCTAATGAGTTCATTTGATCAATCGATAAACTGGTTTCATCGGTTACTATAACTTTCTGACGATATCCCACTAAATTAGTAGTAGTTTCATGAGTTGAGGGAGCAGTTACATCTACTGCTTTTATGTACAAATATACAACTGTTACTTTGTGTAGATACCTTTGAAATATAATGCTCGCATACTTGGGAAACGTAGTTTACCATGTTGCTTTATTGATTAAACAGTACAATTGTTGTCATATAATTGTATGGACATCGTGTCCATAACAGTGCTCGTATTTGGCCCTTATGTCGACAACTATGCGCGTATCTCTCTGGTTAATGCATGCTCGACATATCTGATAATTGCTACTTTCACATACTATTGTCGTCAACATTTTCAGAT
This sequence comes from Chaetoderma sp. LZ-2023a, assembly GCA_034401795.1. Lineage (NCBI taxonomy): Eukaryota > Metazoa > Mollusca > Caudofoveata > Chaetodermatida > Chaetodermatidae > Chaetoderma > Chaetoderma sp. LZ-2023a. Next base: position 5,165,389 of record CM067360.1, read on the forward strand.
CACAATTCCAAAGTCGCTTAGTATAAAAAACTGATAAAAGTGTTGTTTCAAATTTGATAGCAACCACATATGTTCTGATTAGCTTCACGATACTCAATCAAATGTTAGCTATATTATGATATAATGCATTTCAAATCCTGCACAAACTTGGTATGCAATTAGAGACATAAGATGCGGCTACTCAGTGACTCCATATCATTAATAAGATTCAACAATTGCCATGCCATTATGTTAACTAAAATTGAATACTCAGCGTGCCTATGACCATCCCGACTGAAGCGTAAGAATAGTATAGAGGCTGCGATCTAAGGAATGGATTGGCTTGTAAATCTGTTTATCTCTAAAGGACGTGGGAAGATAACTTAGAGTACATAACTATGCACACTGGCTCAACCCACAATACAGGCATCATACTAGTAGAAATATAGCGGAACAGAGCAATTTTATATCATTAAGTTTTGTCATATAAGAGTATACATTGTTGTTGAGACACAATGATATAGCTCTTGCCACGCGGTCAATGACGAACTGTCACAATGCTTTGAAATAATGTAATGATTATTTCAAGGTGGATAGTACATTTTTCAATTGACCCCTTTAAAATATGTCCATTGATTCTTTTCAGTAACCAAGATTGATTTGGTACAGAATATTAGGTCTTGCTTCGTAGGACACAGGTGACAGTATGAAGTAATACTTTTGCTAAATACAATTTCATGTTTCAAGAGAGAGATAGTAGAGTACCTAAGGAAATCATCGATTACAGCTCCTCTCCCTTCCATTCTTAGTCGCATTATAAGTAGATTACATTTTTTTTTTAATTTCGGATTTTCCGGATATTTTCGGACTTTCCGAATTTCTTCCTATCACGCCCAAGGGTGTGAAATCCTAGCGTATTGCCAAACCTTTTCTGGTGTTAATATTTTAGCAAAATCTGACAATTGGTTTCCGAGATATTTCTAGATCCATAATTTGATCCGATCAAAATCCTGGATAGATCCCATTAAAACTCTGGAAATCGTCGTGCAAGGAAAGTTTCTTCATTGTGTTAAAATTTGAGCAAAATCGGATCCCTATTTGTTTTATATACAGATGCGGACGGACAGACACGCACGTACAGGCTCACACATGCACGCACGCACTCACGCTCGCTCGCGCACTCACACGCATGCACGCACGCAGACACAGACACACACACAGACACACCCACCCACCCACTCACACACACGCACGCACGCACGCACGCACGCACGCACGCACGCACGCACGCACACCACACCCACCCACCCACACACACACACACATTCACACACACACATTCACACACACACACACACACACACACACACACACACACACACACACACACACACACACACACACACACACACACACACACACACACACACACACACACACACACACACACACACACACACACACACACACACACACACACACACACACACACACACACACACACACACACACACACACACACACACACACACACACACACACACACACACACACACACACACACACACACACACACACACACACACACACACACACACACACACACACACACACACACACACACACACACACACACACACACACACACACACACACACACACACACACACACACACACACACACACACACACACACACACACACCACACACACACACACACACACACACACACACACACACACACACACACACACACACACACACACACACACACACACACACACACACACACACACACACACACACACACACACACACACACACACACACACACACACACACACACACACACACACACACACACACACACACACACACACACACACACACACACACACACACACACACACACACACACACACACACACACACACACACACACACACACACACACACACACACACACACACACACACACACACACACACACACACACACACACACACACACACACACACACACACACACACACACACACACACACACACACACACACACACACACACACACACACACACACACACACACACACACACACACACACACACACACACACACACACACACACACACACACACACACACACACACACACACACACACACACACACACACACACACACACACACACACACACACACACACACACACACACACACACACACACACACACACACACACACACACACACACACACACACACACACACACACACACACACACACACACACACACACACACACACACACACACACACACACACACACACACACACACACACACACACACACACATACACGCCCGCCCGCCCGCCCGCCCGCCCACGATTAGGAGAATAATATGCCTCATGGGTATGCGGTTGATTACCCAAAAATCATGGTTGTGTTTCACTTAAGGGATTGGGGGATTGGGGGAATCAAAGTTTCCTTAACTGAGGAAAAGACGAGTATTTCATTTGACGCATTCATATTTATTGAGTAATTGCATCGTATATATTCTCGAGACTTAACGTGCATATTCAAAATGTTTCAAAATTAAATTGTTAAAATTAAATACTTTTAGAAGATTAAATTGCTTGCATAACTGCAAGGAAACGAAATAAATTTTAACATATGATGATTTCATTACGTATACATTAATATGATTTTTATGTTGAGAAATTGAACTAGAGTCCATACTTCAATTTCACGGCTCAACAAATTATATTAATTTCTACGAAATGAAACCACCATATGTTAAGATTTATTTCGTTCCAATACATTTAGATACACAATTTAACCCGCTACAAGTATACAAGTTTAACAATCGTATTTTAAAGCACTTTGTTGTGAACAAACACCTTTAATTCCTTCAGTCATAACTATCACAATCGTTGCTCCGCCTTCATTTTGTCTATCTCTCTAGCAACTTGCAAATATCATACGCTAGCCGTTTTTCCGGAGTATGGTCTTTAAGGAATGTTCGGCATTGGCAGACCTGTACTTGCAGGTGGGTGTGTGGTCGAGAAACCTTGATGACGTTAGTTGCCCATCTTTGCCAAATGTGTACTTGATATTAACAGAAGCGACGGACGTTAAGGTCACATTAGGAGTTTCCAGGGGCAAAATGGGTTGTAAGTGATATGACAGCATCATTCAAGCAGTCTCTATGTATGATTACCGTATACTGCGGCTTCAGTAGTAGAAATATCCTACAGCTGCAATCAGTCCTTCTTCGATTTTGCCAACTGTGTCTTATCCTCAGTAGAAAGCCTTAGCCTCCTCATGTCCATTCGTGACTTGTGTTTACAGAGTCCTGCTTTCTTGAGATTACCTCGTAGAACGCTTAGCAGATGTATACAATGACGTCCTCTCCTGTCTTTGTATTCACTAGCTCCGAATATGGCGAATTCCAAGGCTCTCTGCGTGTCTTCTGGCATCCTTATCGCATGGCCAACCATGGACCATCATTGCTGGGCGACTTTTACAGACAGCAGCGACGTATTACACATCTTGCATGGTGCATCATTTGAAACTATGCTGTCTGCCCATCGGCGTCCATTGATGGTGCATAGGCGTGTGCGGTGCAGGAATCAAGTTTGTATAGAGCTGCCTTCGGGCTGCCGACCTTTACAGTTATAAAGCATCAATGATACGAGAGGCTGCATTGCATGAACGTGGTCCTTTTAGCAAGGACATCTTTGATCTACGAATCCATAGCTTCCAGGAGGACTGGAAAGCTATGTTCCCCATGATGCAGCGTGCAGCTATGTCAGCAATACTGCAAAGCAGTGAGCCCATGACGCAGCGTGCAACTATGTCAGCAATACTGCACAGGAGTCAGCCCAGGATTTTACTTTACCTTCATGGTTCGCCGCCAAGGAGTGGATCGTCATTTTCTTTAGTTTTACGCTTTGTAGATGGGTATACGTGGGGGAACTCCGATTTGGATTCATTCTTAAGGAGATTCTACATTTTAGCTTGCCTGCAGCTATTGGGAGTTGCTTGTCAAGGGGTTTTTTGCTCGTCTATGAAGTCCACATCGTCGGCATATTCCATCTCTAGCAGCATAGCCAGTATTGCCACTGGGAGGTTTGGTCTTGTGGAATTTTCCCGCACGGATTTCAATGCAGCCGCAAGGTAACAGGTAACACCACAGATGAATAGACCATCTTCATGTGATCATACAGCGGTCTCTAAGTAGTATATATATATTGTGAATTCTATGACCTTGGCATTGCGCAAAGGTAGTTACTCACTCAGAGAAGCAACGTCCAACTGCCCAGAAATTAATGCTCATACAGCAGAAACAGGTCAGACGTATTAATCGGAGGAGGGGGAATATGTAATCACATCATTGATCGTACTGCCATCAGTTACCTGCAAATGCCACTGCGAAAGGAAGCCACCACTAAATATCGCATTGGTAATGTGAATTATGAAGACGGAACTAAGAAATATCCGTCATTGATTGAGTAGGTGGATGATGAAATGTTGAACTCGGACATTACGGTCCCAGTCACACGCCACTTATTTCCCTGTGCACATTTTAACAAGGCTAAATGGCACTTATTAAGTAGTTGAGAACGCCACTGCACTTGGAAAATGTGCTAAATACTGATATAAATGAAGCAGTACTTTGAAGGTACCGGCTAGCCTTTGGGATCTAAGAGCATGACAGAGTCCGCGATAAGGAAGGACTGATTGCAACAGCATGATGTTTTCTCTACTACAACCACAGAATACAATATCGTAACATAATAGCCCGCCTCCATTATATTGTTGTCCATTGTTAGCTTTAATCTCTTAGCAGAGATTGTCTGCTAGAGATGAACGAATGCACAATGATCTCGCCATATGCACATTGATCTCGCCGTATGCACATTGATCTCGCCGTATGCACATTGATCTCGCCGTATGCACATTGATCTCGCCGTATGCACATTGAATCGCAAAATACCACCATAGTTATATTAACCAAGCGCCGACTTAATAATCACTGTATACTTTCCCCATTCTTTGTACGTTGTGTATACCATGTTAGATTGAATCTCACTAAGTCAACTCTTGTGTCTACCGATGGTCGGCACATGCATGCCCATGTGCGAGCGTGATAACCTTCTTAATGATTGTCCACATGTATAAGTACGTCCGTAAGTGCGCTCATACGTGCATTCGTATTACAATTCCCGTCCATCCATCGTATTTATGTAGTATGATACTGATCACAAAATATGCAGAAAATGTATTTTTTCTGTGGAGTTCAGTCAAATAGGCAGATATATCAATGTTAAGGTTAAAAATAATTTTAGGCAGAGTTGGGTGTAAAACCACTACTATATTCATCTGGCAGCCGCAATATCACATTGTGTTCATTCATGTTATGATTGAACCAAAGAAACTATTTAGGCCACAGTGCATGGTCAAACATGGCTAACGTGACACCCTCATTGAACGTCAGTAGGTGGTCTCATAGTGCAGCTCACGTATCATAGAATATGCCCTTTGGAGCCGCATGATAGTGCAGCAATACGCCTGCTGCTATACCAATTGCCTGTCCCACTGAACCTCCATCCATTTCTCACAAGGAGGGGGGGGGGGGGGGGTTGTCTCATGGTGGCGTTTATGATTAAGTTTGTATTGCGAATACGCTGGGTGTAATATCTTTGTAATGTAAGTTCTCTAGCAGGAATCGTTCACATCAAACAGTTATATCCCCACCATTGACTACATAACAATGAACTCACAGATTACATTCACTTTCTTACTCAATCAACGCCCACATATTGGCGATGACGTTGCTATGACTCTGGGAGAAAATGCAGCTTCTAGTCAAGGACGCTTTCTAAATGGATTGGCGTTCAGACATTTATCTACGCCACAAACCTCATCATGCATTGTCAATCACAATTATGTGTATCGACCTTTCATCAATAAAATCCCACGATGTAATTCCAAACATCCATGAGTATATTTTTTGAACAGAAACAGAATATGCGTAGTATCTTATAGGTCATGTTTTGAACCATGACTCGTGTTTACAATTATATATATATATATATATATATATACAACTGGCATGATCAATAATAACCTTGTAACCAATGAAACAGGAATAAACAACAGTACTGTGGCAATGGCCATGTGCCGGCGGCCATTTTGAATTCTGAGCCATATGGCATCCATTGTGGATTTCAGAAGCTGGTTCTTCAAAATGGGAAAGTCTGAATGCGCACGACTACATACTTAAAGTGTCTATATCGGTCAAAATGTAAGCAAACCATGACATTTTCTTTCCGGGGAGGATTTTGAGCCATATGACAGCCATTTTGTATGTCAATAAGTGTCTATTCATACTGGGCGTACCTAAAACGCGTGGTTAGATACTAAGATTATCTAAATATCAATATTTACACAAGCCACACCATTTCCAGTGTGACCACAACAGACCCAACCCCTTAAATGTGGTTTATGAATATTTTGAGCAACATGGTAGCCATTTTGGAATATAAAAATTATTTATTCAAACTGGGCTGACTAAAATTATTTAAATTGGTCAATATTTAGACAAACCACCCGATTTGCTTCGTGGATCCACCCGTTTCCCTAAAAGGGGGCGAGGTAGCACTTTGGGCAGGGTATATGAAAAATCTGTCTGCACCATAAAATCCCTCTGGGGGAAAATTGGATCATTAGATCAATTGCAAACATAAATTGAACACTATTCTGAGACAGACTAATTGTAAATCATCTTTGTGATATCAGAAGGCCAGTACCGTCCTAGATGTATCAGCAAGAATGTTTCAAAATATATCTATACTATATCACCAGCATACAGAGCACAACTACATAACCATGCATCTCATCCGATGATGATGACCACGACGACCACGGTGACGACCATGGCGATGAGCGTAGCGATAGCATCGTGTCATGTACATTTATCTGAATAGACAAATGCTGAATTCCATATGGGAAATTAAAATTATATTTATGCATAAAGGCAGATGATTATGAATGTCCTAGTTTGCATTGAATGGACCTTTCCATTTTTAGCTATGCCCCGCCCATCACTAGCTAAACTCCACCCACACCTCACCGTGTTGGGATTGATCGATCCCCAATTGCCCTAGCGATCAATTTCCTGGAAACTATACAGGGAAGCTGTTGAATATGTTGTAACTAATTTGACTGGGTGATGTTGTTGTCTATGGCAGCAACAGCGCCCAGTCAAATTAGTTTCAAAATATTCAACATAATATTTATTTAATAGTAATAGCAAACAATGTGTACAACAACGCATAGACCGTCTTCAAATATGCGTTCGTGACGTACTTATCGACATCAATCATGGCGTCATTCATTATGATGTCATTGTACACATCACGCAGTTCATTATGACGTCATATGATGGGTGGGTATTCTGGAAAGGTCAATTGTGTGCCTCCGAAAGTGAAATGTTCTGGATTTGACACCCTGAATATGCTATGCAGCATTACTAATCTGTTCCCATGATGCAATGTGTCTGACTGCTGATGCCATTAACAACATCATCAGCCTTCAGTTAAATTGGGTGTGAAGGCGATACAAGTTATTGTTTACACGTTTCGGTGATGCATCATATATCACATCCAGCTGTGAAAGGATAGGGGGAGGGGGAGTTGTGGCCGTGTACAAGTCTGATACTGATATAAATCTGCATAACAATTATTTATTCATACAGTTCTTACTCCTTTGATATATAGATTGTGAAACAAAAATTATAAACACTTACATGGACATGAAGAGAGAACTAATCTCAAATATCAAATAGAGTGATACATTTCTAGATATGCCCCACCCATTTATAAATAAGATCTATCCAATTCACATACATCTCTGGGTATGACCCGTCCATTTATAACTAAGATCCATCCAAGTCCTATGCTACATTGAATCGATTTTAACACTTTGACCCACTACGCCCACAGAATATAAATTTTAAGGTTGTTATACATGTAAGCAGCTGAATATTTTGAAACTAATGTGCCTGGAATCTGTTGCTGGCTATCGAAGCAATTTCTCACAATCAAATTAATTGTAAATCATAAAATCACCAGAGATGCCACTTAGACGGTACTCCTGGACCGTTACCACATTGATGCGACTGCAATATTAGCTTACAAGTGACGTATTTTAATAATGACGTCATATGCTCGAGTGACAGATCCGGCCCCTCCATAATAGCATTGATGTAAGTTACCTAAAGTCACGCCGACTCAATTTTGTTGAAGTATATAAATATATTCAGATTCACCTAGGAAAGGGTAACATTTCCCTTACTGAAACTGTTTAATTCATCTTCGCCAAAGACACAACCAGGCCCGTCTAACAGAGGATACTTACCTTTAGGAGCCACAGCATTGTGGTTGTTTTGATCATGTTGCTGAGCGACCACATGTTGCAATAAACAGCCATCGGTTGCCAATTTAGCATAGATTCCATTTAGTTTAGCATATTCCCTGTATTAACTGACGATGCCACTAGACGCCATGCTTAATGCGAGCATAGAGCAATGTTGCGGTTGTTGTTGTTGTTGTTGTTATTATTATTTTTATTATCATCGTCGTCGTCGTCGTCGTTGTTGTTGTTGTTGTTGTTGTTGTTGTTGTTGTTGTTGTTGTTGTTGTTGTTGTTGTTGTTGTTGTCGTCGTTATGAAATCTTTAATAACTCTGGTTCCCATGGATGGATCTTCTTAAATTTGAGAAAATAAGAGAGAGCTTGTTGGTGGCGTCCCAAAGACGTATAGCAAATTTGTGGTTAAGGTCTAAAATGCAATAACAACAGCCGTCAACAACAGTGTTTGTAAAATAGACATTTTTAATGAGGCGTCGTCTACTGAAGGGGTTTTCTCCAAACTTGGGTGGAAGATGGCCCCTGTCGTCGCAAAAAGATACGTTAATTTTAGGTCAAATTCTAAAACGCAACTACAACGGCTTTCAGCAACATTTGTTTTCAAAATAGACGTATTTCTATAACACGGGTTCTATCGGAATAGTCTTCTCCGAACATGGCTGGAAGCTTTTCAGGGGGTCCCGAAGACGTATGCCAATCATTGGGTAGAAGGTTAAACTGCAACAGCAAACGCTTTCAGCAACATTGCTGTCAAAATAGAGACTTTTGACCTCCGGGCCGCCCGCCAGAAAAATATATCAATGACGTGGGTAATGGACCCTTGTGAATATGGATAAATCACACATTGATGGGACACAAGTTGTCGTCTAGAGACAAGTTTTACTGTTGATTTCGAAACTAATTGCTGGCTAAAAGGAATGGGAAGAGGGTGTTCGAGCTGTGGACTAATATATCACTGTCGGCCCTAAATGAGTTGTTGTTCTTGTAGCACAGAATTCGATTGCAACGCCTTTGCGGCATCCAAAAAGCAGTTTCCAAATCATGCACGTAAAATCGTGTGGACACCTATCACATACGGGCCATAGACGATAACTGCTGTTTCGCATTAGTAATATCTGTGGCAGCAATCGGTATACACACGAGCATCTGCATAGTTGACCTACACTTGGTATACTGGGATATATTATCCAGTAGCATTATTTTGCAGTAATTTATTTTTAAAAGGGCAGGCGGCTAACTCGACCAAAGAAGCGCGCCATTTTGTTTGGCATATATTGAGCAAATAGCAGGGGGCACTGGGCTGAGAAAATGTTTAACAAGACTGTGCATATGGGTTCTTCTAATGTAGTCCTCTGATACTATATCATATGCATTATTCTAATGTAGTCATCTGAGGATATATGCAGTAAGACTATACAATATTATCTTTGCAATCATAATTTGTATTATGTTGTATCTTAATGGTGTCTGCCAGCGCTGATGTGAACATCATTTCATATGACATGATCTATTTATTGAGCTGTGTTAACGCTACTGAATATAAATAAACTAGTAATATAATAAGTGTAGATGAAGTATGAATGCACCGAAGTCGTGTATGAAGATGCCATTAGGTAGCATCAACTAGAGGCAACAGCAGATATGTAGTCATGTGGTGCGGACCAATAGCCACGTGACACGAAGTGACTGGGCTTCAGTATTTGGAACTTTAACACATTTACGACGAAGTCAGCCAAACCAGGCATCTGTTGTCGTCTTCGGAATGCCAATTTACAAGACAGGTGAAGAATATTATAAAGGATTTACCACTGGGATGAATTGGTCCGTACCAGACCCAACCATTTCAGTGTTAAATTATTTAAAAAAATTTCTTCTTTTAGCCTGCAGATGAACATTCAAAATGCAAACATTTGGATTTTTCTGACCAAATTTAGCCATTACATGGTTAAGATTGAGGAGGACTAAAGTCTCAGAAAGACTGCTCAATTTACGGTGTTAGAGTTCTTCCATTTATTATACAGCGTCTTAATTTAACCCACTTAAGGGTAAGTTTGCTCAAAAATGTAAAATATATTTATTTATTGTATATCTTTTTTCAGGCCAAGAGAATGCTATTTGTGAGAATTAGCACTGGAATAAGTGTCTCCCTTATTAAGCCAGTGGTTAATCTTCAAAAATAAGATCCTCTTGGTATACACATTGCCATTTCTCTAGACCACTGCAAAAGACAGTCTTACCCTACTTCGACAAAACACGCTACTGTGTACTGTGTACTTGGAAATCATGAGAAAAAATATGCTACCTGAAAATGGGCATTTTATGTAGCGGTGAGTATCATTCAATAAATGCAGGCTTAGAATTAAAGATGTCATTCATATCACGAGATCATGGTAAAATACATTCTATGTAAATTAGTGCAGCCATATTTAATTAACATTATGAGCACGATTTGTGCTGAGAGGAGAACGTAGGATATTGTCCCACTAGAAATAGTGCACGTTTTCGTCATTTTCGTTTTCAAGACATTTTTTTCAGTGAAACAGTTAGCTGTAATAATAAACAGTTTATACAAATAGACAAATTATGAGAAAGAAAACAAAGTATTTGAATAATTAAAACGATGATGTTTGGTATACCATAGTTAAGTACTTACCCATAAATTCAGAGGGTTTGTGTATGTGTTGTGGATTTAATCGTAGTATCGTAAAGCTGTGGTCACCTTGACTTATCATAATACTAATACATTTGTGATTACGATAGGATATGTAGCCTCGTACTTGATTCTCGTATCAAAATAGTACCACAAACTCGATTCTTCAAAAATTAATATATGAAATCGTCTGTGACTGTGAACTATGAGTTATGTAATTTTACACAGATGCAAGCATTCGAGTCGTCAAAATATGTCCCGAGGTTCCACCCCCATATCCCCTAAGCTGTTTAGGGCCACTGGCATTGTTCTACTTAAAACGTCATAACAATGCTCAGCAATTTCCAGTGAAGCATTGCATTTTACGATACAGTCTAAGCATTCCGGTACAGTCGAAGAATAGATTTCCATTGTGATTTTTCTGTTATTTATCAAATATTCTCTTGATCATTTCCCCTTTATTAGCTATGTTTGTACCTGGTACAAAGAGTTAAACTGGCATATAGCGGACATCTGATTTTCGGTCCAAGGCTGTTGATAGTTTAAGATTGGTGACAGATTTATTTACAGTTCTTACACCTGACGGCCGATACTTGCCCGAGATGCATGACCACTCTACTTCATTTTTAGCAAAACCCACAAACTAACAGCCAGTGAGTGTCAGTGATTAGTTCATGGAAACATTATGAATCCACAAGCAAAACGCAGATAAATTTCAGTGCTCAGTTCACGGATACATTATAAATGTACTAATAAATCACACGACGTCTTCAATGACAAGCCGTTTACATTAACAGAAAGAATCAAGATCGTGCAGTGGATAGATCGACATATATGAGGACACAATGGAAAGAATAAGAGTGAATATGTGTTTGGTAATCCGTCATATACACATTATTACGTCACATATGCATGATTAGAGCATGCCACAATACATGCACACATGAGGTAATCATGTCCCTATAATGGGATATTACAGGGATCAACTTTTAGCTATTTCTAGTTAAGTACCGGCTGCGTATGTTGGATTCGATTTTAAACCTTGAAACCAAAATTCCCATAACACAAATTTCATGGTAATTCACCTTTCCAGAGTATCCATCCACCATCTGACCTCGTATGACGTCACAAGCAGCTCAGCGCATGTATGATGACGCCACAACCATTACGTCACAAAGGGTTCCATATAGACCGTCATCAAATCTCAAAGAATCCGACACGGTGTATGAATTGTATGTCTTTGTAATTCTTTGCTATTTAATAAACAAGTTGTTGAATATTTTGAAACTAATTTGACTTATGCAGCAACAGCGCCCAGTCAAATTAGTTTCATAATATGCAACAGCTTACCTGTGTTTCTTTTTTAAATTGATAGTCAGGGTGTTCAGAGATCGATCGATACCAACACTAGCGAGGCGTGGGTGGAGCTTAGCTAGCGATGGGCGGGGCATAGCTAAAACTGGAAAGGTCAATACTGCACAGTGCCTGCTGAATGTAATGAAACTAATCTAGCTGAAGCTGTTACTGCGTGACCCTGGTGGTCACACAATGAATGCTTATGGTATGGTAAGTTATAGTGATGGACACAATGGAGGTGTTTTCATAACGCCTCTATCATTTGGTTCTTAAACAGGCTAGTCTAAATGTACCAAAGCCCAGGACACAGACATCTGGGCTTATAGCATAGCGAGGTTTGTGACTAACTGACTAACTTTTAGCCAGTAGAACCTGCCCTGAGTAGTCGAATAATAAACTCATATGCTTTGAGAAATAGTACTTAAAGACACAATGGTGGTCTTTCATTAAAGGCCTCCATCACTTGGACCTAAAATCAGGCGTCTGCTGTATATAAGTTTGCTAGTATCACATCCCCCGGACATAAACATCAATTCCTATAGCGTACTGGAACATGATCCCTGTATAAATAACCCTATGGTCAATAGATGCCACTAAGTGAGATTAAAGAAAGAATGTACCGTTAATATAGTATAGTGTCAGTGATTTACCAAGAGGCTTCTGTTAAATGTGGACCCAAAGTAAATATATTGAAGGATAAAAGAAGATTGTATATTATATATAATTTATATCACATGGACTTTGCTATTTACACATCACATGTAGAATGCATTGTGTATTGTGATTAGAAAACTCGATCTTTGGTCGGATTAACCCTTCAGCTGCTGAGCTGGCAGGCACAGTTCAAATTTCTGTTAATCATAAAGAGTCTGTGACTATCATAGAATGTGTTGAGCTATGGAATTGTGTGTCACTGTAGCAAATTTATCTGCCAACTAATTCATGTTGCTTATTGACAATATCTCGGAGCTGGCACATAAGGTTGCTCAAGTGAAAACAGTTCCTACGCTGAAAACTCTTTATAAAGCTCTGCCAAGGTTTTCACTTTACAGCTGTCTCTGTTGAAAAGCGTGGATTTCGATTCGAATATCAACCTTCAGCAGGGACGTCTTGGAAATTAGCTATAACACGCCTTCAATAGAATTTTGCCAATTTTATTAACGATTCTCAGCAGCCAAAGGGCTAAATTACATTAGCTAAATAACAATAAGTAGGGTTTTTTTTATCACACAGCATCCGAGAAACTATCCGAGTTATGGCTCTCTGAATTAGAAATTGGCGCATTTATCGTTGGATCATTCGTCTCATGTAAACTAGATGATGGTGAGTCTTTAGATACAGACGCACGTCTATCACAATCATGGACATCATCACCGTATTTTTGGATCGTCTCCTTGACAATTTGGAACGTCTCCTGTGTTGGCTTGAGAATTTTGCCAGTTTCAATAGGGGGAGGAGTTTCCTGTTTCCGTATTGACGAATTACTTTCTGAAAGCGATGTTTCTTGTCCGGGAGAGTCCATGTCTTGCAGGGGAACATTGTCTATCACAGAATCTTTTTGCTTTTGCTCAGATACCTTGCCAACATCGAACTTATGAACAAGATCTGGGAGTTTGAATAAACTAAATCTCCTATCAAAATTAAGTGTATGTTTTGATTTCTTTTCTGCACGCGGGGAATCTTTGGATTGGCTATCATCTGATTCACATTGACGCTCGTTGATAATACCGAGTGCATCACCGAGACTTCCAGAACGTTTTCTACAATTTAAATCTGGAACTTTTAAACTAGAAATATTTGATCCGGATGCTACTTTCGGAATTTTTGAAAATACACGCCTTACTGCTTTAGACTCTGAGAAATCTATAAGATTCCTGTCGTGTAACCAATGATGCTTATTCGGCCGATGAGTTTTACCTTTGTTCTCCCTAGCTTCAGAAATTTTATGCAATGTCATAGGGAAATCGAACTTAAACTTCTTCTTAGGCTTTGTTTCATAGCTATCGTCTGAATCCCGGTCCTCATCCTCGCTCGCACTCGTGGCTATCGGCGTAGATTCCATCACAATTTCATTTACTAGCTTCTGGTCCTCTTCCAGATCAGCACGGCTACTGACTATGCTAGGATTCTTACCTATTTTTGTTAATCGTTCTGCAGCTACACTTTCCATCGTTCGACGCATCACCGGGTAATGATCTAACACAGAGTTGAAATGTTCAACTGACAGGGAGTAGAGGTGCACGTACGTCTCGGCGCGGACACTCGCCACTCGCTTGGTATTCGTTAATAAACAAATTTCTGAAAAAAGAACACATGTTAGATTAGGGTCAATGGCGGTTTATCGACAGACGGGGTATGAAGCTGCATTCGTCATATATATGTTGCTGATATGTAATATATGATGTATTATAAGATTAAAATAATTATCATTTACATCTTAGAGATTTTCATAAAAAGTATCTTCGCAGGCTACAAATGAATTTGGTTAACAATGGTGCACACCCTGCTTATTACATGCCGTATGCTCATCTACTATTGCCAATCAATCTTCCGTTCAATATAGAGCCAAATCTGTCTATACGGACACTGTATGGATCACCAAATAGTGCTCCTTAAAGACATGGTGGTGGGTAATGCAACTCATTGCCCATGGCAGTTTCGGCATACGTGTAGCCTGTCTTAAAGAAAACCCATCTGGTTTATCCATAAGGAACTATCTGCTATAAACAGGATTAGCCACTTTCATCTAGATAATAGGTTATCATAGAGCATCCCTTAGATCAATATTCCGCGACTATATAACCATTCTCTCCCTTAAGGCACGGTGGCCAATGCTGTAACTTGGAACTGAGGACACTAAACCAAGACCACATACACCTTTAAACATCAAATAACTAAGCTGAGAAGATATCTAAACGTCATATTTGTGGTTTAATCTGAAATCCTCTGCCATTCTGCGCCTCGCTTATGCTGTATCATGAGAGATTGTCTATCTTTTTAATTTGTTCACACTGTTGTATAGCCTAGATACTCAGCGAGCGTAAGTGGTCTAAGCACCCAATTAACAGCTATATGATGAGTGTCTAGAGGATGGAAACACAGCCAGATCAATGCTAATGAGAGATACAGGAGATACTTCTTAAACAGTCACTAAGAGCCCATGAACAGTTAAACTCGACTCGATGCCAGATGTGTTAAAAATAATTTATTTTGAATCTGTTGTCGCGTTTACAATTCATAAAAAATAAAAAGCGTAATCGTGTCTCTTATCAAACATATCATCTTTTAGTCTTTTTGGAACTATGATTTAAATGGAATATCTCTGCCTATAGAGATGAACATGATGGTGCGATGATAATGATGCTTAGACGATGTAGTGAACAACATGCACCTCGTTTAAAGTAAAGTAATATTACACTAATGGTTGCTGTGTTCGAAACAGTAGGCCAGGTTTGGGATATGCATAGACTTCTAGGTCTTATGCTGATTGCTATGCCGTACCATTTGGTAAGTAAGATGGTCAAGCAATATAGTTATCTTATGATTTCAATACTGGAATGGATCTGTACGTTGCATTATGTGTCAAAAGATAGCCAGATGCAATAAATTATGCTCTATACGCAGTATATGCTATGCACATACAATAGTTTTTTCCAGTTCATAATATCATACATGGCCAATGTTTGCGGCAACTAGGTAATATATCTGAAACCTATCCATAAACTGTATACATATGTGAGCAAATGTCGAAGATTGTAGATACGGAAGGAAGGTGGAGTTCTTTATAAACAAGGCACAGTTACGCTTGTATATCTCGTCTTTGTCGTTTTTTTGTCCAGAAGATCGTGCTTTAAGACGGGTTGTTGTAAAAACCAGCCATATTAAGGATCCACAATCATGTGATGCACACTGAATTCATATTGAAAATGAAATGTACTAAGTGACCGCTCTGCATGTATGCACCAGAACAATGCCTCTTATGCTGAATATGGTATCTTTATCAGAAATCCAATAATGTAATACTTTTTGCAACTATTCCAATATTACCTATTGCACAGCATGTCTAGCACCGTGCATAGTCAAAGCGTACACAAGCCTTACATAGAAAATCGAAACCTTGATCTGGCTAGGTGGAATACTCGTATAGACAGGCTATCGGATTTGTGTCCATGATTTCTATGAATATATCCGTACGTCTACAGCAGACAGCTAAAGCGAACATTTAACCACGTGACAAACTCTCAGACCACATTGAACAATGGCATCATCGTAAAGAAATTATCGGAGCCAATGAACAATATTCCTCTCACGGGAACTGAATGATACATGTCTGTCTATTCAGGTTTACGTAATACACATTGTTTGAGGCTAAAACAATGAAGCGTGAAGGGAGGTGGTTCAGAGTGGAATCCCTTTGATGCAGCCACTTATCGATACATAGTGGTCGTAAATCGTATCAGCATGCCCATTCTGAGTGACGTAATCTAATAAAAGAGCAATATAATTTTGCATTACATTGGCGTGTTGCGAGGAGGAGTGAATACCGGATCATATACATCTACGGTTATGTAACAGGCTATAAAATACACGTGACGTTATTCCCATGGCATCTAGATACGGCCCATATGAGGTGAACCCCAAACAGCGGAAATATTCATTGAACAATACACTTATTTCGCTAATTTCTTGCTAGAACTATACCCGGGAAACTACGCTAAATTCTCAAAGCTATACACGGAATTTGTGTTCTGGTTAACACTTTGACCCTCACAAGCCAAAAGCGATGAATTATTTGGGACTATCATTTTGAATAATGTGAAGCTATTTAGATTTGGAACTGTTGCTGCTGTGGCAACAACACGTTCTATTCATAGTATCTTCACATATTCAACAGTTTCACGCATAGTTGTCTTCAAACTGAGGCATTGATGTGTCAGCGGCTAAAGTGTTCAGGTAACCTGCTGGCATTAATGGACCGTTCCATTTTTAGCTATGCCCCGCCCATCACTAGCTAAGCTCCACCCACACCTCGCCGTGTTTGGATTGATCGATTCCAGAATGCCCTAGCTATCAATTTCCTGAAAACTATACAGGGAAGCTGTTTAATATTGTGTAACTAATTTGACTGGGCGCTGTTGCTGCCTATGGCAGCAACAGGGCCTAGTAAAATTAGTTTCAAAATATTCAACAGAATATTTATTAAATAGTAAAAGCAAACAATTTGTACAACAAGGCATAGACCGTCTTCAAATATGCGGTCGGGACTTACTTATCGACATCATTCATGACGTCATCCATTATGATGTCATTCTACACACCGCGTAGATGATTATGACGTCATATGATGGGTACATACTCTGGAAAGGTGAATTATCATAGACCTTTGAATATATGTCTCTCATGAAGCCTAGGCCTAATCTAACACAACAACCATCAGCAGATTTACTGATTAGCAAATGTTGATTAACTCCATTGAAACAAGTCTTGTTCGTTGCGCCACAGTGCAATGTTGGTGTGTACATTTCTTCAGCTCCAATCAGCTCTCCCTCTCTCAAAACGTATACCAAGTTGGGGCCGGTGCGTTCGGTGGGTGTAGAATACAGGTTGGCTCTTAGTATTGAACATTGTAATGTTTTCTTAACTAGAATATTCTGTCATTTGAAAGGGATGTCCTGGCAATTACCATCGCTGTTGCGCTACCCTCATATGTGTTTCACCGCTGGTTCATGCTGAGGTCGAATATGTGTGTGATAGCACGCATTGTAAGCATTGCATTTGTGGGACTTTGAAACTGTCGATAGCATTATTGCAACATATGTATCATCCTATAGGTGTATCCTGATCTTCAAGGGAATGGACCTTTGCAGTTTATCCATCCATCATGTAGGATAACGTCATAATTAACAACAGTATGAATGGCCCGATTTAGTCCGCCTTAAATGCGTAATAGTCAGACACGTAGTAAGAATTGTATATCTTTACAATTTAATAAACATTCTGTTAACTATTTTGAAACTAATAGACAGCAACAAAACCCAGTCAAACGGTTTTCAAAATATTCAACAACTTACCTGCATAGTTTTCTAGAAATCTATAGTTAGGGCGTTCTGGGATTGATCCCAACATGGACGAAGGGTGGGTGGAGCGTAACTAGAGTTTGGCGGGGCATAGCTGAAACCCGAATGGTCCTTTGCAGAGTAGCAAATACAGAAGGACCCAGTTATTTTCAATGTCGATTGGATTTCATAATGTGTTCTTTCTCTACTTCGCCACGTCTCGATAGAATTTGCGCATTCGTCATTCGTTTTCTATATGTCAGATGGTCAGTGATGTATGAACTCGCACTGGGCTTCATTCACGATTGGAAGCTTCGATCGTTTTGCAGCAATTGCAAGCGGTTCATAAAAGGAATCTTCTTTCTCCCCATCGATAAGTTCAACGTCCTAGGCGCGCACTATCTTCAGTCGCATATGCTGATTTGAGATGAGAAGGGTTGGTCTTATATGGTGTTCTAGAACAGACGACTGAGGCGTGGTGAGGTAACCACATCTCCTTGTAGAACTTATGCTGCTGTCCTCAGTTGTGTAGAAAGCGCTGCTTTTCAGAAAACGGTAAATTGTGTACTTGCCAGGAGATGTCTAACCATAGGTAGTTCGATATCATCACCATCAACATCATGGGTGAATTGAACAATCTGCGATGCTGTGTTGGTATCAAATGCATGTGACGATAGCTTGCGGAACATAACGATATGGTGACTGTCAAATTATGAATCGCAGGCATGACAATAGAGGCATCAATTTCTAGCTATGCCCCTCCTATTTCTAGCTAAGCTCCGCCCAGTTTCTACGTGAGTTGGAATTCATGTATACACCTTGGCGCCTGAATTACCAGAATTTTAGTTTCAGGGTAACAATACAGGTAAGCTGTGTCTTGAAACTAATTTGACTGCGGCAGCAGCAGAAGCACCATGCCGCACCTGTTTCAAAATATTAAGCATATGTTTATTAATCGATATAGATATACATGCACTTGACAGACCTTTTGAGATTCATAACGGAGAGGTATATATACATAATTTCGATTGTGACGTCAGGTAATATGTCATGCATTTGACTATGGCCTGGTCGACGTCAGCCACTTGAGCAACAGATCGCACCCGTCCATTGACACTATAGCATGCTAATACATGTAAGCCTGTATTCAAATTGCTCCTCCTGGTTCATCAGGTTCCCTCGATGAAACCCATGCATTTAGATAAGGCATCGAAGCAATGCTACATTAATACCGAGAGAATACGCACGTGCCGGATTGTACTCATGCCGTTACATTATACATTTATAAAAACCATCCAGATAAAATACCATCAGATACACGATACCCACCTCCAAAGTAGGAGCCATCGCTAAGGCTCGTCGCAACTTCATCGTCTTTAGTGATGACGTCAACGATACCCTCCTGAATGAAATACATCTTGACCCCTATTGTTCCTTCCTTGATTATATAATCTCCAGGTTGGAATACCTCATATGATAGCTTACTGACCACCTCTGACACGAAGCTTGGATCGGCGTGTGTGAAGAATGGCACAGATGCCACGAGGGAACGACAATTATGATTCACAATCTCCTGCAATTACAAGAATGAAGAAAGACGTTGGATGGTAAGAGAATTATTACATGCATATTCTCCCAAAGTGAGTTGGGATTGTGCCCGAATGACAAAGACCAAATGAACATTGGGTAAAGTTGTACGGTCGGTTGAGCATGCAAGTGGAAGCAGCCTATTAAACCACGACCTATACCTATACTTATATAACCTTGACCAATGCATTTCGGGAGAGAAACAACATAGACCTGAGTGCGAGCGAGAGAACTGAGCGAGTGAGAGAGAGAGAGAAAGAGAGAGAGAGAGAGAGAGAGAGAGAGAGAGGGAGAGAGAGAGAGAGGGAGGGAGGGAGGGAGGGAGGGAGAGAGGGAGGGTGGGGAAAAGGTGGTGGCGGCGGTGAGAGAGAGTGTGTGTGAGAAAGGTAATGTGTGTGCGTGCGTGCGTGCGTGTGTGCGTGTGTGTATGTTTGTGCGTGCGTGCGTGTGTGTGGATGAGAATGTGTGTGGATGAGAGTGCGTGTGAGAGAGTGTGGATGTGTGTGGGTGCGGGCGTACGTGTGAGTGCGAGATAGAGAAATCATGTGAGAGAGTGTGCGTGTGTGTGTGTGCGTGTGTCTGTGTGAGCGAGAGAGAGAGAGAGAGAGAGAGAGAGAGAGAGAGAGAGAGAGAGAGAGAGAGAGAGGGAGAGGGTGGTGATAAGAGAGGCGTGGCGTCTGTGTCGGCTGAGAGACTCGTGTTAAATTCTCTATGATGGGTACAGCCTAGCGATCACACTCCTTAAGTCACCATGTACCCAGATGGTGATACTCAATACTTGGAAATATTACATGTATGAATAAGGTAATAAGCAGGCTGCCCCATTGCCAGATATTCGTTGCGGCAAGGACGCAATATGACGCACTATTAACATAACCACACGGTAATACTGACACTACCATGTGTCCTAATGTCATATAAACCAATAATGTACACTCGTATATCGCCCAATCGCGTACGCGATTATATCACGACGTGTTTAATGTTTAGCTAACAATTGATATCATAAGCTTCCAATAAATACGTTCTAAATATCAATAAGAATATCTCTATTACGGGGAACCGTTTGTCATATCTGTTAGTAGCAGAGCAATATTTAATAAAGTACGAATGTGTATGTTAATATAATGAAACAATTGCAGACATTGATTGTAGCGCAATAGTGAGGATAGCATACCACACGTAGACATTCGTTGAGTTCTAATAGAATGGTTTCTTCATCAAACATTTTCCCTTGATACTTGTGCTCGTAGTAATCCGTGATTCGCTCACGTAACATACGAGGCAATTTCCGGTATATCATGTATTCTTCCACTTGCTTGATCTGCAAATATAAATGTAAAATTTCATAGTCAGAGGTATGACGTGCATGTGTCTGCCTGTAATGCACGTGTGCATGTGCGTGTGCACATGTGCATGTGCATGTGCGTGCGTGCGTGCGTGCGTGCGTGCGTGCGTGCGTGCGTGCGTGCGTGCGTGCGTGCGTGCTTGCGTGCGTGCGTGCGTGCGTGTGTGTAGCCGTGCGTGTTTACGTGATTGCGTATGAGAAACACATGGCTTACAGTCTACAATGTTACATTACAGAGAATAATACACAGAGTAATACACATGTTATAAGCATACACTGACAGTGCCCATGATTCTTGCGCTGGAAAGTTTTGAACATCAAACTGAATGGTCGTGAAGCAGTGTTGAGGACACCGATTACTGCAGCAAAATCAAGTTGCGAGGATATGATACGTATACATCTCCAAGCTATGTGCCACTAAAATACGAGGAACATGACGAGGGATTACAATCCAACATTGCGCCTGTTTTCGCCTGAACGAGGGCTAGTATTTAGCTGCATATAGCGCCACGGAAGCATATAGAGCCACGCATCATAGGAAATTGTTAGGTATGCCCAAAAATTATATTATGTGAAATTTTTGCAGTAAACACGCGTGAGCCCGGTCACTAAAAGTCAAATATTCTGCTAGAACATTCAGCAATATATATATATATATACACCTGTGCAAAAGTTAAGCACCAGCAAAAACAATAGAACGTATAAACATGATGGTACAACTAGGCTGCCATACTTTTTGTCCCCGCGTTAGCTGACATAATTCCAAGTACGAAATGCACATGCATGCATGACTTCACACCGCTTGATGTCCGTGCGTGGCGGGAAACAGCACACGTGTTCAGTTATGTAAAAGTCCAGTTTGAGGTGCAGAACATTACATACATATTTAGGCGACAAGATTAGGAATTTTGTGTTCATGACCGTGGTTTATTTGTACAGAGAGAATTAGCTCTTGATTGTGAACCGCTATGGCAAGACGAAGGTTAAGTGATCGTGTGAAATGGCAAATCATAGGCATGCATACCACTGGTATGTCATGCAGAGAGATTGGCAGACAGCTGAAAATTAACCATACTGTAATCAGTCGTTTGATTGCAAAACATGGGCAAACTAACGAGGTGAACGACAGGTCTAGATCTGGAAGACCGAAGAAGACTACTGCCCGTGATGATCGAGCCCTAGTACGCCTTGTTAGGAGATCTCCATTCACCAACAGCAGAGTGCTCAGCCAGCAATGGGAAACGCGCAATAGAGTGTCAATGTCTACCGTCAAAAGGAGACTGTATGCTGCTGGCATGGAAGCTAGGAGACCTGTCAGACGTCCTCTCCTCACTGCACACCACAAAGAGGAGCCTCTGAGGTGGTGCAACGAAAGAAGACACTGGAACATGAGATCCTGGATACGGGTACACTGGTCCAATGAAAGTCGGTTCCTGCTTCATGCCACAGATGGTCGAACTCGTGTATGGAGGTCCAGACGCACGGCGTACGACCAACGTAACATCTTGGAGGAAGTTCCATTTGGTGGAGGTTCCGTTATGATATGGGGGTGCATCTCATTTGATTGTAAGCTGGATCTGTTGACTGTACCTGGAACACTAAATGGACAAAGATATCAAGATTCCATACTGGATAGAGTTGTGGTCCCTCATTTTGTAAATCATGCACCTGGAACCCACCCTATATTCATGGATGACAACGCCCGACCACATCGTGCTAGAGCTGTGCATGAATACCTCCGCCAGAATGCCATCGAAACCCTACCATGGCCAGCAAGGAGCCCTGACATGAACCATATTGAGCATATCTGGGACATTCTGGGAAACATGGTGAGAAGGAGGGATCCTTCTGTGCAGAACCTACAGGAATTAACAGACGCACTCCATCTTGAATGGCAACGAATACCACAATGGCGTATCAGTCGGTTGGTGACCAGCAAGAGACGTCGTGTCCAGGCCGTCATCCAGGCACAAGGTGGATATACCCGTTATTAATAATGACAGTCTCAAACTCGTGCACAGATGTTAAACTTCGTTTTCAGACACCATTAATGACAATCTAGCCACGAGTGTCAACTGTAGGGCAATAGTTGTCAGTTGTGTCAACGTAACCATATTCAGGCCTCGTTTTCAAGTTCAAACACAAACATACAGTGTTTCCCCACCATCATAATCAGCATTCCTCTAGTTGCATTATTACCTCTTGCACTAAGATGGATGGGTACATACATGTTTATGCTATTGCTTTCTTCATAGCACATGAATATACCCTCGCATGTGCGTAAAAATAGGGTGGTGCTTAACATTTGCACAGGTATATATATATATATATATATATATATATATATATATATATATATATATATATATATATATATATATATATATATATATATATATATATATATATATATATATATATATATATATATATATATATATATATATATATATATATATATATATATATATATATATATATATATATATATATATATATATATATATATATATATATATATATATGAGTTCGGGCTAAGCAATGTTAAACATTGATCAGTCAATTGAACACATTATATTCTATATTTAAATATTTATTTATATAGAATTTAAAATTGTAGTTATTAATTAAATCCTTTAATGTTCATATTTGTTCAAGACAATACAAAATATTATTTTTGAAATGTATAAGTTGAATGAATGCCTCAATTATAGAGCCAGTCATTTCAATAGTAAATTATCAGAGACAGTCTTCTCTAGTTCTGCGAATGAGCATTTCTGAAGACAATTACAGAGGATGAGTTGACCAGTTTGAGTGTCAAAGTGTTAAATAAAGATCAATTTTCATACATAATTCCCTAAGAATATGTCGACAACCGAGACGTATTATTCTGCAAAATGTCAGATCGATAACCATATGCCCTAATGTATGGGGAATATCATGTTGATCTGTTTCTGACCAAATAGTGAGTAAGTTATGGCTAACAATACGATTTTCTAACCGAAAGATGGCAGTGAATCAAACATAATATATTAGTGCCCCTTTAGAATGTGGTGTCTACCAACAATATATGACGATATAGCACAGTGTTATAGTTGTTAGTCCGATCGGGCTGACGATATACAGACAACTGAAAGTAGCTTTATATAGCCAAAGCAGTGAACACGAGCTAACAAAGGATTTAAATCTTGACGAGTAGTAGGTTAATCAATCGGATCTTGCCAACGCTAAAGATCTGACCGAGGTAGTATAACTATAGCGAAGTGACTCGAATTGAAATGCACCGGAGCGATCACGACAAGAGGAGACAGTTTAAATGGTGAAGATAGCCAGTTAGCAGATTGCATTCACCCAAATGGAGCCAAAAAAAGTTAGCAAAACAGGAGGAGAATCTACAAAATGAAAATTGGAAACTAACACCTAATCAAAAATGCCTGTACACATTTATTTAGAAAATTGCGTTAGAAACTATCAAATTTATGCAGGAAATGCAGAGCAAGTGAGATACGTCTAAACGATATCACTGCTGCTGCTGCTGCTGCTGCTGCTGCTGCTGCTGCTTAGTACTACTGCTTTCTACGGTAGCACAGCAATGGATCGTGTGGAAGTCCATAGTACCCAAGAATATTCGGACTGAAAAGAACATTGAGCATAGGATAAATCAAGAGAACAAACGATTATATCAGTAATGTGAATAAATAAACAATAAATATATGATGGTCAAACGATTAAGCTAAAAAATTCAAAACAGCTTGGTATTTCCCTTTAAAAATTCCAAGCAACTAGTTCAACAACATTCCCTTACAATTATACAATCTCACGCGAGCATAGGCTGAGAATTAAACACATCAATCGAACGTATTTAAGAAACATAGTCAGTCGGGAACAATTAATCAATAGCCAAAACCCCGCAGGATAATCTATAAAAAGCAAACGCTAAGATATTACACCGAGCTCAGTGAAGCGACAATGCAACCTACATAGTTGAAGAGGATTGAAACTTAACAAACGATTTATAACATTACAATTTACTTTGAAAGAGATATTCCATAATTATCCCGGTACAAACACAACAGCTTAGATTGGATGTTAAATTTATTTTAGTCGAATGCAATTTACTTTTGGATTCAGATTCTAAAATTAACCCGTAACAAACATTAGTAATAAAAACATTGGAATATAAATCAGCAATTTATTTAACTGCCAAGTACAATATGGCTTAACCTGTTCAAGTGACCACCTGACTTTTGGTACACACCTTAACCCTTTCAGAGTGCAAGCGCTCCACAATTTTGTTAAATTCATAATCTGATTATCGACGAGTATTGGAGCAAATGTGTTTGCTGAAGCAGCATACCAAACACACGTACCACAATCCACTGATACTTCATGTGTATAATCAAATAATAATTCCAGCCAATATAATCCACATATTAAAACACAAGACACATAATAAAACTGTTGCTACAGTAATAACACACTACGCATGAGTGAATTTAACTAAAACAGAATGCGCCAAAACATCGGTCTTACCAGTCAAGCCGGTTTGATATATTTATATTTTTTAAGATTTCTAACATCCGACTGTTTATATATTTATAAAATTCCCCTCTTATGCTATGCGATAGTAATCCATCAAATAACGCCTTAAACGTCTTCAAATCGACCACAGTAGGGCAACTGTTACTATCATATATAAATGAACAACGCTGCTTCGAAATACTCCAAACACCAATGATGCTGAAGCAGCATGTGGTGATTGTCCTATCATTCTTCAACATGCCGTTTTCTAATTCAAGAAACGGAATTGTGCGAGCGGTTAGATCAGTTCAAGGCACGCAGAGATGTGATAATGTTTTCTCTACATATACCCAGAATTGACCTATCACAGGACAATCAGTGAACAGATGCACTAACGTTTCTTCCGAATTTGTGCAAAATACACATGTTTGTCTTACTCATAAGGTGTTTTACCCAAAGTCTCCATTGAATTAATCGCCAGACTAAATCGTTTGCCTCGTTTGGTATATTTGGCAAATGTACGTTGTTCCATACCAATTCCCAATCTGTAATATGGAATCCATGCCACTCCCATGACACCATAGGCCCTACATTTAGGATGGCTAAGCAGAGGTTGTCTCAGCAATGAATACCAATTCCTAGCCGTCATGTGACAAGAACATTCTTTATCATTGTACATTAGTAGGTCCGCCATTGCTGATTTGCCCGTTAGGCAAAGCGAGCCATTCTTTTAGTATAGCACGGTATAGCTGGATCAATAATCGCATGGCGTCTATTGGCCTTAGCTGAGTAATTTGTGCAATTTCAGTTAAGGATTTCAATTTTCTGGACCTATGATTGATAATGTCGCCAATGTATCTAATGCCTTTCTAAGCCATAGAGGGGAAATACTACACTTTATTTTCACGACATATATCATTATTGTCCGACAGGCTTATCATTAAAATACCCTCCCAACAATGCGGTGGATTTTCTATTTTAATGAAAGCATCAAGAGCATATTTCATCTCCAAAAACAGCCTAGGTACACATATATAATTAGGCGGCAGACTGGCTGCACAAAAGAAACATTTTGCAGGAAATGGAATTATAAAACGTCCGATTAATGCCCTGGATACATTTGTCCATTGGACGTCAGAATAAAGTAGCATATTTAAGAATTTGAAACGAAATGACAGACATTTTGTCCTGACATCGACAAGGTTAAGTCCACTCTGGTGAACAAATTTCTGCACACATCTTGTGAAAGTAGACACGTTTTGCCTTCCCACATAACTCCTAGAATAAGTTTATTAATTTCAGCCTCAATATTTTGAGGCATATATATTACAGAAGCTGTATACCGCAACTTTGATAAGATTAATGTATTCATGACCAAGCCTTTTTAAAAAACTGTCAAACATCGGCATTTCCATGAATTTACTGTTTTCTTCATTTTGGATATTCTATCATAACAGTTCAGTGTTTCCCCAAACGTCCTACTGAAATGTATACCTAGAATCTCTATCGAGCCAGTTCCCCATTTTATGTTAAGATGGTCATCATCTCTGCTCTTTCACTTGCCTAGAAATACCCTTCTGATTTATTTCTATTAATTTTCAAACCAGATGTCTTTTGAAAGTCGTCTAAAACATGATCCATCTTTTAAAATCAGAATTTGATCCAGCAAAAACTGTTGTGTTATCACAATACTGAGACACTTTTAGGGGTCTGTTCACCTTTCAATTTCAATGCCTTTAAAACAGGGTCTTCCCTAATAGTCGACCCTAAGGACTCCATCGCTATTATAAACAATAAAGGGGATAGTGAGCACCCTTGCCTCACACCGTGTCCTAAAATTACTAGTTTGCTAATATAATTATTAACCATATATTTACTACTGATATTACCATATAAGATCTGAATCCATTTGATGCAATTAGGACCTAAACCCATGTGACAGAGTGATTTGAAAATAAAATTCCACTCAAGTCTATCAAAGACCTTTTCATTACCTAATCCAATGATTGCGCCGGGAATATTGTCTTTTTCTACCCAGTGCACGGTATCTCTGATTAAAATGGCATTGGTTGACATTGATCTGCCCGGAATAGAGCAGGTTTTGGTCCGTGTGGATGGCCTCGTCTAAGACACATGATAGTTTGTTCGCAAGAGCTTTCGAAATGATTGTATAGTCTACGCATAGTAGTGAAATTGGTCAGTATACTACGATCTCCTTTTTAAAAAATAAGTCTCACATAAGCCTGAAATCTTGTAATCGGGAGCTTCTCTTGTGAAAAAATTTCGTGCACAACTTTAACGAATTCGGGTCCCAAAAGATACCAAAGCGTCTGATAAAAATCAACACTAAGGCCATCACATCCTGGTGTTTTGCCCGGATTCATGTTTTTAGACCCAGCCCCAAAGCATCTAATGTTAATGTTTGCATCGCAGAAATCACTGCTCGCTTCCGAGAAAGAGTCTTTAACATTAGCCAACATCTCAGATGACTTTCCTTCATGACCTTTATCTGACGTGTTTAATGCCTGCTAATATGTCTCAACAATGTCCATGATTTCATGTTGAGATGAGCAGTTCTGATGGTTGTTATCTAAGCACCTTATTAACTTATCAACACTGCTTGCTTTCTCGAGATTGAAAAATAATTTTGCGCATTTCCCCCCTTCAGTATATATCTGTGCTCTACTTCTAGTTATTGCACCCTTAGCTTTATGTTTCTCGATCTCATACAGTTTAGATAGTATATCATTGAGCTGTTCGGTAAGGTGAATATCACCGGTTGCAACTTTGCGGGTTAGTAATATTAATAAGCTTTTCGGATCGAATATTGTTTGGATATACTTGCAAAGCCCTTTTTAACATCTTCCTACCATGATATACAATTCTCGTGGGAATGTTGATTCCGAATTGTATATTCCCAGAAGCTTTTAATGCAACAATGATACTCTAAGACCTCTAAATAAGATATAAGATACCATAACAGATGTAATACATGTTCTGTATCACAACTTTCTCTTAAACCACGGTGAGATGTGTCCCTGTAAGTAAAAGGTAAACTCCTGTCCCGTCTTCCATCCATAGCACAATTATAATCATCGCCGATGGTGATTTTCTCAGAATTATCACTAATCATAGAGGAAAGTTCGGATAAAAATTGATATCTCGGCGTATGGGAAGCTGGTGCATAAACAGACATCAGAGAATAAACTGACCCCGCTATATCAACAACGACCTTAACCCAACTTCCACTTGTGTCCGATGATGAATTAATAATATTGACAGAACGTAAACGTTTAGGCAGGAACACGATATCAACACCTACACTTTGTTCTGTGGCGACGGAATAAAGTAATTCGCCATTTGCTATATGCTTAAATTTTTCTCATACCCCTGGGCATTGCAACTTTGTTTCCTGCAACATGATAATATCTATATTCTTGTCTTTCAAATCTTCAAGCAGAATCCGTTGTTTAATCTCGTCATTTAGTCCTCTGCAGTTAAGTGTGCGTATTAGCATTATTAATAAGAAATTTTGCAACACCGCCATTTATTAATTGGACTAGTTTTTCTTGCTTGGATTTTTTTCCGCCAACTTGCCTAGCTTCTCATTAGACTGATACTTCGATACGTCAGGGTCATTGCGCAAATGCCGATATCTCATACCCTTTTTGGTGATGTAGGAAAGCAACATCTTCCCAATTTCTGACAGATAAAGAACCATTTCACTGCTCTCAGAAGCCTGTGTATTAACTGACGTATCGGACTCTGCAATGGGTACACTGTCATCATAGTCAAAAGACAGCTCTTGAGAATCTTCTAATTCGGAATCCCAACTAGAATCATCTTTTTGACGCTTCAATCTACACTTACTCTAGGCATTATTAAGCACTTTAATATTTATATCAGTTATTCTTTATCATGTACAGGATTACATGTGCTTTCTGTCCCACCTTTGGGTGTAAGATAATGTTAATTAATGGTCTAACATTGAACTAGCAACACCTTCAGTAGACTGTGATCTGAGTTTAGTCTGTCCTGGGAGCAGACTGTCAGTATCCGAAAATGCATCCTCATCCCTGGTAGTGGGTACAGGCGTCTGAGTCAAGCCTTCATCTAGCACTTCAATTGAGTCAGACATCACAACATCGACAGGGTTGGACGGCTGATGTGTTTCCTCCACGGTTACTGATTAAGGCGCATGGCCACGTTTTGGTCTCAGCCACATCCGTATTTCACTTACCTTCTGCTGATGTAATTATTTCCTGTGGATAACGTCATTTATAATGGTCGGTGGCGACCCAAATTAGGCATTTATCTCTCAGTGGACATGCACTGGCCAAATGGTCAGTGGTGCTACATATCCTACATGTCTTAGTTTGCCGTCTACACCACACAGGCAAGAGAAATGTGTTGTCAATGTGCACTGCGCTAGGAAACGGCTTCACAACATCCTTCATCCAAATCCGCCTGATACCATTCTCTAACGATCTGTCAAATTAATAAGTTTCATTTTCAGTTGAAACTACCAGACCATATTTAGCCATTTCAGAAGTAATGCGGTCATTAGCTATTTCTAAAGGAACATTTACCTTGACCAGCAGTCTGTCACTATCAACCTCTTGAATCGTCCAGGCTTCCCCATTGACATCCAGCCCATCGTCCAATAGCCTTTCCTTAACCATTTCGTTAGATAGTGTTGCATGCCATACGTTACGTTTAATGTTAATTAACCCCTTTAAAACCTGGGTGCCAGAGTCAACGACATCTTTTAAGCCATGAGACAAATCAACAGCTCCCCCATTCCATCTACTAGTTACCAAGCGAAGGCTTAATAACTGCTTATACCGACTTGATATATTTCAAAACATTAGGTTACGACGGCCTCAGTACAACGCTCAATAGAGGGTCTGGTGCACGAGCGCGAGCAGATAAGAATAACACTGCAGAAAGCTGGCTTAAAACACGCCAACTGTAACGAGCGCGTATAGAACGAATGTGTCCAATGAGTTAGGTAAAAAGCCAGACATAAAAATAAATACTACTACTACTACTACTACTACTACTACTACTACTACTACTACTACTACTACTACTACTACTACTACTACTACTACTACTACTACTACTACTACTACTACTACTACTACTTTACCTTTTCGTTGTATAATCTTCTAGACGTGTCGAATGATTGTATAAGTGTCGTGGTGTGGCCCAGGAAGAGTGCATAGAATGTGGCTCCACTAAGCATGCTGAGGATCGTCAACCAGGCATCAGTCATACTTTGTGGAGGAAATCGGCCATAACCGATACATAGCATATGTGATAAAGCTTTAAATAATGCCCAAGTGTACTGCTTCATCCAATGGGCATCCTGAAATAAAGGTAAGAATACCGTCTTTAGCGTCTTCTTGGTCGTATTTATCAGTGTACCCAGTCCTACTTTATCCAGGTCGGTAGCTAAAATATGTATCATATGTATTCAGTCGCGCCCTCTAAGAGCTGTATATGTGCTGACACGGCGTACACCGTACAATCGTGGGTGTTCGGTGTCATTCGTCGAATTCTGCCTAGTATAGCCAATCTTTGTTTCGTCAGTTTCATTGACAGTGGGAGAGTATTGCACATAGTGTATGTGTTATTGGGCATTGGGAATGGTGTCTGTACATAGATGCTGGTTGATAGTACGATGGTTTTTGCGGTGGCAATCGGCAATCTTATCCAGAATTGCTTTTAGCGCTGTCCAATACACCGCCCAGTTAAACTAGTTTCAATATATTCAACAGACTGTTTATTAAACGGTAAATACCGGCAATTCCTACATTTGTCGGAATGTTCAACGTTCATGAGAGAACTGGATCCGTCTTTCATTATTGTGACGTCAGTCTGCATATAACGTAGCTGGTTATGACGCTCTATACTTGAACGACATATATGATCGCTCTATTGTTGCACTGGTGTGCCATAAGTACTTCACGTGTTGCGTCATATATGTGTAGTTTACCGGCCTGATGCATCCATGACAGATCAACACTTTTTCAAATATTCTTTAGCACATAATATATTTTTCAATTCAATTCTTGTCTTTTTCTTCTTCTCCTTCTTGTTCTTCTTCTTCTTCTTCGCCTCCTCCTCCTCCTCCTACTCCTCCTCCTTCTTCTTCTTCTTCTTCCTCTTCTTCTTCTAGAGGAAGGACGTGTTTATTTCGCTGCGACTTTTTGCGGGATTTAACGTGTTTAGTGAGGATAATCGTTGCTAATTTTTGTGCTATGTATATTTAAATTGTTTTTGGAAATGTGTGTAATAATATTTTTGACTGTAATTATTGGATTAGTAATAAATTCGTTGTGTTTGTGATTGTGTATAGTTAGGTAGTAGGTTTGCGTATAGTAGCCATTACTATACCGGCCTTGTTGGCTGGTCAGTGTAGGACTCCTTGATTAACCTAATGTGTGAAGACAATGTGGTCGCAGCCGGTCAGTTTTGCCAGTAAGGTCAAGATGACCAGAAGCGTGACGAATGCGGGCTTGTCCTCGGAGTATGAGCCGTTCACAGGCATAGACAGAAAGAACGGTATAAGAATTGACTGTTTAGACGGTGTGGCTATAGAGGCATATGTTGAAGGGGCCTATGTAGTGTCACCAGCTAATATCATTGCCGCGTCGCGAAGCAAAGGAGCTATTATGATATATCTAAAATCTGACAACGATGTAACAAAGCTATGTGTTGAAGGCGTACAAGTTGGCGGTACGTTTCACAACGTGTACTCCCTTGAAAACGAACCAACAAGATTCAAAATGTCGAACGTCCCTCCATACATACCGAACTTCGTGATTATGCGCTCATTAGAGACATACGGGAAAGTGATTGGGAGTGCCAGGGCAATTCCATTGGGTTGTAAGTCGCCTGAACTGAGGCATGTGAAGAGTTTTCGTCGCCAAGTCCAGATTATGATTGACAAGACTGTCGTTCCAGACTACATAGACATTGCTTTCGCTTGAAAAACGCATCGTATTTTCATAAGTACTGATGAAATAGTATGCTTTCGGTGTCACGAAAAAGGGCATTTCCAACGTACATGCCCGCTTCGTGACGTCCTGGAACCAGTTCGAGACGTGAGGGAATCCCACTTGTCTGATAATGCAAATGTGAATAATGACACTGAATTTCCGAGGCGAGGCACAATAACGCAGACAAACAATTGCTCAAAAACAGTTACTCAATCAGTAAGTAACGGACAGCGGTCGCCTAAAAGGAAAGATCCTAAGATTAAGTCGGACAATCGCTTTGAAATGCTGAACTCACTCGACGATAACAGCGTTGAGGTAGTGGTTGACAGAGCGTCTACATCTGACGCTGGCGTTCCCAATAGCGTACAAGACATGACTGACAATACGTCTCCCACAGAACGTAATACTATCGTTGGTACTGCAAAGGAACAATCTAGTGAACAAATGTCAATCAATGAACCTGCTCCAATTTCCATGCAGGAGATTATCTGTGCTATGGACAATACTATCGTGATCTTAGAGCCGAAAGACTCAGTTGTGCCATTCAAACCCGGTCATGACCCATGTAATGACGTCACAATAGCAGATCCAGAATTACCACCCATCTCGCAGGACCTGATCCTGCCTGATGACCATGATGATGACAGGTCAGATGCGGACAGTATGTCAGTTGTGTCTGAAATCTCGGACATGACTGATTTTCAAGAACCAAGGGACATAACCTATTCTCTTGACGATGTGAAAATATTCGTAGAAAGTATAAAATATAGTAAAAAGGTTGTTGATCGTTGTAAAGAGTTTCAACCGAACCTGAAGTTTCTTAAGCATCAGATGTTTCGATTGAAAAAAACCCCACAATACTGACTCCGCATTTAGGTTAAGGGTGAGTAAGATCGTAACAAAGTTACATCACAGTCTCAGAAATTAATACGTTTACTGATAACCTACTTATTATCAAGCTGATATTGTCTCTTTTATCTAATAACTAGTTATGTATTACATCACTACATTAGTATTTCTATTCATCCTGATTATGGCAGAACTCTCATTTGCAACCATTAACACGAGAGGTTGTCTTGATTCTTTTAAGCATTTTAGACTTTTTAATCAACTACGATCAGAAATAAATGCTGATATCGCATTTGTTCAAGATACGCATACAAGTATCTCAGATGAACCTATATGGCGTTTAATATGGAGGGGAGAAATGGTGTTTTCACATTTTAGCAATAGTGCAGCTGGTGTGGCACTCCTTTTTAAACCCAAACATAATGTTCATATTATTAATACGTGTAATGTTGTCCCCGGTATAATTGTACATGTTACTGCTAAAATAAATGATAGGTTTTTTTATTTGATTAATATATATAATCCGACTGATTCATGTGAAAAAGTACAATGTATTGATCTCCAGAATATTCACCTATCTACGCTAACAGAGATTTACCCAATAATTATCGGAGGTGATTTTAATTGTACAATCGATCATCAAATCGATAGGAGCTCTGCTGCTGAGCCAGACCCAATTGCTCCGCGCACGCTAGAAGCACTAATTAGTCGCCGCAATCTTGTAGATGTGTTTAGATTTTTACACCCCACGGCAAGGACGTTTACGTGGACCCGATCAGATGGTGTTTCCTCTCGCCTCGATAGATTTTATATTTCTACCATTTTAAGCAGTTCTTACGATCATCTACAACTGTACCATGCAGCGATTCTGACCACTCATTGTCTGTTTCTCAGTTCAATTCAAAGCACCTAAGCGTAAAAGTGCTTACTGGTGCTTGAATACTGATTTGTTAAATGAGAAAGAATATTGTAATCTAACTATTGATTTTTGGGGGAAATGGCGGGAAAGAGCTCCTCACTTTGAGAGCATCCAGGATTGGTGGGATATGGCAAAGAAACACATTTGTACATTATCTCAATGTTTTTCGCGCGACCGCGCGGATATTTTAAAAGAACAACGCTTGTGCTTGCAAACTGAGATAGAACAAGTGTCCAATCAGGTCCCAATGAATGGCGAAATACGTGAAAAACTAAAAGAAACGGAAAGACATTTTGCAACTCTTTTGAAGCAGCAAACGAGGGGTGCGTGGGTGAGGTCACGCGTCCGACATGTTAACGACTCAGACAGCCCAACAAAATACTTTTTCGATCTTGAAAACAAACGAGCCATAAATAAAACTTTTTCTCATTTAACATTGCCTGATAGGACAATTGTAAACGAGGATTCTGATATATTGAATTATGCCTCTGAATTTTATGGAGATTTGTATAATAATACTGGAATTTGTAAGCAATCTGAAAATGTATTATTATCGGATCTTCCACAACTTAGTGAATGTTCAAAGAATGATCTAGAAAAACCCATTAGTTTGTCTGAATTATCCGCCGCAATTTACAAACTAAATAATAATAAGGCACCGGGCATAGATGGATTGCCTTCTGAATTTTATAAAACTTTTTGGGACACTATCGCTAATGATTTTCTTGCTGTTTTTAATCAATCAATTCGGGAAATGAGAATGCCTACGTCATGTAAAAGGGCTGTGATCACGCTGTTGCCTAAGAAAGGCGAGTTTAGCCTATTGAAAAACTGAAGACCCGTGTCACTTCTCTGCGTCGATTTAAAAATTCTTTCAAAGGTTTTATACAACCGCATGAAAACTGTTTTACCGGACATTATTTATGCAGACCAAAGTTACTGTATACCAAGGCGAAAAATCGCAAATAACTTTAGATTAATAATAGATGTTGTTGAATATTCTATCTGTCTTTCGCTACCACTTGGTGTTGTCTCCTTAGATCAAGAAAAGGCATTCGACCGCGTAAGCCACCATTATTTATTTGATGCTCTTTCAGCTTTTGGATTTGGTGAATATTTTTCAAACTGTGTCAGAACGTTGTATACAGATGTATACAGTCTAGTTAAAATAAACAACTCATTATCGGCTCCTTTTTCCTTCGGACGTGGTATTAGGCAAGGTTGTTCCCTGTCAGGTGCGTTGTATACTATTTGCATAGAGCCGTTATTAAACAAACTCCGTTCAAATCAAGGATTAAAGGGAGTAACCTTGCCCGATACCACCAATGAAACGGTGGCAGTTTCTGCTTACGCCGATGATGTCACCGCATTGGTTACATCTAATCAAGATTTTGTCAATCTACAAAATTGGTTGGCTATATATTCAGCCTCATCTAATGCAAAGACTAATTTAGAGAAATCTGAAGGGCTATGGGCGGGCATATGGAAGAATCGTACAGACGAGCCATTGGGAATCAAGTGGAATAACAAAGGGCTAAAAATTCTTGGGATCTTCATCGGAAATTCGGCTGAATATTTTAATCAAAATTGGATAAACATGGAATCGGATGTAATTACTAAACTAGCCAAATGGCACAATATATCTCGAGCCCTTTCCTTAAGAGGCCGTATTATTGTTACAAATCTTCTCACTGCATCTAAATTATGGCATAAATTTACTGTCATTGATCCACCAGTAGATCGTGTAAATTCAATCCAGAGACATGTAATTAATTTTGCATGGATTGGAAAACATTGGCTACCAAAAGAATTATTATCGCTATCGTTAGAAGACGGTGGACAGGGATTGGTGCATCTAAATTCTAGAATTACATCTTTTCGTATTTGCTATGCACAATACTTTCTGTATTTTCGTCAATCGCATCCTTGTTTTAAGTTTACTAGCTGGTTTCTAAAGCGAGCACATGAGTTCAATTATGATGATCAGCTGTTTTATATTGACCTTGATACAGGTACTCTTGGAAATGTAGCATATTTTTATAAAACATTGTTAACATCCTGGTTTTCTTTTACTGTCTCCCGAGAGTCATTGCCATCTTGTACAGTGGATATTCTCCACGAGCCACTGTTTCTAAATGGAATGATTAAAAACCACCGAACTGGGCTAACCTTTTATTTAAAAGATTTTATAAGTGCCAATATCACTACAGTAGCTGATATTGTTGATTGTCACCAGAAAGTGTCTGTTGATGTTTTGTCAAATAAATTGCCCAATCATTCTAAGCGGTTTCTAGATAATAACCTTAATACGTTATGGACAAGTTTGCCATTGGAATGGCGGCGCCAGATTAATCGTCCAGATAATGTGCCTAGTTCCCTGCATCAATTTGACCTTTCGTTTACTAATGACCTTTTTAAATGTACTGTATCATTTCCATCTAACAGCCCGAAAGAATTGTATAGAATGTTATTGTTAAAATGTGATGCAAATAGTATACGTAGCAATAGTATTAATGTATGGGCAGATGTTTTGTTGTTAGATATTTCCTCTGTGACTAATTGTCGTTGTTTTTACGAATTTCCATGTACACGCTTTGAGGGTGATTTATCATGGAAAATTCTACATGGCGCATTGGGAACAGGCATATTTCTTTACAAAGCAGGTTATCGACCTAATGATCACTGCCCTCACTGTGGTGAACAAGAGGACATTACTCATATGTTTTTAACGTGCTCACGTATTCAGCCATTACTTTTAGCTGTAAAAAGATCCGTGTTGTATTTATTGGAGACCGATGTTTTTGACATGGCTGATTATGTGAGACGTTTTCCCTGTCCCCAATGCTCAGCCAAATCCAAACGAAAAATTAGACACCGTTTGTCTAATTGGCTTTTATCCAACTGTAAAATGTCTATCTATGTTAGCAGACAACACCTTTTGGATGGAAATACACGAACTGATCCACTCCGAGAATGTCTCTCGATATTGCACTCACGAATTCAAATAGAATTTCAGTTTTATCGAAACAAGGGGACCCTGGATGTTTTCGAATACTTTTGGGCGTTTGACAGTTTTTTTGTGCACGATTGAAAATGATAATCTTGTTTTTAATGGGCTTTTATAAATTGTTATCTTTCAAGGTTTTATACGTTGCTTATTTTTGCTTATATCTTGAAGTTTGTGATACATTTTGATATGCTCATGTTTTATATTCATACACTGTATTGAGTTTTTATGTTTTATGTAATCGTATGATATTTTAAAGTTTTTGTCAAATGGAATGAGTGCAATAAAGTATATGAAAAGTCTTCTTCTTCATCTTCTTCTTCTACTTCTTCCTCTTCTTCTTCTTCTTCTTCTTCTTCTCATGTCTTCTTCTCTTCTTCTTCTATACTGCTTCCACAACTTAGTTACACAATGCTATCCAAAAATCGGCATTCGCCAAGGATCTGTATCTTGGGCTGCTTCCACTGCCTCTTGCCATGTCGTGCTAAGTCGGTCTTTAAGTTTTTTCTCCATCATTTGTATCAAGGTTGTTTAGTCGGTCTTTGGGACATTTAGTATGTTAGAACTTAATACACGCCGATGGAAAGCATAATTTTACTTGTCATCGCCGTCTGGTTAGCATCCATAGGTCGGAGTAGTAAAGGGGGTTGCTTGATATCTATGCATTGAATATCCTAGATCTTTCTGTGTTCTTTATTCTTTTGCTCTTAAATATGTGTTTCATGTTTGTCAAAGCATCTCTTGCTAGGCATTTTCTTCTCTATATGTCTTGGAATGCATTTAATTAGCTGCCCAGGAACCTATAATTCTTCCATTCTTCCACGTCATTGTGTTTTATCTCATAGTCTTCTGTATTCTCCTCATTTGTATTTTGTTCCCTCTTCCTGAGTTTTGGTGCTTGGAAAGTCTTTAGGTTATTGTCTGTGTGTATGTTTGTTGTTATTTAGTCTCTGTCATCTGCATATTCTTGATTGATATAAATGTGGTCAATTCTGATACTGCTGTTATAGTTATCTTCTGCCCGCTGCTCATTCTTGATGTGTGTCTTTATTCTGCAGCATGTGTGGCAATGGTTATGGTAAGTACATGCGTTTATTATAAGGGCTTATGATAGGTAGAAAGTAAGCTCGATTGAACTGAGAAAGTCTACACGTGGTGCTCCTGCGCCCGTCTTGCAGAAATACCTTTCTGACATTCCAACTCGGACTGACAGCTCTACCGTAAGTAGGATTTTAATGAGGTGCAGTCCATTCAGAACGTCACTTACGCCATCTGTGAGGGTCTTTCTGCATATGGTGTCGAAAGCTTTTGACATGTCCATCAGTAGTAGATATATGGTGAGATCGTTGGATGTTCGTGCTTCTTCCGCTAAGATTTTAGTAAGCAAAGACGTGTTCTGTCGTACCGCGCCCTACAATGTACGCTGCTTGACTAATAGGGATGTGATCGTCTATTATGGCTGATGATTATGTTCTAAGGTATTGCTAAACTCTTTCATAGTGTTGATAGCAGGATGATGGGTGTAAGTTGCTTATGTGTCCTTTAGCTATGCCTAGTTTTGTAGTGGATTTGAGATGCAGTGTACTAGTTCGTTGGGGGTATTCCCCTGTGCATGCTGTTTAGTTGCGATTGAGGGTTATTTATTCATGGCTGGGTCATATTATAACAGTTCCGATATTATCTCATCTACGGCTGCAAACTTGTTGTTCTATAGGTTTTTGTTTCTTTCGTTCTACGTGGTCTGAATGGCTCTTTCATTTCCCTTGGTGGAATATCCGGGATTGGTTTAGCGGTTTGAAGAATTGGTTTCGAAATGAGCAGCTGTTATCTCTGTTTGTTCTTCTTCATTAGATCATTTTAAACCATTATCTGTGAATCTTCAGACGATTTTTCTATTTCTTCTATCTCACTCATCATTTCGTGATGTTCTTCCTCTTTCAGTATGTTGTGTAATGTTGTCATGTTTTGATTTCTCTCTTCTCTTAGAAGTTCACACTTTAGTGTATTTCTTGGTGCTTCCTTTCATCATCAATCATCTATAAACACAGCAGTGCAGCTTAAAACCTAAAACTAAAAATTGTGCTTCTCAGAATATGCAAAAGATTTGAACTTTCAACTGTCAAGTATTAATAGACGTAACAAAACAGCAACTACTAGTAGACGACTTTGAACGCTACAATCTTGACGTCATCGCCATTCAAGCATCTCATCTGGTAGGTTGCAGGGTAAACAAATAAAGACAAGCGAATGCCAGATCAAGCATCTTTACTTTTTTGGTCATAAAGCGTCATCCCATCATGGTTTTGGTAGAATAGTAGATAGCAACAGAAACGCAGATTTCAAGGCCATAAACGAGAGAATATGTCTGATAAGAACAGAGATAGAACACCCGTAAACCAATGCTCATCAGTGCATATGCACCAACCATTGGAAAAAGCAAAAATCGGCTGAAATAAGATACAATTCTGTAATGCACTTGACTCCATCATAAAAGCCACAACCACGTGAAATAACTTCATCTTAGCTGGGGATTTCATTGCAAAGATCGGATCAGAATGGCAAAATTTCAAGTAAACCAATGCTCATCAGTGCATATGTACCAACCATTAACAAAAGCAAAAATCGGCTGAAATAAGATACAATTCTGTAATACACTTGACTCCATCATAAAAGCCACAACCACGTGAAATAACCTCATCTTAGCTGGGGATTTCATTGCGAAGATCGGATCAGAATGGCAAAATTTCAAGGAAAATATGGGCAAATGTGGAAAAGGGCAAGTAAACGAAAATGGCTAAGGACTAAAAAATCTCGTGAAAAGAAATAAATTCAACAACAATAATCCCTGTTTTTCGCACAAGATGACTCACAGCACAGCATGGGCGGCACCGGAGAGAACAAATAATTGCTCTTAAAACAGGGCAACGCAGAAGAAACCCCTACAGAAACGAACCCAATTACGTGCGTGAGAATGCAGCAGAAGATACTGGTCACAGACTCACGGTCATATAGGAATATAACAATACCTTCAGACCACAAACTAGTAATTGCGAAAGCAAACAACAAATGGCTACACATGAAACAAAACAAAGACAAACTACAAAACCCTGAATACGAAGCAAACTGCAGGGAAGAGACAGAGCCCCAACTCAAACAAATTACTGAAGTTCAAACAAATCAAGCGAGATGGTAAACATAGTAAACGTAACTAACACAGCTGCAAGAGACGTACTAGGACTAAAAGAAAGAAACAAAAATGCGAAAACCCGCAAATTAAGATTATATCCGACAAACAGAGAAAAGCTAAAAAAAACAGTGCAGTAGCAAAAGATAAAATAAAGAGAGACCATCTAAGAAAAAGAGAAAAGTCAATTCAATGAACCTTTCCGATTTTAGCTATGCCCCGCGAATCTCTAGCTAAGCTCAACCCACACCTCGCTCGCGTTGGGATCGATCGATCTCTGAACACTCTGACTATTAATTTCCAAAAAAAACTACACAGGTAAACTATTGAATATTTTGAAACTAATTTGACTGGGCGCTGTTTCTGCCTAAGGCAGCAACAGCGCCCAGTCAAATTTGTTTCAAAATATTCAACAGCATGTTTATTAAATAGCAAAGAATTACAAAGGCATACGATTCATACAACGTGTCGGAACATTCGAGATTTGATGACGGTCTATATGGAACCCTTTGTGACGTACTGATTGTGACGTCATCATACACCGGCTGAACTGATTATGACGTCATACGAGGTCAGATGATGGATGGATACTCTGGAAAGGTGAATTATGTAATGTAAAACAGATATATGTATAATGGAGTGAATATATATTCGCTACGGACTGCCATTATTGAAGCAGATACAATCCTAAATGGTAGGATTAATCTATCTAATGTACTAGAACTGAAGGTGGCCCCTGGTTTGGGGATGGACGTCACACACCCACATTCCATGTAACGGTTTGTGGGCGTGGTCTTAGTCAGACTACCAGACCCTCCTGGCGACACTAATCTATGAGCGGGATATATCTGTACATATACACCTGTGCAAAAGTTAAGCACCAGCAAAAACAATAGAACGTAGAAACATGATGGTACAACTAGGCTGCCATACTTTTTGTCCCCGCGTTAGCTGACATAATTCCAAGTACGAAATGCACATGCATGCATGACTTCACGCCGCTTGATGTCCGTGCGTGGCGGGAAACAGCACACGTGTTCAGTTATGTAAAAGTCCAGTTTGAGGTGTAGAACATTACATACAGATTTAGGCGACAAGATTAGGAATGTTGTGTTCATGACCGTGGTTTATTTGTACAGAGAGAATTAGCTCTTGATTGTGAACCGCTATGGCAAGACGAAGGTTAAGTGATCGTGTGAAATGGCAAATCATAGGCATGCATACCACTGGTATGTCATGCAGAGAGATTGGCAGACAGCTGAACATTAACCATACTGTAATCAGTCGTTTGATTGCAAAACATGGGCAAACTAACGAGGTGAACGACAGGCCTAGATCTGGAAGACCGAAGAAGACTACTGCCCGTGATGATCGAGCCCTAGTACGCGTTGTTAGGATATCTCCATTCACCAACAGCAGAGTGCTCAGCCAGCAATGGGAAACGCGCAATAGAGTGTCAATGTCTACCGTCAAAAGGAGACTGTATGCTGCTGGCATGAAAGCTAGGAGACCTGTCAGACGTCCTCTCCTCACTGCACACCACACAGAGGAGCGTCTGAGGTGGTGCAACGAAAGAAGACACTGGAACATGAGATCTTGGAGACGGGTACACTGGTCCGATGAAAGTCGGTTCCTGCTTCATGCCACAGATGGTCGAACTCGTGTATGGTGGTCCAGACGCACGGCGTACGACCAACGTAACATCATGGAAGAAGTTCCATTTGGTGGAGGTTCCGTTATGATATGGGGGTGCATCTCATTTGATTGTAAGCTGGATCTGTTGACTATACCTGGAACACTAAATGGACAAAGCTATCAAGATTCCATACTGGATAGAATTGTGGTCCCTCATTTTGTAAATCATGCACCTGGAACCCACCCTATATTCATGGATGACAACGCCCGACCACATCGTGCTAGAGCTGTGCATGAATACCTCCGCCAGAATGCCATCGAAACCCTACCATGGCCAGCAAGGGGCCCTGACATGAACCCTATTGAGCATATCTGGGACATTCTGGGAAACATGGTGAGAAGGAGGGATCCTCCTGTGCAAAACCTACAGGAATTAACAGACGCACTCCATCTTGAATGGCAACGAATACCACAATGGCGTATCAGTCGGTTGGTGACCAGCATGAGACGTCGAGTCCAGGCCGTCATCCAGGCACAAGGTGGATATACCCGGTATTAATAATGACAGTCTCAAACTCGTGCACAGATGTTAAACTTCGATTTTCAGACACCATTAATGACAATCTAGCCACGTGTGTCAACTGTAGGGCAATAGTTGTCAGTTGTGTCAACGTAACCATATTCATGCCTCGTTTTCAAGTTCAAACAAAAACATACAGTGTTTCCCCACCATCATAATCAGCATTCCTCTAGTTGCATTATTACCTCTTGCACTAAGATGGATGGGTACATAAATGTGTATGCTATTGCTTTCTTCATAGCACATGAATATACCCTCGCATGTGCGTAAAAATAGGGTGGTGCTTAACTTTTGCACAGGTGTATATATAGTAAATAACTTACTAGCCAAATGGTAATAACTCACTACACTGCTATCCGTGATGGAGATGATTGCATACACATTCATCATGTAATACAATACTTATTTTGACATTGATCACGCGACACCATTAAAAGATTATGCTGGTAGTGCGTAATGGGGGTGATTTTGAAGAATTACAACTCTGAGAAATTGTGTCAACGACGTCAGCATCCATGGCAATGCCCCAGAACGGCCTGATATGACTAAAACCCAATACTGTTCTGTAGGTATCTCCAAGATGAACTAGATAAAACCTTAATGCGTGAACTATAGCATAGATGTG
Organism: Chaetoderma sp. LZ-2023a; assembly: GCA_034401795.1. Lineage (NCBI taxonomy): Eukaryota > Metazoa > Mollusca > Caudofoveata > Chaetodermatida > Chaetodermatidae > Chaetoderma > Chaetoderma sp. LZ-2023a. Next base: position 5,209,125 of record CM067360.1, read on the forward strand.
CTTGCTTATACTACATGAGTGTAGTCCAAGTGGAGTGCATAGACCTCTGTGGAGAGTTATCTGTTTTGTTTTCTCTATTTGTGTTCCTTTGGTGATAAAACACGTGTGTATTAATTGTAGGATAAAATAGAAGCATTCGATGACGTGCAGCTCCACAGATATTGCCGTACGTTGCATCATGGGAACTAAAGCCTTCCGATCTTTTGTGGGTAGTGTGGAACCGCGGATCATAGATCCCTCTGTCTAGTCAAGAATGCACTTGTATGCTGTAACTGGAGTATCAATGATATATACACATGCAACAACTTTGCAGCTTCAAAGTCAATTCTCGATAAGGCTGATGTCTTCCACCACGAACACCTCCATACTATTACCCAGCATCAATAGTCGGACATCATAATCTCCAGTCACATGTTATACACCATGTGCAATACGGTTTCATTTTCAGTGAAATTGTCCCAAATGGTTTATATTTGGCCATGCCCTGCAAATGCTACTAGGCACTCCTGTACGGAAAGCCCTGACATTTACTGTATTCGGAGCCCACACCTACAAATCCCACAGACGAATATGCTACGTACTGATCTGATATAGCCTGCGCTTGGTACACCGATATCATCGTCATCGTCGTCACCATCGTCGTCGTCGTCGTCGTCGTCGTCGTCGTAGTCGTCGTCGTCGTCGTCGTCGTCGTCGTCGTCGTCGTCCTCGTCGCATGCGCTAGGCCAATAACAAATAAGCCTGGACAGCGCGAATACAAGTGTCAATATCTACTACCGTTACTATGATAATACTAATTATCGTAATAATATCTAATCACGCATATATTGCACATGTGATCACGGGTGTTCGCCATAGTAGATAATCACGAATATTCGGGATCAAAGACACCATTCTCGCATAGTTCCTGGCAACTAAGCGTGCCGTATCATTACTTCTATAACATTCAAAGAAAATGTCCGCTAATTGGACTGATAACAAATTAACGAGGTTTGCACGTGGATGGCCGCACGGCGGAAATATCCCAGGTTCGTTGTGATGGCTGTTTGATCTTCTATTTCTAATACCAAGATTTACCGATTCGATATAAAAGAATGATGGACTGCAATAGACACAGGCCACACAATTATACTTCTCTGAAGACGATATAGGTGCTCCTGTCTCAATTCCTCTGGAGGCTTACTACGCTTTTAACTATAGGTCAATTTCCTTTGTCGTATTTTACCATCCGAGAACAATTATCTCCCAATTCCACTGATCAGTTATTTTCGATGACAACGATTGTCAAACAGAATTGCGAGAAAGAACAGAATGTGTGTCTTAGAGCCTAAAATAAAACCGTTGAAGGTGGACCAATGCGAAAATGAAGATGTTCCAAGAAAATTATTTTATTCAGTTTCATGTCGTTTACTTTATGATGTAGCGTATGTATCTCTACTTGATGCATACTATTAATGCAGAAACTATTTTACACCGGGAAGCACGTTTGGAAGATGATCACCATTGCTATGTCAATGAAAGCCCGTGATTTATGATCCACAATTTAAATGAATAATTGCACAATGCTGGTGGCTATGCGTCTCTAGTCAGTGGGCTGATGGACACGCATTTGTTTAGCAAATTTAAGTAGTTGGCATGCTCCTGCTGCATTTTAGTAGAGTCGTCAGCAGCGCTGCAGAGTGTGCTGTGGAAAGTCCGTGCTGAATAGCTGCTATAGCCGTGCCTACTTGTTATCTATCATGTGCCTGCAATCAATATCTACTACCGTTACTATGATAATACTAATAATAGAGTTTCTTAAAAAAGAACTCTTCGTTGATGATTAATTCAGGTTCTGCATATTCTCAATGGACCTTCCCATTTTAACCATCCATCACATGACGTCATTTGACGTCATTGTCGAGTATGTGACGTGTATGGTGACGTCATAATCATGACGTTATGAATGACGCGATTTAATCTGTCTTAAACGCTTAATAGTCCGATCCGTCGTACGAATTGTATGTCTTTGCTATTTTCTAAAGATGCTGTTGAATATTTTGAAGCTAATTTGACTGGGCGCTGTTGTCAAATTAGTTTCAAACTATTCAACAGCATACCTGTAAAGTTTTCTGAAAATTGATAGTCACAGCGTGTATAGATCGATTGATCCCAACACAGGCGAGGTGTGTGGAGCTTAGCTAGAGATGGGCGGGACAAAACTGGAATTGTCCATTATACGGCAGCAGTCCTCTAGATTTTTTTTTTAAAGGACTCTTCCGTATATGGTATATAGTTGTGCCTGCTAGTTTAATTCAAATGCAAATATGCCGATGTTTTAAGCGCATTCACTTTCTGCATATTACCACTTATGCCTGATTAAAAAGGATATACACTAAATATACATATCCTGTTAATAGGCGACTGAATGTGGACGAGGATTGTTCAATCACCAAGTTTTAGTGGGCGTGAGTGGATATCTATCTATACCCATATATAGTCAACAGATCTTGTCCAAACTCTCGAGGATGGTGGTTGGTATGGGGTGGGGTGGGTGGGGTGGATTCGGGAGGAGTGTACCGGACGAGAGTTCCGAGAGAGGGCTGTGCACCGCCTTATTGTACTTGTTTATCTCACATATGATGGCACTGACTGACAAGACGTCGGCGAGTAGACTAGGAATGCACGGTTGGCCCCTCCCCCCCCCACCCCCAATAAGGCATGTATGGAAGAGAGATATCAATATACTGAATAGACAGATGGCATGTGATCATACGTGTATGTATTATGGTTTCGCTACCCATCATTAGTGAATTATTCATAAACCATGAGACTAATACACTCCTTGACGGTTTGGAATGTTTCGTGTTCAGTAGGTATAGGCAGAGGCAAAACAGCTTTAGCCTGAACGATATCACAGACGGGACACACGTTTATCCAGCCTCGTTATAAATTGTATATAATTAATAAAGATACTATAACGGACTCACAAAGCATACATATTTAAGCATACACGCATATTTTGAATACATTACTCTTGTGTCATCACATTGATGTGTTCAGCAATCTGTGCGCCTAGGACACACTGCTATTTGATTTTGACGTGCTTCCATCCTCTTAAGTAGTTTCCGGAATCAGGACTCAATTATTCTGATTAGTTTCCGCACTTCACTAAGCAGAAATGTGCCTTACTTGCTGAAATCAAAATGTATTTTTGTCTTGATTTTCCCAATTATATCTTTTCCTAAATTAGACGATCATAAAAAAATATAGCTCCGTTCGTCTTGTGGAAACGTTGATCACACATTTTAACTCTTGTGGTAGGTAGCTGTATGTCGACAATTTCCAGAAAGATTTCAATGAAGGTTATTGCTTCCTAACTCCCAAAGCAATTTCAGATATCCTAGGTCAAACGGCTTATTAAATATGCAGTAAATGTAAGCCTTAGGTTGTTGCCATGCATTCTGAATGAAATATATTAAGTGCTTTTTGCAGTGTCATAAATGTTTGACGACGTCAATTCAAGATAAATTATGTTAAGTAGCATGGCGCTCTTGCTTTTATGCTCAATTCCTTGCACAATTCTAACTCATTTAGAATAATTAGCGTTAGAAGAACATAAAGCACGAAGGCAGAGTAAAATACTTATACAACTAATTATCCAACGATGATGATGATGATGATGATGATGATGATTGTTTTCTGCAGCTGAAGAAGTGAAATCGTTTCTCAGTTGCAATCTGTTTTTCTTCGAGATTCTCCGGAGGCTTCGTCGTGTCCACTGCGAGCCGGCCGATCTCTTTGAGGGGTTATCTCCTTTTCAGCGCGAATAGATTATGTTCTTTAAGGCCCACTCGCCAAACACTTGGTGAATTGCTGCTGTGTCACCTTTTGCGTGTCTGATACCTGTCGTCAAAAATTACTACACATTGTAGTGCGTTCTGAGCAGGCGTATTTTTATGGCATTCAAAGAACCTGTCCGAACATAAGAACCTCGCTGTTTCCTTACCCTCAAAGATAGTGTCTCTGTATTACGCAGTGTGTCGAGTGCTGCATTTGACATTATTAGACTGTGTGGCCAGCGATGATTTGTAACGTCTCGCAGACATTTGCGGTGGCACGCATCACGTCTGAGCAAGGCGGATTGTGGAGTTACCCAGCTGTTGCACGTGCCTCAAATAGTTGCATTTTGACATTCATGAGGATTTTAGTCACGGATCCACAGCTTACAGAAGGATTGTCAGTTGCTAAATCCTCTTACACAGCGAGTTACAGTGCGATAGAGCTGCCGAGGTGGAAATATAAGATGCTGCTCTTCTGTCACTTCTCAATAGTTTGCCATTATCACTGCCAGTGATGGACACATTGAAAGATGTGTGGACTATTGATGGTATCAAATGCACGTGGCATGTCGATTCCCATCGTGTAGAATTCACAATGCGTTGATAGCACTACTGATATCAAAATTCGTTAGAGCCAGCGCAGCTACGGCCTTCCTAAACCACCATCGCAGTTTGCAGATAGAAGTCTGTGGATGCTGTTCAATACTACCATTGGTACCTGGTTACAAAGCCGTCTGGGTGGTTTCTTAGGCTTTGGGAGTGCGATGAGTGCACCTTCTCTCACACCATCGAGGTTGTGTTCAAAGACAGGGTTGATGATGTGTGGGATTTGTGTCGAGGTGGTATTTGCTGCATATGCCTGGACATTGTTATTAATGCCGACAGGCTCGCATATGCGGCCATTCATTAGGGATGTTAAAGCTGTTTCTATTTCTGTTTCTGTTATTGCCTTTTGTGGGGATTGTGGCTCGCCTTCAAACGTGTTTAAAGGTGCGTTTGCTGTGTCAGAGAACTGATCGTTGACTTACCCCTTGATTGTTTCAGCCTTCCCCTGGACAGATACGAGGAAGTGGCCATTCGAGTTGTGTACAGCAAGTGGTTGTAGTGGAATGCTGTTCTTTAATTATTTGCTCGCTCTGAACGTTTTCGACAATCATTGGTGGACGTGATCTCGTTTATCAAGTCGGCATCTCTTTTGACGGCAAGGTATTTCCGTGATTCCCTGATTCGGTGCAGCATCTATCTGCGATTATTTCTTAGATCAGCAGGCCAACCAGCTTGTCATGATTTTATTGTGTCTAGAAGGGAGGTGTGGATGTATCTCTTCCAGTGTTTGCATATGCGAGCATATGTAAAGTCACACAGATCATCAATTAAAACTGTAGCATGTCCATTACAAATTACACGGGCGTAAATGTAATTCATGTTGCAGATTTAAAACATTTTTTAAACGCTTTGACATTTAGAACATGCTATAGACAACTAACCTAACCGTGTCTACTCAAGATTTTGCTAAAAATATGTTTTTGATATATGCACGAGAAAGAAATCAGGAAATTTGACAGGACATCCGGATATCCAGAGGCATGTTAAGAAATCCGGATAATCCAGAACAGCTGGTCGCCCTGGATCAGCGCGGTGTTCATTTCGACTTCTTTGTTATATGTGCAGTCGTAGTGTTTCAGTTGTTCAGACAGCAGCTTTGTAACAAGTGGGTCATCAAAACATTGACATTCCACTGGATGGTATTCCTGGCGACACTGGTTTTTAGCAGCTGCTGACTCCACACATTTTCGGACGTTGCTTAGCAGTTCAGTTGCTTTGCAATTGATGTCAACTGTGGCCATCTTCGCAATTACAGTATTCCTATACGATGCCTGGGTGTCCTTGTCATTAGTTAATTTTTGCGAGATTGTGGTTGACCTCGGCGTTTTGTTTTTATGGTAGCTTGAAGATGCGTCACGTTTGCTCAATCTGCAATCGAGTAATCACTGGTTTGTGGGCGTAATTAATGTATGTACCACATTATAATCGCAATAAACAGTATGTACCTAACCTGATTAAAGATTGTTTTTGTGGTTTTGGGTTTCTTGTCTGCTATGTGTCCTGTCCATGTTGCCTGATGACAGCACGCATTCTTAAAAGCTGTGTTTGCGTATCTAAACTGTAAGTGCAGGTGAATGATACTAATGTATCTCCATTATTGTTGCTTTTTCCAATTCCATAAGAACAGATACACGTATTAAGCCCTGTTTGTTCAGCGTTGTTGCTTAATTTTAAAATTTAAATCAGCAAATACCAAGAGTTGTCATCTTGGTGGAGTGTGCGCAACCCATCATAGAATCGAGTATTGTAGGGTCTATATGCAATTTCTCATCAGTTGGGCCATATGCATTCATAATGTATCGCTGCGTGGTAGTGTCGTTTCTCATTAGTACGGTTAGATCAATAATGGCGATGCGTTTAGAGATGTATGCAAAACTGAGGACATGGCCCATCAGTCTTAGTTCAATTACAAAAACTATGCCTCGGTGATTAGTTTCTTTCTGTTCGAGTAGATGTATTTTAGAATTAATTTATGGCATGCAGTAAGAGGTATTCTGAGTGAGTGGATGCGTATGTTTCTTAGATGGATACGATATCAATGTTGTAGTAATCACAGTATCCTCAGAGGGTTTTGCTTTGGATGATCTGACTAGAATGTGAACGTACTACGTTGGTGGCAGCGCTCGACTGGGTTGAACACAGTGATTGTTTGGTTGAAGACAATTATACATGATCATCGTATTGCCTAGATACGTTTGTCAGCTCGAAGATCTTTATGATGTTAGCTTCCCGGAAGGAACTGCAGTTGGAGCCGCATGAAGGTGTCAGAAAGTGTAAGGTATTATAGAGTTCATAGGAATTTATGTCATATTCAAATTTTTGGTGAGGAAAGCTTTGCTACAGCTTATTTCTGAGGCCGTTATACAAGAGAAATCTAGCCTACGGAACATGATCAGTGAAAATGAAATCGATACAAAACATTCAGGTCCAACAGCGTCTAGTCTCCGAGCATACGTCTTTTAATTACAGAGAATAAATTCGAAAACTCAATGCTGAAAGATCACATTTTTAAAAACATATTTTGAAAGTAATTCGAGCTGTTTTTGTCTATTGCAGAGCAACATGTTCCTGTAAAATTGATTTTGAAATATCCACCAGCTTACTTGTATAGTTAGCTTGAGATTGAGATTCTGAGAATTCAAGATTCAGCAGGCTAAATGAGAGTTCTGTGAGTTGAGATAAACATTGGCGTCTAGCAATGTCCGCGCATCGAAATAATAAATCAACACTAAGCTATCTTACTCACCTTATTAAGATGTAGTGATTCGTAAAGTCTGAGAGACAGCTGTCGAATATTACCTTGGTTTACCTAAGGATCGCCTCTTGTGAACGCCGATTTAGCGTGCATAAATGCATTTCTTCATGCTCAACTGCCGACAATCTGCAAAGCTTAATCATAGTAACAATGATGTATAGATATATCGATATTAGAATAGTGTCCATTGACCCACCTGCAATTCCTCGATTGATACCCAACAATCCTTTGGAAACTCTTGTAACACTGGAATCAGGAACTGCAGGCACCCATTCCAGTGGCCGAGTAGGAACATCAGGCAGATGAGGTTGAATATTCGCAGAAACTTTCCGGCCATGGCCAGAAACTGGAAAAGATAAGACGAAGTGGACGATTTCCAGGCTGCCTTGTTCGAACAGCACATATACTGATGAAGAGAAAAGAAGAAAGAGAAAAGGAGAAAACTAGGGATTGGTGACGACATAGGGTGATGCTGAAGCAGCGGCGACGTGCAAGAGAACGTGCTGACCTTCTAGAATAATAAGAAGAAGAAATATACATGCATAATTACACACATAATCAACCGTATATCAAGTCAACAAACGATGGTGTAACAACAGCGAAAATAGTAGTAAGATAAAATGATGAAATGTTCCCAGGTAATGTGCTGCTAATGTCATGTGCAATCTCTGTATCATATGATATAGACTCAATTCTTTTAGATTATGTATGCAACATGTGTTATTTATATATCTACATCTACATGATTAATATAACCTGATATGTATTACAACTCATTTAATTAAATTATAAATTTTAATTGATTTATTGTGCTTGAGGATAGTGTGTGCTAACAATACAGATACTAATTGAGGATACATGGGTATGCATATTGATCGACAATTGGGCAGGTTCCTCTGTTATTCACATTATTTAGTTAGCTAATCTGTAGTTAAACATGCGCTTTTCTATGTGCATTGATAACAGGATTATATTGCTCTCTAAAATAACTAGGTACTGATATCGATATATGACATTTTACTGTAAGCACGACTCACACACAACAGGTTCAAATGTCACCAAACACATTTTAGATGGCTCACTATTACATTTTGATTTTAAAATTATGTTTACTTTTTACCAATATTAATATTTGCATTCAGGCAATTTTAATAAATGAAAATTTAGTGCACAAATTTGGTGTATAGTTATATCTCTCTAATACAAGTTCTGCTGTTATCAAATACATATTAGTGTTTGCCCAATTGGCTAGTCATTAGATGTTAATCTTGGAACAACGAATCTTAAATAGACACCCGCAACAGAGGTGCGATAAAAGAAATGTGGTAGAATCTACTTGGCCATTTAAGGCATTGACATTTCTGAACTCAGACTTTAAATTACAGTTTTTTTGTTTGTGATTGAAGGAATTTGACAGGGATACTATTATTGTGGCCTGTCCCCTCCAGCTAATTGAGTGTGTTTGGTGTTCGATTATCTCCCCACCCCCCCCCCCGCCCTCACGAATAATTCGGAAATATAGATACCCCGAGCTTACATCTCTTGTGTATTAAATGTGTGTTTTCACTGAACAAGTATATGCATATGTTGCATAGACTTTTCATTGTTGGATGGTAATAATTCATGATGATGCCAAGAAACATTTATAGAATAAATATTATAGAAAATATGAATATAAAGAAAGAATTGGTATTGGGCATTATGTCATGCTGACCACTTAAATCCCCGGCATTCTGGGATGCAGATTGGCAGGCAAGGGGCAAAGACAACCGATTTTATATGCACACCTCGTCATCCCATACATCGTGCAAATTTGATATTGATACATTTTCCGGCATGCATATATCATGAAAATACAGCAGGTGTATTGCTATGTAAGAGTACATAGACTGGAAATCATAGCCAATGACGATAGGATTTCCTGTGTTTCCATTGTGCAAACAAACTAATATTAGATCTAACAGTTTCACAATTAGACTGAGCAACGTACATGTAGGATATCTGCTGAGGCCCCTCCCCTTTCTTTCACGCGGGCACATTGTTAGATGGGCATTGGGTAGCACTTGTAAGTCACTGCACTTGCCCGTGCATTGCTTGTCTGGTAGATGTCATCATGGGGTGGGGATGACTGAATACGCATTATCCAGCTACATTTTCATCAGTAACCCTTAGCCACATAATTCCGATAATCCGAATGTCAGGTATGCTGTTGAATATATTGAAACTTATTTGTTGGTGCTTGCCATTCAGGGTTTAATGAGCTAAGATAGCCAACATGGCAGATCACCTGATTTATAGGGTCAGTATTCACTATGAAGCAAAGAGTCTACTTACAAGTGGAATATCAAATACGTGTGCATTAATATGGTGGGTGCATTGTGCAATTCCCCGCACATACAGCAGCGATTCAGATTAGCAAGCAGTGCATTGCTTGTCAGGTATAGATTTCCGATGAAGGGGCATTGCATATTTTATTTGAGTTGCTAGACTCTTACTAACTAGGTAAGCAGATAAAGAGAAACATAGCGAATCATTATATTGACACCGGATGCTTAAGCCAATGACCTAGATCTTCTTGTCTCCATAATGTGTAGCGAATTGGATTAGAATGGTGCTGCGTTGCAATAACACAATGTCAGAATGAAAATGCATGCTATTTCTTATCTTTCCACGGCAGTATATAAACCGTCATCAGTAATCACACTGGGTACTCAGCATAGTAACCTATATTTATTGAAACTATGTATGGCCCATTGCTTTGGTATTTTAGACTACGCACACCGTGTAACTCATGTTTCTGGTGGAATTTCTTTAAAACAGTCTGCTGATGCATAGAATATTGTTACTACTAACAAGTATATCAATTTTTCACCAATTATTAATGTTCTACTTTTAATATAATGAATTATCGAGCTATTCGTAGCTGTTACTTAATTTCCATTGTATCAAGGACAGACTCCTTCCATGCATGCTCAGAAGGGAATATATTCATGTTATCTACATTTAAATCCATAACCATTATCACAAATCGTGTAAATCATTCCATGCCGTCTTCACAGGAGAAAGTAGAGTTAGTTCACCACCTAAAGCGTGTGATTGCAGTGACTAGTTACATAAGTAAGAATTGTGTGCAAGTGTTTTTTCACCACAGGAGTGCTGCATTGAACGACTGTTTAAGATTGAGATAAACACCACCGCAACCCAAAACATAACTCACCATTATTTGCTATTCACGGTGCAAGATAAAAAGTCAGAAATAACAAACAGTTTATATCATGAATATTAGAATAATAGTAATAATATACGAATAAATACGTTACTCATTACAATACTATATTTGTTACATTGAGGAATGTAAACATAATCTAATACATATCTATCTGTTTATTAAGAAAGTAAATTACCCCACAACATTGCATACAACATTATTGGGAGAAATGGAAGGGGGTGGTTGAATGAAAGGGAAAGAATGAGAGGGAGATAGATGGGTAGAGAGCGAGAGAGAACGAGTTCATAATTAGATTAATTAACACTTAATTCTTTGCCATGTAAAAACGAGATTTTCGATATATCTGATGAATATCGGACAGACATAGCCAGGAAGTATTAGGCTGGCTCAAGGACAATAGCTTGTATATGTATAAGTTGGGTTCTTATGTTTACCAGCTCACCTCCCAAAGAGAACTAGATGACTTAGCCTATATGTGCATCTTACCAGAATATCAACAGACTAAAGCTTAATAAGCAAATTACACCATCACTGGTATGGTATGTTGCCACGCACGCCTTCCTATCGGTATACACAGATTGTTATTTACTAACCTCCTCCCATTGTTGAACATAGCGGACCAATCGTGACAGTCGTAACAATCGGAGAAGACTAAGCAATTTGGCTAACCTGAGCATGCGCAGTGCACGTCCTATGGAGAGAAAATAAATGAAAGCAAGATATTCAACATTTAACATGCAAAGATGATACTTATGTACGTATAGTCTACTGACATTGTAGATTTCAGCAGAAATATATTAAACATATGAAGCCTGAATGTCCACACTCTCAATGGCGCTGTAGAATACGTTGATGCTAATTTGACATGAGCCAGTTGCTGCTACTGGCATAAGCTGCAACATCTGCAAGTTCAAATTACTTTCAAAATATTCAACTGACTAGCCATTAAATTGTAGTTGAATTTTCGAATTCAGGCCTTTTGTGATGAAAGAGTTAATAATTATTTTGCTAGAATGGGTATGTTGAATATACAATTGGTGTAGATGCGACCGATGAGCGTATAGCCTGATTGCGATTCATCATATGACATCACATTGCAAACAAAATATCACAGAGGTTTAATCCAAGAATGCGAAACTTATGGCGTATCCAACTACAACTTGGAAACAGTAATACACCAGAAGTATGTCCTTCGGCTTTGCCTTTCCTAGTGGCACCTTTCAGTAGGATAACTGTTCAAGTTTTAAAAAAATATCCTGGCAAGTGACCCATTTCTATCAATTCCCCGCTCATGCCTAGATAAGGTCCGTCACTCTGTGGTTGTGTTCCAATCGATTTGAAACTTTGAAACCTCAATTGCCAGACTATATCTCAAGGTAATTATACAGGTTAACTGTTGAACTAGTGTAAGACTTAATTGGCACCATCCAGCCAAATTATTTCAAAATATGCAAAGGAATCTGTATTAACTTGTAAATTAAACAAATACAACATTTTCAGATACGGTCATGACATACTAATACCACCTTCATGGCAAACTTACAGAATTGTGATTGTGATGTCAAGTGGAATATTTGATTATGACGTAGCCATTCTACTTGAAGACATGCGATGGTGAAGTGAGGTGATCTTCGAACACACATTTTAGATAATACCAACTTTTGGCCCAAAACACAGATCATCCTACTATAAGACGTTACCGCACAACTTAAAATGAATGTGAAGTATCCAGTGCCCTACCCTCAAACACGATATCACAACTATGATGGACATGATTGTTCGTTGAGTTGCTAGGTAATAAAACCTATATTAATATTTCTTGAATTGACATATGAGAAAATGAGGCTGTTAAATTAGACCATGTCTAAATATGCATTCTATGTGACAAACAACATCTGTGGTTAAACAATTAAGCCCAGTAAAAGAGGAAGATATATGAGAATGTGCTCAATCATATACAGTGATCTGAACTAAGAAATCATATCAGGAAGTGTAATGTCTGAATCTGGTAGCGTGTGGTTAAGCCTTTAATCCTCGCATTTGGTTAGCAAAATTCAAATATTCTCATAAAAAATACCTATTTGCAGAACAAACAAAGACTAGTCACCGAAGTTTTATCATTGGAATGACTTGTTCGATTATTGTCATTCCAGTGGTAAATTTTCAAAATTAGTGTTCTTCTGGTCTGCATATGGGCCTCTCTCAAGACAGTTTTTGGCACCGTTGAGTGTTAAAGAATTAATATACAGCAAAACTAAAAGGACACCTAATTGCCGAGAAAGTGCAAATACGTATGTTCTATCTAGTAATGGTAAGAAGTATAATGTGCAGTTGCCCTTTGAATCGTTGAGCAAACAGGTGCTCAGCAGCAAATAGATAAGAATGTGATACCACAACAACATGATTGAAGCATGCACTTTGTCATCCGAATTTGAATCAATCTATAAAGCGATAATGCAGGAGTTTATTTTGGCTATAACCCAGCATTTTCTAGCTAATCACTGCCCATATTGTATGTGCGTTTGAATCAATTATGACATTATCAACAACATTTTCCCAGAACCTAAACGCCATGGTAACTGTACAGGTAAGCTGCTGACTATTTTAAAACTTATTTGACTGAAGGATATTTCTGAATATGGTTGCTTCAGCTCTAAGTAATATTGTTTTAATTGCTCAACAGAATGATTATTAAAATCCAAATCCACCAAAGTCATACAAATCAGATGCATACTGCCAGCCTTTTCCCGTTTTGTTGACGCACCTGTCATTTGATTATGACGTCAACTAAGAAATAACATGTTTTGATTATGACATCACATACGGGTGTGATTAGGTCGGTCCATGCCCGTACACAAACATAGAAACATTCAGCAATAACATGAAAATGCTTATCTAGAATTACTCTAGAGAATCAGTTTCCATACTTGAATACTAAGATTATAATAACATGATTCAGATCATAATTTACAATTCATATTTCTGTGACAAACAGCCATATCTAGGCGTAATAAATGTATGTAATTTGCAGTTTCGCATGAGTTTCCTCTCAACAAAGTTCAGGCGGATGACGTCATTGTAAAGACAGATTCCACACGCACGCACGCACGCACGCACGCACTCACTCACGCACGCACGCACGCACACACGCACGCACGCACTCGCACGCACGCACGCAAAAAAAACCCCCACACACACACACAAAGGGAAAATTGGTGATCAAGATTTACTAAAGAGATAGCTAACTCGGGTGCCGAGTTCTGATTAGATTCACATCAAGTATTTTAAATACGTTGGTTGATAACAATGTGGTGACGTACATTGATATCACCTGACCATTATACCTGTCACGTGATCTATGAAATTATAGACACTGTCTTTCGAAAGTGGCTCTTTATATTAGACATAAAGTAAGCACAAATAAATTAAAGAATAAATAAGTAAATTAATAAATAAATACAATTAAAGCTATGCAGGTATGAAAACGTTGAGATAAAGTATAAACAAATATTTGAAAACCTTACACAAACGCATACACACACGCATACTTATAGATTTTTTCTGTGTTAAGTGTAGCTAAATTATGGTGTAATGCATGATTAAGAACAGGTTGGTTACAGCAGATGCTTTCTCATGTGCATGGTGTAATAAAAACCAACAGCTTTAGACATTGTTCATAATAATGATGCAACTCATTTATTAAGAAAATTCATCGACGTGCTTAGCTAAGTCTTACCAAATATGCCCGCCTATATGTAAAGTTAAAACAGCTACTTATAACTATTTCTATGAACTGACAAGCTCAACATGAAGCAACTATGGCCCGGATGTAGTCATGCGAGAGCTTTAAGGTAGGGAAGGATGCACTGCGGCTATACTTAGATGTCTACATAGCGAGGTTCTAGCACTATGCCCGCGTGCATAAAAGCAAATAAGTAAATGTAAGAAAGGCTTAATTAACAAAATAAAAAGAATCATTAGTAAATGAAAGAAATTCATACTTACATGCATAGTTGCTATGTTATTGGACCAATAGCAGATGAAATAGGTCAATGAAGACCAAGCAGAGTTTAAAGACTATGCCACCAGACTCCAACAAGGCGATCATTCTTGGCTGCTCCTATACCAATCTATGCATGTTTTCATGAACTTTAAATTTCCACAATGTTAGGAAGCAGAGATGTGGATAAAATTCCACGCTGATTGTTTGTAACACTTTTAATTTTGCCAATGGTGATTAGTAAGACAATTAGAAGTATAATGCCTAGAAGCTACATCGCTCACATGCATGGGAAACGATAGCTGACACAAATGTATACCAAATGACAGAGGGAATGGGTTGAAAATGTGTCTTAATTCGAATTTGACTGAGCTTCGACTATACCAAACATAGAGCTAAATTAAATATGCCTTGATTAACATAGAGATGTAGAGTAATATATCTTTGTTAGAGGTACGAGACTAGTGTGAAAGTGCCGGCATGTGTAAAACAGGGACGGTTGCGTAATTGTCATTTCCATGTGTGAAGAATAGGTGCAATGACGAATATCCATGTATTGATCTCTAGGTTACCAACAGGAAGTCGGATATGCAACAACTGAAATGTGTAATACCAGCGGACATACAGTTAAAATGAAAGTATGTATTACCATCCAATCTGCTTGAACCAATGATAAATGTTTCACATAACCCTTTGCATTAAGGTTTTCTCAGATTATTAATTTGTGTACAATTCGCACGATCTGTTCATACAACTTATTGCCAATAAATAAAAGTGAATAACGAAACATTATTTGTGAATATTTGCATAGCAAGTGAAAGGAAACAAATACACTATTTACTGAAATATTGCGATATGATAATCGCCCGTTAATAACGGATTATAATAAACAACCTCTTTAAAAGTTAAGAGCAAAATGTGTGCGAGACTTGCTGGGAGATTACCAAACTAGTAACGCATATTAACAGAAGAAAGTTAATGGCCTGCTATGCAAATATAGAAAGTCAAAACGGCAGTTACTCAAAGCAGCGAGTTAACATTAAGTTCAAAGAGAAGCATTGTGGTCATCTAACGGTGAACTCGTTATAGTATGTGTTCAGTGCTTCATCATGTACATGACAATAGTACCACCCACATCAGGTGCATCTATATATTTCAGTGTACATGACCAATACTTAGTTGAGAGGATTCCTCTCTTATAACCTCTAATCTCGATTGAAATCATGAATAATTATGCGACTTGTACCACTATTCCTATTACTATGCTACACACATTTACATGACAAGTAGCTTGTAGGTTATCAGCTCTTAATAGAGCAGATCTACGCATCTCAACCGCAGCTGCTTTCACTAAGTGCCGATTTGCTGACAACTTCAAACATTGTCCCAAAGGTAAATTGATAGAGAGATAGGTGGCGATAGTAATTATGAGGAGTCAGAACAATATTGATAGGATTGCATATATAATAGCACAGAATAATAGAAGAAACTCGAAGAATGATCACCTTGCCAGTATGTAGATGGGTCCCTTTGTACGGTGTTCGTACCTGCATGGAACAATTGGTTGAAATCGGCTTCGGAGTCCCACATGAGGAAGATATAATCCATTGGTATGGAACTTAGGAGATCAAGGAAGAACCAAGTTTTCATATAATGTTTGGCAATCGCCTTCGGATCTAAGATGATCTCGTCTGCGAAGTCGTTCGTTATCACACCTGAAAGAATCAAGAAATCATTTGGTAATTCCATAAAACGTTGAGTGAATTTCGTAAAACCGTTATACTATAGTTAATACATTTCAGACATCAATCAAATAACCCAACAGTCAGCAGTTTCTATTGTGTCCATCTTTCTAAGTATGTGAACTCCTCAGATACCTCCCCTCGTTGCCATATCTCGTTGCAATATTTTATTACCATATCTCGATACCATATCCCGATGCCATATTTCAATGGTGATTGAGCATTACCATATAACAGAATTGTAGCTAATGATATTCGTAACGCGTACTAGCTACGGTGACATATTAATGAAGTCATTTTCCATAAATATGTATCGTGTTTAAGTGTAGGATTTTGTGCGCGTCATTATAATCAATCAGGCCAATCACAACGTAAGTATCATTGGATTAAGTCAGTATCTCAAATTAAGTGAGCCCATCCCACTGTCTCAGCTCTCATCAACTAGGAGATTTCTAGATATGTCAATGACCCAATATTTACTGTGGCCAGCCGATTCATGGTTTATCCATGTAAATGTGGCGGACACGTGCTCTTAAGAGTTAAAGATGGCGGTTCTTTAGGGCGGGTGGTCATATAGCTACTGGTCTTGAGCGAGCATATTTTTACGACCCTAACTGTTATCTAGCAGGGTAAGTGAGGTTTAATCCACATGCCTTGCTTTTGTGTCCACATTTGATGATCAATTCAGTATCTGCTATAGAAATGTTTGCCTGTATCGGTATCATATTGCGCGCACCTACAATAACAGGATTGCAGTGTATTTATGTATTAACCCATATTCATATGGTTGAACATAAAATCTGGAATGTAAAAAATGCATAGAGTAGGAAAAACCTCACGAACGGCATACATTAAAAGTATATAGGTAAATGTCATATGTTGTGCCAGAAGAAAGATGATTGATTTTGGAGCATATATATATATATATATATATATATATATATATATATATATATATATATATATATATATATATATATATATATATATATATATATATATATATATATATATATATATATATATATATATATATATATATATATATATATATATATATATATATTGTACCTTATTATCTCTTTGGTTCACCACGAAGCCTGCCAAAACCAGCCTCGGTAGTGCTCTTGTAGAATGTCCTTTTGGAGATGTAGCACTAAAATGACTGCCCCGATAATGCTAGTCAGTCAAACCAGCGATAAAATTTAATCTACTCTTCTCTTGGCCACCAAATGGATATTTTCCTTGGGAAAATTGGAATTGTTTTGACAATTTTGAGGGTTGAAATTTCTAATGGTATGTAGGTGCTATCGGTGAGCTTAGTATGTCTTTGCTGAGTCATTTCAATTTAGAAACATTTGTTTCGAAGAATCGCGTTGCAATCTATAAATTAAGCCTTTAAATGTGGACACTTCCGACCATTTGTCTTTCAAGCATTGGGCCTTTGATAGCAACCTATTTATACATGCCGTGAGTCAGTGAACGACGCCATGGTCTACCATGTCCCCCCCCTCGGTATATAGCTTAATAATATGGTGGCAATTTATAGGTTGACAGTGTGACGTAAGAGATACCGCTTGCGGGCGAAAATTGTCATGTTAGTAATTCACTTTTATTTAAGGAGTCGATTCAGCTTTAAGCAATAGCGGTGACGTCAGCGGAATGGACCTTTCCATTTTTAGCTTTGCCCCGCCCACCACTAGCTAGGCTCCACCCACACCTCGCCGTATGGGATTGAGCGATCCCCGAATGTCCTGGCCATACATTTCCTGGAAACTAGACAGGGAAGCTGTTGAATATTTTGTAACTAATTTGACTGTGTGCTGTTGCTGCCTATGGCAGCAACAGCGCCCAGTCAAATTACTTTCAAAATATTCAACAGCATATTTATTAAATAGTAAAAGCAAACAATTTGTACAACAACACATAGACCGTCTTCAAATATGCGGTCGTGACGTACTTATCGACTTCATTCATGACGTCATTCATTATGATGTCATTGTACACGTCACGCAGTTCATTATGAAGTCATATGATGGGTGGGTACTCTGGAAAGGTGAATTGTAAACAAGACATGCTGAGCTGAATTGCAATTATACAGTTATTACTAGTGCTAGAACTATTACATTCTCTTCTTTTGCCTCGACAGCCGCTTCTCTGTCATGTTAGTAACTCAGTTTATATTTAAGCTTTAGTTAATAGCGATGACGTCAGAGAGAATTGTAAACAAGACGTGTTGGGCTGAATTAAAGTTATTACTAGTGTTTGTACTCGCTAGAACTATCACAAAAATAGCGGCGACCACGGCTCCGCATTAACCTGATATGAAAAAGCTAATAATAGTAACATGGTAAATGGAATACTTCTGGAAGGAATGATATGGAATGTATATAGAATATGCCATCAGTACAATACAACATTTGACATGAGTGTAGTATTCCTTTAAGAATGTTTGTTTTTTATGCATCAGGTTGACGGAGCTATAGATACGCCATTCTATATGCATTCTAATGTTGACGCCAGCCTAGCCGTAACGGAATTAATTATGACTGTATATTCTTGAGTGACAGATGGAATCTCATCAGTCCACAGACACCAACAGGCCTCTTTATCGACCACAACTTGTGGTCCTATTTTCTATGTGTATAGCTGCGTGTGTGTTAGAGTGTAGACCCGTCATATGTCTACATTATGATTTTCTGCTTGCGTCTATGATCTAGCTATTTATGATGCGAAATGTTAGACAATGCCCTCGTATCAGTTCCGGCGCTAAATGACATCTAATTAGATCTATCGATGTATGCTATCGTACCAGGTAGATAACCTGGATGACAATGACGCCATACCAGTCCGTGCCCATTGATCAAATAGCGCCAAGCGGAAGCGCGCCTCTAACTGACATTTGCTAGAGTGCAACTGGATTAACTTGTTTTTTGGTTACTACACCGAATATATAAGGGCTATAAAAGCTATGAGAGCTGTCACCATAGAAACAGTATTTCCCGCACATGTTTGAAAATAAGTCGACATGTGTCGATGCTGAATAGATGGGTCCATTTGTAGTTATGCCCCGTCCATTTCAGGCGAAGATAAGCGCACGTTTTGCGCGTGTTGTGATCAATGACTATACTTTGAAAGCTGAATTCTCATAATCCTGTTTTCAATGTAGGCCTAACTATACAGGTTAGCTGTTAAATATTTTGAAACTAATTTGACTGAGTGCTGTTACCGCATGTTTCAAAATATTCAACATATTGCTTATTAAGTAGTCAAGGACAACCCGTTCCTACACTTGAAGGGCATTTCCAGCTTCATGATGGCATATTCCCCCGTCAATTATGATGGCGGCGTCAAGCTCCCTCTGATCTAATGTATTACGGACGTCATATACTTGAGTGACACATTGGATCGACCCAGTGTTTTGATAGTCTGTAAATGCAATAGTCTGTAAATGAGTGTTGTCGTAGAAATGTAACTTTTAAACAGAAATATGGTTGCAGTGCAACCATGCAGCTCCCTGTTTCATATCCTTGCACATATGAAGATTGTTGATAGAATCCTAAACAAACGTGTATTACTTTTACATAAATTATGTAAGAAAGTTTATATATGAAGTATGTTTATCATAATCTTGATAGATTGGCGGTAGCCGCTTTAAACAGAATGCTTTTGCTTTATGAAAGAAGTAAATCTAATAAATAACTGAACCAAAAATAGCAAAGTCACTGAGCTGACAATATATGGAGGAATGTGATAAATGCATTGTACTCTTGATAGCTCGGCAGTAATAAAGACATAGATACTGTTTGGCTACCATAGCCATGATAGTTTAGGTGTATTAGGCCGAGTTAAGCAGACAAGAAAAACCTGTATGAACTATGTCAAGGAAAACCTAAAATTTAATCAGAAATAACAATGCTCATGGGCTGAAAATTAGAGGTAGGTTCAAATATTCCTATATGGACGAATATTCACATAGCATATGAATATTCGAATATTTAGGGAAGATGACAGAATTGACTTAGATATCTTTTCTATTGGTTTCTGGCGTGATATTTTAGACCTATTGATTAAAGACTAATATCGTGTAGAGGTGGGAGCATGACTTACCTCCATGATTGACATGCATACATGGGCTAGACAATATATTTCATAGCATTATGGCACGCACTGTCCGTACGGTCCGTGTGTATATAGATTGTAGATTACCCAAAGGATTGCTACACAATATCATCATTCTCCTCTACAAATCGCCAACCTTCAAGCCGAAGCCTCACAGCAGGACTCATCATACAGGAAGCCGAGGTAGGAATATTCAACTGTTTGGATAGTGCGTTTGCAATGCAATGAAGAGTCCAGTGAGGAACGTCTTAATGGACAGTAAAAAGAAGGAAACGCGTGATCCTGTACTGAGTGCAGAATTCGGGCATGCAGAATCAATCCTCTGTACTCTTATGGAGAAATGGCATGATATTTCAAAACAGTTGAGCACCAAAGCAGACCGTTATTCAATGTACGCAATCATTATGAACTTACTAACTTATGTAATGAAAGCGCAACACGAGGCTGATGAACAGCTCAACCAAAACTTGAAGAAGCCGTTCTGTGAGTGTCTTGAGAAGAGGCTCGACGACGATCATATCTTACACGTTATACAAGACTACATCTGTACTTGATCCATGGCTGAAGGACCTTCCCTCTCTCATAAAAGAGTGCCTGCGAAAAGCCTACACGCTAATGCAGAGTGAATTGGATTCTATACTTGAACATGCGGCAACCGGTAATAACGATAGTTACGGTATAACAGTCTGTCTCGCAACTTCATCGAATGAAGAAAAAACAAATCGCCTTGAAACTATTTTCTGCTCAGCATCATTTGAGTGTTATGGTACTAGGCATACAATTGCCAAGATACAAGCAGTAATGGGTAATCGGTTCTTGTTGCGTCTCTGAATGAGGAAGTCATTAGATTGGTTGAGAATCATCTTGCGGGGTGGAAGCAACACGAGAAAAACATCTATAAGTAGCCCAACTGGTAATTGTATCATCAGAGCGCGCATTGTCACATGCTGGACTGATTGTAGCGGATAAGCGCAGCAGCCTGAAGCCACAATCGGTGTGCATGCTACGCTTTCTGAATAAGAACATTTGGGGGTTGGCATTTGAACACATATATCCTATGACTTCTTTTAGTAGATTGTACGCTGTCCGTTCTCATGATTCAGTTCTTATGTAACATGTTACTATGAATAAGAAAGCGTTGTCTGCCAGACCGTCAATCATAGTGTTCTTCAATAGACAATCTCCGTCTTTTAACACCCTTAGCCACGATGTTTAGTTTCTATTGCCCATGTAATCGTTTGAAATATTTGAATACTTCAAATATTCGTTCATATAAGTATACGAATATTCGAATACAGATTTTTATATGAATGCCGAACTCTACTGAAAATATATGTGGCAAAGGGATTGACGCATTGCATTATTAATAGATATGCAGGAATAAGTCTACAGATGAGGTTTGGTACTACAACCCTAAGAGTTTATCCGTAGCTGAGCCAATCAGCAAAGGTACGCTGTATGGGCCTAGTCATGGCAAGGACAAAACGTAACCAGAAATAACAAAGTCACTGAGCTGAAACTATATGGAGGAACGATAAACATGCATTATACTATTAATAGAACTGTAACGATACAGCTATAGGTGTAGTCTTGTTGCAATAACCATGCCAGGGTAGATGCAGCTGAGCTAAACAGGAAAGTTAACCTATATGGACTTAAGCAAAAGAAACTCAAAACCTAACCAGCAATAGCAAAGTCCCCGCGCCAGAAATATACGGGGGGGGGGGGGTGGTGGGGGGTGGTGGTAAATGCAGCGCACCTTGGAGAGAAATACAATAATACAGCTATAGATGAGGTTTGGTGATCATAAGCCTGATATTTTAGTGCAGCTGAACTGAACAGTAAAAGTTAACCAAACTGCTAACATCCACACCGCCGATGACACAGACGGCCCTGACGACGATGACACTGTGATACTCACATCAGGTCTTCTTTTCTTTAACAGGCGAGGTAAAAATGAGGGTGTTAACATATCGAGCCACTCGACGTCGATATGTGTAAGCCTTGGCAATTATCGACTAGTATGTGCACACACGCATATGCACACGTATGTGCACACGCACATGTTCGCGCACGCACACTCGTACGTATGCACGCACGCACATGCGCACGTAGACGCACGCACTCACGCATTACATCCTTGTATTCAGCCACCCGGACACCTTCACTGGCCATGGTTTATAAATCTTTCACATGAGTTAGATGTTTGTTAAACAATTTCCAGTTGTTTCCGGTATCCCTTCGTTTTAAAAGCAATCTTGCTTCAATACATGGAAGTATATTACATTTGGAAAGCAAGATTATTATTGATGGTTTCTCGCTATGCATTGAGTTTAACTCTGTGCGCCAAGAGTCTGCATAATAAGAATTCATCAAAGACATACCATTCAGAGAGTTACTGTTGCAACTTTGCCTCTTTCGTGACAAATCTGAGTCATTTGAATGTTACGTCAGCTATCCCGTGCCATATGTTGATAATGACGTCATATACTTGGGGGATAGATCTGCTCCATCTACTTCCCCAAGACGCCATATCTAATCAAATTCACGAGTGCGATATTTTGTTAGAAGAAAAAAGCAACATAGCGTTTTTGATTTTCCTTAGCGGCCCATAATGCTCTGGAGCTCTTAAATATATGTAGAAAGTCGATGACATAAATATCTAGTAAATCTTCTGGTATTAACAAAGCGATCTACAATGTCCTACATGTTCACAATGATATCCAAAATACCTGAAAAACTTTAGCTAATAGTGGTATCTAGAAAATCTTAACACGTCTGAAGTTGATAAGGATATCTAGAACCCAACCCCATCTGAAGTTATTCGTGGCACGAAGGCAGCTAACAAATATTGCAGGTTCTGAAGGAAATAACGGTATGACGATATCTCGAAAGGCTCACCTGTTCTGAAGTTAATAATGATATCTAGAAAGAACATGGTATCTGATATACAGTTGAAGACGATCCACTGTATGCTGAGATCGTCGTTGAAAAACGAGATGGCGACGGGTAGAATGATGAGATTAGCGATGAGCAGTATTAACATGAAGAGGTCCCAGTAGAATCTGAAAATAACAAGAGCATGAGTACAATGAGACATGTGTATAACGGACCATGTTTGCGTCATTATAACGTGGTAATACTTTGCAAGTAGTTGCTTAAAACGTTAGCCGTTGCACACTGGAAATGATTAATTCTTCTACATGGTGCAGGTATATCCGAGTTGATGTCCACCTGTTTCAGACTACGAAGGGATTAGCTGTGATAATAGCTCTAGTACCTCAAAATCATTAAACGTGTGAAGACACTTCAATAAACATTAAACAAACCGTTTCCGTAGATTTAAATTACTTAAACTGTTAATAATTAACTGGATATGTTGATGATACTACGACTTACAAAATATAATGATCTATCTTCTCCTATTTCATTCTATCTCCTTAGCCTAATTCTGCCTATCAATGCTACATATCTAAACCTCACTCGAGTTCTGTCGGCAAAGTATTTAATGAAACGATCATGGGAATTTAGCAATGACGTGAATAACTAAGGAGGGGATGCACTCAGACAGCGTCTAGATCTCTCTCTCTCTCTCTCTCTCTCTCTCTCTCTCTCTCTCTATCTCTCTCTCTCCCTTTCTCTCTCTCTCTTTCTCGCTCTTTCCCACCCTCTCTCTCTCACACACACACACTCTCTCTCTCTCTTTCTCTCTCTCTCTTCCTCCCTCCCTCAATCCCTCCACCCCTCCCTCCCTCCGTCCGTCCTTCCGTCCGACCGTCTGTCCGCCCGTCTCTCTCTCTCTCTCTCTCTCCCTCTCCCTCTCTCTCTCTCTCTTTCTCACTCTTTCCCCCCCCCCTCTCTCACACACACGCACGCACGCACGCACGCACGCACGCACGCACGCACGCACGCACGCACGCACGCACGCACGCACGCACGCACGCACGCACGCACGCACGCACGCACGCACGCACGCACGCACGCACGCACGCACGCACGCACGCACACCACACTGTCTCTCTCTCTCTCTCTCGCTCTCTCTCTCTTTCTCTCTCTCTCTCTCTCTCTTCATCCCTCCCCCCCCCCAATCCATCCCTCCCTCCGTCCGTCCTTACGTCCGTCCGTCTGTCCACCCAGCTCTCTCTCTCTCTCTCTCTCTCGCTATCTCTATCCTTTCGACAATAAATAATGAGCTGATTTGATCAACATGGCGTCTTCGACCACGTATATCGAAGTTTTGCTTGAGATACGCCACATATTACCGTCTGTCACGAAACTGGAAATGTACCAATTGTATGTGTTTGGTGAATTTATGATGTAACAAAGCCTTACAAACACTTTGAGTTTGATAGCAACCACTGCAGCCAAATTACTTTCCCTGCATGACTGCCCTGAAATATAGATCTTGTAAATGCATGTTCAAACTTGCCAATCGATTACTGAATGCCTACACAGTGGACGGAGCTTAGCAATAAATGGGCGGGACATAGCTCGATATGTAAAATCACTCTATTTGATATACCTAGCCTTCATCGGAAATTAATCGCATTATACGGTCCTAAATCAATTCGTGTAATACGAAGTTAATTTGGAAGATAATTCACTGAATGGTATTGCGCATCCTTCTTGTAGTCTCTTCAAAGAAACGGATTTTCAGGATTTGATTGGTCTTTTATTTTTGCTGAAAGTAATAAAGCAATAGTCCAATGGCATGGTGATAGGCCGTTGCTTAAAAGAGCAAAGAAGGCCAGTGTGATATTTGCCTCTAAGCTTGATTAATGATTTGCGGTAATAGAGAGAATATCTAAACCAATTATCCATCGTGGGCGGGCATAGTGTTTGGCGGAACCGGAGAGGTGTGTGGTAGCGATGTTTGCTGGGTGTGTGATGGGGTGCAGGGCCATCAACGACCCAGTAATTCGTTGGTATTAAGATTGAGTATGGTGATGATGATGGATGCTGGTTGCAGCGACGGTGGTAGTGCTGACGGTGGTCGGCAGGTGTACGTGAATCAACTCTGGTTTGGTTTCATTCACGGGGAGGTTTGAATCCTTGAGCCGTTCTGTATCTATTGGAAGCTGAATATCAAGAGGACCCTTTGTCCTGTCAATAAAGTCAACATATTCTGCCTACTCACTCGCCAATACCTACCATTGCGATTGGGGTGTGTGCCATTGTCGAGTGTTCTCGAACAGATTATAGTGATGCGGCGAGCTAGCAGATGAAGAGCACTGGTGATAAGTCATCTCCTTGTGGTGATCATATGGATATTTCAAACTCGAATTGACGAGAACATTTATTTGTGTGTCTGGCAGCAAGCGTCTCGCGAGGCGTAGTTTGCCAACATCTGTGTCAGCTTGCTGGGAAAATTAGAGGATCTGTGGTCACTTGATGGTATCATTTGCGCATACCGATTCCCCTTTAATAGAAGACCAGGGCTTTGATGGTACTACTGGCGTCATTATGATTATGCATAGAGTTGCTAAGATTAC
Source organism: Chaetoderma sp. LZ-2023a (assembly GCA_034401795.1). NCBI lineage: Eukaryota > Metazoa > Mollusca > Caudofoveata > Chaetodermatida > Chaetodermatidae > Chaetoderma > Chaetoderma sp. LZ-2023a. Next base: position 5,234,892 of record CM067360.1, read on the forward strand.
GCACCCTTTTTTGTTAGCTGTTATGTGTAATATATTTAAAGGGGAACCAATGCGCCATCCAAAATCATTTATCAGGATGGTATTACAGTGCTACGTTACAGTTACCATAATCAGATAGCATCAGTTTACTTGCTAACTACTAAATAATCTTAATGTTGAATGGTTTATGGTTGTTGTTGTGAATATAGCACCATACATGACTGGTTACAATTGATACATTTATGAGTATATATATATATATATATATATATATTTATATAATTCGATTCCCTGGATCTGTTACCTATCGTGTTATCTGTTTAAAACCAGAAACGAGGCTTTAACAATGTAAATATTCTGATGATTACCTATTCCAGCAGATACACGTTTAAATGAAGCCAAATTTAGTTACTTGCCCATTAAAGGGCGAATTTATAAAGGTAGAGTTTTGAGCGCATTGAGGCGCGGTTGAAATAATATGGTTTAAGTAGCAGATGTAGTGAGATGGCAGATGCAGTGGGGTGGCTTTCTACACACATCACTTATTGATATCACATCGCGTCGATAATACGAGTGGATGGTTCAAGGGGCGGCCACTAGAAATCTCGTCGTCATTCAGCATCTCATGAATAGAATCACAGCCCATGCAGTCCACGAGAAGAAGCCATTGTCTAATATATGTAAATCCAGTCTCTGACTTTTTTAAATTCGAACAGCCCATCAGGCATAGGCATAACGGCAAACTTGCTGAATATTTTGAAAATAGTATACCGATAAGTGGTTGTTTACATTTCACAACCCTCAGCCATATACTGCACTAGAGGATACTTTAGGAGCTAATAAATAGCAAAATTATCTTCTTTAAGGCTAAGGAAGGCACACAATCTGTCATTCTCGCATATGACATCACAATAAATTACGTCACATGCAGGCTGGTGTTACACGCATAATAACGTATAATAAATACGGAATGAAGTGGGAAAATTCATACGCAGCAAGAGCTTCCAGTCAAATTAGTTTCAGAATGTTTAACAGCTTACCTATATAATTACCGTACAATTTAGATTCTTTGAATTCAGGGTTCTGATTATATAAATTGATTCCAGCACACATACAAAGTGGAGCGGAGCTTAGCTGGAATTGTGGAGGGGGTGTATCAAAACTCTAAATTTACCTATTTAGACTTCCTCGAATATTGCATGGCAACGAGCCATATTGGGTACGAGGTGATGGAACGATACGTGTAGGGAATTATGGAATGCTTTTATAGTTTTTCTCTAACTAACCTTCCTGTTTCGTTCGCATTGGGAACATAGTCAGTGTTGATAATTTTTTTTATCGGAACGGATTATGTCTGGGGTAGGTTCCTTTTGAATGTCTGCTTAGTTAGCGTATTTCTATGAGTACGGAGGTGGTTAGGAAGGCGATGGTATGGCAGACATATTGGAAGGAAAATGATGTAGTCAGAGATCTATGTAAATGCTTAGAAACCTCTTGGAGTCATCGGTATGCTTGGCGTTGGGACCTCGGCACATGTAGCCATGGGGAGGTAAATAATGTGAAGTATATAGCGCGGCTATGTCCGCGCTCATTGAGTAATACACTAACTCAAGTTCCTTATCGTGTGTGGAATATTCCTTATCACGTATGGAATATTCTGCTGAAGATTTCGTAAATGGTTTGACTGGATTTTGTTGCTGGCTATGTTAGCAAAATGTTCCAGTCAAAGTAGTTTTAAAACTATTCAACAGCTTTTCCATATAGTTCTCTTATAATTGATTAAGTGGAGTTTCAAACGTTTCAGGGTTAATGGGAACATGTGAACAAATTATGTGTATGCCATTCTGACTAAAAGGAAAATATCAGTGGATTACCATACACTCTCCTTGGTAATAGCATGCGCCATTTCCAAAAATGTTGATCCCGATCCCAGGATGATTCATAATACGCAGTATGGGTTACACAATCTACACACAATTGCCTTGCATGTCAAAGGAAATATCAGATCTTTTTCATAAAATGAAATATGGCACTCGGTGGTTCTCATTTGTTCACAGTTAGACTATGTGTTGAAATTGTTGAATTTGTTGAATTTCAACACAACTATTGAGACATCGTGATTTCAACAATGGGTTAATAGTCAGAACCTGTGCAGGGCAGTATCATCAAGAGACACTAACTCAATCAAATTGTCGCCAAACATTAGTATCACTCGGCCGGCCCTGTTTGACATTCTGCTGCTGCTGTCTCGCATTTATTATAACATCCATATTTCACACATACTCTTTTTTCAAACAGATGGCAGAACGGAAACAGACCAAAAATAAACCATGGGTATTACGTACACACCTCTGTTCCTACAAAACCCACGAACCGATTTATATTGCAGATACTTGTAGCCGGCACGTTCATGAAAGGCTGTCTGGAAGCAAATTATAAATACCCCGAATACCATATCAATCATAATCAAACAAGGATTGATATATATATATATATTGAATATGATGAAACTAATTTGACTCTACACTGATTCTACAATAGGCCGCAATTGGTCGACGTTGAATTATTGAAATATTACATAGATTATAAAAGATTTATCATTTTTGGTCAGAACCCATTAAATGATTAACGCGTGTTATCTAGATAATTAGTCCATTAATGATTTTCCCACTTAGTTTGCGAACGACCGTGGTCAAAGTCCACGTCTCTTGAAGTTATTCCATAGATTCCATTCGAGCTGAATTATTGAAGACCATGGCTAGCCGTATCCCGGATTCTCCCTGATCCTAATGGAAATATTCATACGATTTATCTATTCCTGCCAATTTAGAGATATTTAGCATGGCAGCTCCTTTATTGCGGTGACGTCATAATGCATAGCATGTTCTCTTTTTGCGTGTCTAAACATTGACTTTCCCGCATCATTTCTCTAGTGAGCACATGCAAAAGATGTGTATTTGCGGACATTTCAAGTAAATAGTTTAAGAACGATGAAAGCTATCGGGAGTCAATGATGTTACACAAATGTCACTACTTCAGATGCAGTGCATACGAAATGGCATTACTCTTTATTCTCAGTATTTGGATGTAGCGTTTTGAATTAATGCAGGGCTTTGCGATGTGTACGTTCTATTTGCCAATGCGGGTGTCGTGTTTTCCGAGACAGAATCCACTTTAAAGGAAACACGAGCATGCTTAATCATGTCCATGCTCAACTGCCGACTTCCTTATTCAGAAACAGTAAATACGATAGCTGCTGTTTGGTCTGAGAATGGTGCTTTTCAAAACTGTTGCTGTTTATCAGAGCAGCAATCCTCAGCTCCATAGTTTTCATAATGAGCATAATGTCCGCGCCCACGTTCCCCGTGCAGTATCAGGCCATCGGTGAACGCTGTGCAAATGTTACAAGCTACCAATCTGGAACGAGGAATAAAGCTGCCTGCGTCAACCTAAGCACGTATTGATTGATTCGCTAAATAGCGAAAGTAATTTAATATACAATCCTGTGGATTAGCGGGCATTGCAAAGCCAATAGTATCGACATAGGGAGTCTTTCATTAGCCGCCACTAATCAGCGACATTGCTATTAGCAAACAGTCGGGATAGCAGTAGCTTCACGCTGTTTAATGGTGGTGGGTGTATTCGTGGGTAAAAACAGATATTATGAATGTTGCATCGAAATAAACCATTATTTGTCAGTGCTTCCCTGGAGTTATATCCCTTAAGAAAGGTGCACAATGCATGATTATGCTGAAGAATCAATCTTTACATCGATTCTAATTTTACCATCGATTGTCGACGAAATGGGTTTGTGTGGGAGTACATTCGAAAGTTATTATTTTATGATAACATGGATGAAATGTATGGATATCTTTATTTCTCCTTAGGTTATGTAAATGTGGGACATTTTAAAGATTATTTGCTGAAAGGAAAACATCGTCCTATAATTAATGCGCGATGCAGTCGCAGATTATTGACATCACTCAGGATATTTTGTCTTCTTTCTTCTTTCTGTCTTATTCCTCGTCAAAAATGTGCACCCATCTCCTCCTACAGTTTTGATCCGATCATTTCCAAACTGGGTCAACTTCTGCTAGCAAGTCGAAGGTCGTGTGCTTGTGCTTTCTTCTCGGATTCTCCCAACGAGTTTCGAGCTACCCACATTTCCGTGGGCAAAATGTTCCATGGGAAATGTATAGGGATTTTCAATATTGAACTTTAAACCGATACTATACATAGCGTTTTGATCGTATCACTTGGTGAGGATGGTGAGGGTGTTCCCACTAAAGATGTTTCCATATCACGGAATGTTGTCTCACGTAATACCAAAGGTCAAGTATGTGATTATGACGTCATGTGATTGATGGATACACTGTAATCAACCATTGCAACTGGACGTCCAGCGTAGTCTCCTCTCATATACATGACCTAAGTATGCATGTAGTAAATCTACATGGACCATCAAATGGTGCTCCCGAAAAAGAGGTGGTCACATACGACAGGTTATCTGACATTGTAAAGGTATGAGCCAATACGTGTAGATATGATGCTATTTATGTATGGCTATGAAGCAAGTCACCTTTCCAGAGTACCCACCCATCATATGACGTCATAATGAACTGCGCGATGTGTACAATGACATCATAATCAATGACGTCATGAATGGTGTCGATAAGTACGTCACGAACGCATATTTGAAGACGGTCTATGCCTTGTTGTACAAATTGTTTGCTTTTACTATTTAATAAATATTCTGTTGAATATTTTGAAACTACTTTGACTGGGTGCTGTTTCTGCCATAGGCAGCAACAGCATCCAATCAAATTAGTTACAAAATATTCAACATCTTCCCTGTATAGTTTTCAGGAAATTGATAGCTAGGGCATTCTGGGATCGATCAATCCCGACACGGCGAGGTGTGGGTGGAGCTTAGCTAGTGATGGGCGGGGCATAGCTAAACATGTAAAGGTTAATTAGTCCACGCCCATTAATACCAGCCTGTGTAATAATATGATGCACGTCAGTATGCATGTTGCTTTAGCTGAGTTATAATAGAAACCAATACAACTGTAGCTAAATCAATATGATATTATTGTTTACTCTTTACCACCACCACCACCACCACCACATCACCCCCGCCATCGTAGAATAAGATGTTATATTGAGTTCGGTATATTATAAAATCTAGGTTTATACCATGTGCACAATACACGCACGCACGCATGCACGCACACCACGGATCCTGATAATGGAAGAAAATGTCAAGAGTGACAATGACTGGATATGTTCTTACGCAAAGTGCTGCCGTGCTTTCGCGGAGTATGTTGATTACAGCACTGCCTGTTTAGGAAGATCCTGCTAGCATTGGCAGGACATGGGAAACATTGACAATCGTGTCGCGCCACTTTCACGGACAACGGAAGCAGGCTTCTTTGAGAATATCACGCCAGATGTCTTATGTTATGCAAAACGGGCAGTGGGGAGTCGCATGTGTATTGGTGGATATTTCTCCAAAACGCAAAGAAAGGGCATTGGCGTTGCTTTCTGTCGTGCACATCTGATTATGCTAATGCCATCTTGAGCAACGCGAAATAACAGAACACGCGACATAGGTCAGTCTACAGGTATGTTTCCCTAAGATAGACAGTCTATATCTAAAGGTATGCATTTCCCACTATCACCAGCTTAAAGCCACCACACGGAAAGATGGTGAATATTTTGAAAGTAATTTTAAACGATTGCATTGAAATTAATTGTGAAACAATAAATATACTATTTCTTATATTGTATGAAATATCCCCTATGTCGAGTTGGACATGTCAATTTGCAAATGTACAAGATAAAAAATGTACTGCTATTTTCATCGATTTTACAAAGCAATTTAACGCTGGCCTCGTTACGGTATGCAGTCGGAAATATCTGACGTATGTTACATTATATTCCATTTAATAGCTATTAGGAGTATTGGATACGTACTTGTCTTAGCCTGTCTTGAAGCCATGTGTACTAGATCTCAGTGCTACCAGAAACTCATTCTATATAAAAAGCTTCTGACAAATGTTCAAGCCATCTATCACTTTCTGCTTTGTAGTGGACGAGCGTAAATATGCCAATGACAAGTGACGAGCTGGCATCATTAAACGTTGTTTAGTTGACGAGCGTAAAGACGCCATTGACATGTGACATCGTTAAATACATACACCATTGAGTACTAGAAAATAGCCAAATAAAAACTGGCAATATTCCCTGCTTCAATGATTGGAATACAAGTCACCCGCCTAAAAGTGGCCCGAATATGGATCCATATGTGGGAGAGGTTTTACAGATTTTCACACGGAATCTCTTTTACTGAATGCAGCCAACCATTGAGAGTCCTGCTAATCGATGTAAGAATGAGTGCAAAATACTATATTTGTCATATTGACAGATTGCTCGAAAATGTAGACTAATGTGCCCGAGAGACAGGCACAGACAGGCAGACATACTAACAAACTGACTGACTGTCTGTCTGGCAGAGCGAATACAGATAGAACCACGGAGTTTGATGATAGATTGCAGGAACAATATTCAGGTTCCAGAAGGATTGTCCTCGATAAGAACAAATACGAAAAAAACATTTATTGATTCCACAATAGCCTCACTGACTTCGTTGTTGAGAATTTGGTCAGAACTGACTTAGCGAGGTTACATCCGTGAGAGAGGCTGCCATTCGTGCAACACGAGGAAGGTGACCGTCCTTTATCATCGTGCACGGGGGTTAAGAGCATAGTTTGATCATGATCGTTTACTGGGCATTCGCATGAGACGACTCTCCAGACGTCTTCTTTGCTTCTGTATCGAACTATTTCTCATACTCGTGAACACTTCCCAGTTTACCGGTCGTTTTTTAATGACTACATGCAACAGTTGAGAGAACCCGTCAACCAATGGATGAATGTAGTTTTAGTGTTGACTATAGAACGCCCATCTCTAGCTAAGTGCAGCCCACTTAGAGCCCCTGGTTGCGATAGATCCGATCGCGAAATACTTGAATTCCAATTTTCAGACAACCATGAATGTAAGCTGTTGAATATTTTAAAAGTAATTTGAGCCTGCGCCGTTGCTTTCGATGGCAGACTATTCGGCATTTATGACGGACTTATATAAGTGTTTCATGGCGTATTTGATTATGACGTCAGCCTACATGTCTAGTAATTCATTATGACGTCATATATTTAACTGGTAACTTGAATTCCTCAATTACGTTAAAAGGTGGATCATTGTACTGGTGCTGGACTCGCTGTCGTGATCGCATGCACCGCCTGCAGTTAACACTGCTGTGCTAATACATGGGGTTGGCCCTCGTGCCAAATCGGTTTACCGTGTCCTTCTTTGCAAACTCTAGACCTATAAACTAGTGGCACTGGTGTTGCAGTAACCATGTGTTGCTTCGGTATGCTCTGGCTGGGAAAATATGACGGGATCCACGATTATTCTGTGGAACCTTGTGCCATTTAGCTAGCATCATCAACACTGTGTAAATATTGAAAACAACATTCACCTAATATTTATGTGACTAGGGTTATTTAGTACTTGTTTTCTCAGTTTTGAATTGACTACATTTATATTTCTTCCATATATCTTTCAAAAGTCACTTCTGACTCAGGTAACTCTGGTCTGGCTGCATATTTCCACTTGGAACATATTTGTGCAGAGATATATATGCACTGCACAGTTGTATGGTTTAGTATACCAACAGGAATTTACTATGCCTACGATTTTCTTGCCTGAGGTATGCTTGGTAGAACGACTGGAGTGTATTGTGTTAGCGAATGAGTGTGTTGTGCAAATTAAGTATGGTTCCTTGAGAGAGATTTAACCCTTTCAGGAAGAAACCGGCCAAGACCAGCCTCTGCAGGGGTCTTGAGAAATGTCAATTTTCAGGCCAAGAGAAGACTATTTTTGAAAATTTACCACTGAAATGACTGGCTCGATAACCGAGCCAGTCATTCAAGTGGTACATTTTCAAAAATAGTCTTCTCTTGGCCTGCAAATGGACATTCAATAAGTAAATATTGTAATTGTTTCGATTAGAATATTGTGTATATTGGAATTCAGTTATCTGAGTGTGTATATGAACACGCATTCCTCTACCACAGGGCAAATCAGAATCAACGCTTTACTGGCTACATTTGGTTATGGAAATATTTGCGTATTGCAGGTTAAGAGAAGACAATTTTGAAAATTTACGAATGCCATGACAGGCGCCCGTATCGAGCCATGCATTCATTTCAGTGGAAAATTGCCTAGGAATGAACATGCCACAGGACCACTGCAGAGGCCAATTTTAGCCGGCTTCGCAATGACCAAGTTAATGAATGGGTTTGTGAAACGGACCATCATTTTAGATCGAAATAACGGCCAAATCGTATGCCCCTCAAAACTAATTATTGGATTGTGCAAGCACCGTCATCGATGGGCATAATGCAATTGAACGCTAGCGCATTACGCTGATGCATTGGAGGTTTTCATCATGTGACATGTGTGTCACGTTTGGTACTTCTCCAGCATTTTATGCAATGTGCGTGCGCAATAACCACCATATATCGCAATGATTGGTATCAGAATATATTGGCACTACCATGTGATAAAAAAACGATGTGATGTGTATTAAATAGAGTCAGGTGACGCTCCCAAGTATAATATGTACGTATACATGCGGAGTCTTCAAATTGGTCGGCTTCAGCAAATCATGGCTCGGTACTATTTGTTTGAACAGGACGTATCCGATGTACTAGGCTTTCACGCCTTAGGGTCTCCCAATCCATGGATTTAATCTTCAAACGGTGACTACTGACTTTGCTATTCGATGGAAATCACATACGCTGCCATAGTCAATGTATTTACATAGATACAGATAGATAAATGAAACTAGGTTATCATTATAACATTCACTAGGCTGGTGATAATATAGTGATGTAAGGTGTATTTAACTCCGACGAATATAATTCTCTTTTCATCATTTACCAGTAAAGTAACCTGTGTAATGGAAGGACAAATATCATACTTTTTGATAATGTTTTTTCTGGCAATCAGTAATATTATAATTCTTAATATTAGACAACTCTGGACCAATGGCTGGAATCCAATCAATGGCCCAACTATATGATCCCATAATATATTAAGTTACACCCAATATACGTAATGAATGACTCATCTACTTCTGTGATGAACATTGTTGATTAGTCGGTCAAGTTTACAAATTGTATGTTTTACTATTTAATAAATAGTATGTTGAATATTTTGAAAGCAATTTAACTGGGCGCTGCTCTTACCAAATGCATGAACACGGCACAGTCAAATTGCTTTCAAAATATTCAACTTCCTACCTCTATAGTTGCCGTGTTATAAGGATTCTGGGAATTCAGGGTTCAATTTATCCTAACATGGCCAAGGTGATGGCGGAGGTAGAGATAGATCCTTCTATTGTTTTGGTTCATATTCTATTTATATATACTATAGCAACGCAAATAAGACCACCTGTGCCCAGGAATAGACAGGTACAATCAAAGAAGCGATAACTTCAAATATGTTCTGACCATATATAATTCATTAGAAGACTGAATATAGTGTTATAGTTCGCGGAAGTAAGGGGTTGGTCAACTGTTTTAGAAAAGCAAATATTGGTGTCGAGTCAAATAAACACTTACTTTCAGGAGATGATTACATATACAGTGTGTGATCTGGTCTCTTCAAATAATCACTAGCCACGGAACAGATCGATACACCATTAAGTACATACAAGAATTTTCAATGTCAGAGACTGAGGAGTCGACATTCAAATGGGAATATCTTGGTTCAATCTTGTTCAATTGCATTGCGTGTTTGTATATGATTCATATGGTATACAGTCTAGTATGAATCAATAATCCTCTCCCAGCCATAAATTCACGAATGTGCCAAATACAATTATTGCCATTCCATATCCACGTTATTATATTGTATATCAACACATATGGTGTTTCAAGGTATTATTTTTGTTTTGTGCAGGTGTTTTTCATGTTTGTATTTGGACGAGGCGGATGAAAATATGGAATGATATAACAGATATGTCAGCAATAAAATAATGATGTTTGGAGATTGGTGCTAAACTCTATATTTCCGGATTACGCTGTTTAGTGGGAATGTGACACCAATAGTATGCTTGCTGTTCAAGGAAGAACGAGTTAATCTAGAATGAAGGAAATAGGGGGCATCCGGCTTTAATCACCCACATCTGCTAAGTAATACAATAACTGTGCATATAATATTAGTATAACACGAGGTAATAACTGCGTGACCAGACTATCACCAGATATACTTTATACTGACTTATAATAATAATAAAGGTATTTTATTTTAAAGAAATGCAACATGAAGTTAATGTTTGGGATAGCAGATGCACAGCTAGATTGATGTGCAATCAGTTCCGATTACA
>CM067360.1:5250326-5427826 GCA_034401795.1 Chaetoderma sp. LZ-2023a
GCTGCCCGAAACATGTTGTGGCAGTTATCCGTAGCAGTGATTTCATCTGCTAGGGCGTCTGCTTGTTGGATAGCAAGATCTTTTAAGCGTTCGCTAATGTGGCGCAGAATATTATTGCATTCCTGGCGTAGTTTGGTGCGATCTTCACTTTGGCCACTTTGATAGATGCGCAGACGTAACGCCTTCTGTTCTGCTGACAGTTTTACTACGATAGGGTCGTCAGTATACCTAGTTCTGTTGTTTTTTAGAACACCTATGGTGCAAGTAGCTGATGATTCCATAGATATCAGTATTTTGGTTAAGGCTTCGTTTGTATCGGAGCTGACGTCGATGTTAGCTATCTGCTCCCCTAGGGCCTTTTTGTATGACAATTGAGTGTCAGTGTCGCTGATGAGCTTGGGTAAGTTGTAGGTGACTCAACCCTCTTGCCTGGTATGGCGTTTATACATTAGGTAGAGCTGGTCTATATGGAGGCGTGTAACGACTGGCTTATGGTCAGAATTGAGGTCTGTACCTCAATAGGAACGAGCATCCCGAAGTAGGGATTTTGTGGCTGTTATGCATAGTATGAAATCTATTTGGTTGAAGACAGCTTTTGTAGCCTTAGAACCTTTTTGGGCTTTGCGATCAGCAATGTGTCCAGTCCATGTTGTCCGGTGGCGGCATTGGTGTTTGAAAGCCGTATTTGTGTCAAGTAGGCCATTGGAACTAAGGAATTTCACCAGTGCATCTCCAGTACTGTTGCGTGTGTCCTCTCCATACGATCCCATGCATGAGCCAAGTCCTGAACTGTTGTCTGCAATGCCGATTTTACCCAGCTTGGAGTTGATATCGCCACACACGAACAGTTGCCATCTAGCTTGGATAGTAATGGCGGAGCTCAGTTCTGCATAGAAGGAATATAATATAGCTGGATTAGCTTTGGCCCTTTCGGTTGTTGGACCATATGCATTGACTAAGCGACACTTAGTGGTGGTGCGCTTTCGCGTTGGTACAGCCAGGTCGATAAATGCAATGCGATCACTGATGTATCCAAATCTATTGGCATCGTCCAATACCGTTGGTCCGATTACGAAGCCTAATCCACGGTAAGTGGCCGTTTTTTGCTCCATGAGTACTAGTTTATGGCCTGTCTGAAGTTGCTGCTCTGAGTGTTTAGCTAATTTAGTCTCTTGAATGCATGTGATATCGATTTCATAGTGTTCAAAGTCTGCGCCCAAGGTCTGCCTCTTTGATGTTGCAGTCAGATCACGTACATTCCACGTAGCTATGGTAAGCTCCTGGGAAGATTGCGTTGTCCGAGGATGTCGAGCACAGTTTCTTGTTAGAAGGTTAGACATAGTCAGAATTGCCTCTGTATGCGGATGTCAGCCCGCAATCCGTGATGACTTAATTTCCCGACAAAGTTGGTACTTACGGAGGAGACCGGCGTGGAGGTGTCATCTTTCTCCACCTAGCTTAGTATCCTGAACAAATATAGCAATTCTTCATTATGAAACGCTATTTTAGTGTAGATCTCAAAGTGAACGCCTGAAGGAAAATGCTTGTACTAAATTTTCTATAAATGAACCAATTACAGTTTGTATTGTGTCAAATGCTACATACGTGCCATTAGTGATCACTGTCTAAAATAAACAATGTATGAATCATCAAATGCAGAACAGTACAGCCGGTAGCCACCCAGCATGCCTGTTTTGCTATGGTAAATAGCCTAACGTGCCGCAATATGGTAGTTCATTAGGACAGGTGGTTTAATGCCCGTCAATCCTAAAGGATTACAACATTTTCTCACCGGTGGTAGACTGTCGTTGTAGACAGTCTTAATCCAATCTCCAATCTTACAATGATGGCGAGATATTAGTTTCCCTGTCCCATGGTCACTATATATACGCCACGTTTACACATACTGGAAAGTCTCCAGAGCTCGTGACAAGTCATTTTCATAAGAAGCAGATATTTATTTTGCCATTTAAACATCTTAACACGTTCCAAGTAATTTCAAATAAAATGTGGACTCGTGATTTATTACAATTTTCACTCAAGATAGTGCACAGGTGACACAATGATCTGTAAGATCTTAGTCATCCTACAATCAAATATTTGCATTCAGAAAACTGGCCTGGACAATAAGGACATATGCATTCCAAATGTGTCATCTGCATGTCGTAATGGCTTTATACATAATTTATTAAAATTCTTAATAAATTGTTTACAATATATACCATGTGCAGACCAGTTGGTATAAATGTTATAATGTACATATACAGTTGGTGCCACGGATGTGAGTTTCCTTAATACGGGTCCATATCACTAGACTCATCGTAAATGGCCACTCTTTCGTGACACCAAATGCTTTTTATTATGAAAACACATTTATATTAATTATCTGAGCGGCCTCTTCAGAATGGTGCTTAATATCTCCATCATAGCCACGTTTTAGTTGGGCACCCCACCCCCGCCTCCCCTTGCAAAGAATATCTTTGTCTTCGTATTGCACTAGTAGACACCATCTTATCGGTTGTTGTTAATAGTATGATACAACTCCCGTCGTTGTCTGGTTAATAAGAGGTAGTCATGAGTCGCACTTAAGTTAATATCGTATGGCTGTACACCAGTTTCCCACGATTGTAACATGCAGCTGTTATTTCTGCATGTGACAAAGCATATTGGGCAATCCAGGTCAATGCCCTACTTAGCGCTATGCGCCTTGAGAATGGACGAAATAAAAGGCTCGTAACTGGATATATTTCTATATCAGGGCTGGGGTCAATTCTTCAAGAAAGGAATTGATTCAAATCCGATTCCTTTGTTTTTTCTCAATTCCAATTCCAATTCCAATTCCTTCCAAATACAAAAGCAATTAATTCCAATTCCAATTCCTTTCAAAAGGAATTAATTCCGATTACCAATTCCTTTTCATAAGCGTGGGGTCTGGAGAATATACAGTGAACTGAGTCTGGGTAGTAGGGTAAGAAATTAACAAAATAAGTTATAAAGCTTTAGTATATTTACATGTATTATAATAATATGAGTTATCTCCCTGTGGTGGATGTAAACAATACAGTGTTAATGGCATATTTGACATTATATAAAAAACATTACTTAATGAAATAAAATTAATATATTCATGATGGAATGTGGTTTCAACAGTCAATGTAAATTATGTATGAAATTATATAGGAAATTTGCTAATTATTTTGAAAACAATTTGACTGATTAGCAGCAATACGTTTCAGTTAAATTGTTTTCAGAATTACATAGGATGTAAACATTACTAAACAATGTTCAATGAAATAGTTTTAAACACTCATTCTTTGGATCGCCCTTAAAGAACATCTCTCATGACTATAAATCTTTCCTCCAGTACTGAAGAGGCACTCCTCCACTGGGGCTGATGAAGCAGCTATTCCAAGATAATGTCCACCTAGTCATTTCAATGGGAAATTTAAAGAAATTCTTATCTTGGTCTGTAAATGGACACTCGCTAAGCAAAAATTTATAATTTCTTTAGAAATGTAGCTGAGTAGTTTAGGGTTTACCATTTAAATCTTACAGTCTAGAAACAACACTTTCTTTTTAATGAAAGACATATTTGGTGAATATCTTGGAATAATTTGACGGAGACATGTTGCTGCCTATAGCAGCAACAGCACCCAGCCAAATTACTTTCAAAATATTTAACAGCTTTCCTACATGTATGATACACAGTTAAATTGATATTGCGACATGGGAATTTCAGGGGATATAGGATTAAAAGTGTTGGGGGATTCCATTCAGTGCTTGCATGACTAGCAATGCATATCAGATACACTAAACACTATGACAACATAACTTACATGTCATTTAAGTCCAAGGAGCTCAGAGGTGTAAATGCAGGGCGTAGAACTACACCAGAGAGTTAGCAGACTTTATCATTTAGTTATTTCAGTAAATAACCTGCATCTCGATTTCAAAGTGACTACAACTAATAGGTTGAATATTTTGAAAGTAGTCATTGGTGCCTAAGGTAGCACTAATTTTCAATCAAATTAATTTCATAATTATTATACATCTTCCACATTTCTCTGCTTCAAAGCAAGTTTCTGACAATTCAGATTGAAATAGGTCCAGTAGAAAGAAAGAGCTGTGGACTGTTCAGGATATCATAGCAAACAGTCAACTATAATGAAATGAGTGAACCTAGCATTTACAACTTTAAACTAAGAAATGTCTTCAATAGACAACACTACTTTAACTGCAAACTAATTTAATTTCAAAAGTAAATCTTTTATGTTTACTTAACCATTCTGAGAACTATACATGAAAGCTGGATACTGAATATTTTAAAACTAATATTTTGAAACTAATTTTACTTGAACATGTTGCTGCAATAGGCAGCAACAGCTCCCAGTCAAATCAGTTTCAAAATATCCAGCAGATCATGCTGTGGATTATAAAGATCAAAAAGAATAAAATAAGTAAAATACATTGTACTTGAGCAAAGTAAGTGATTCCAATTCCAATTCCAATTCCTTAAAACTTATTCAATCACCAATTCCATATCAATTCCTGACGAAAAGAATTAAATTACCACCAATTCCAATTCCCAATTCCAATTACCCCAGCCCTGTTCTATACAACTATATTAATTGCCTTAGCTAAACAATGGGATGATGTTGCCTGGAGCTGCAAGCAACCATCCCCCTCATTTACCCACTGCCTATCGTGGGATCAGGTTCTTCTTGGTCTCAGTGTACCCAGTTATGTGTCCTTAAGTAGGTACTTAGTATTTGTATCCTGCCGATACGTAACAATCTAATTATTTAGGTGTTGCCACCGAGAACAACAAATTCCAACGGTTTTTTTGCATAGGGTATTTGATAGTAATCGCAGATCATGTCTAACCATACACGACCATTGTTGCGCAATTTACATTGGGATTACATTGCGCCTATACTGATATATATATATATATATATATATATATATATATATATATATATATATATATATATATATATTATCATTTCGAATTACGCGATTGCAAGCAGAATTTGCTCAGAATCCTAAAAACAAATGCCTTATGTCATGCTAAAGCAGAAATGGTGTGCTGCATGTTTATTTACTGCTGTAATTCACCTTTCCAGAGTAACTACCCATCATATGACGTCATAATTAACTGCGTGATGTGTACAATGACATCATCATGAATGACGTCATGAATGACGTCGATAAGTACCTCACGAACGCATATTTGAAGACGGTCTATGCTGTGTTGTACAAATTGTTTGCTTTTACTGTTTAATAGGCAGCAACAGCGCCCAGTCAAATTGGTTTCAAAATATTCAACAGCTTCCCTGTATAGTTTTCAGGAAATTGATAGCTAGGGCATTTGGGGATCGATCACTCCCAACACGGTGAGGTGTGGGTGGAACTTAGCTAGTGATGGGCTGGGCATAGCTAAAAATGGAAAGGTCCATTGAGTGAACATATGTGTAGGGTACAAAGAAATAAGATTGATATTGGCTTAGAGTGTGCAATGAGAATAAGATCGTGAACCGACCAAAGTAACAATGGGTTTGATATAGGTTAGGCATAACACTTACTTTTGGTCGAGATAAAGCATACATTGCGTAATATTGTTCTTTCACGCCTGAAATTCTAAATAAAATTCTTTTAAGGTTAACATAGTGAACGCTGTTGTACATTTTGGAAGTAATATTGCAATAGAACACGCCATATCTTGCATGAATGTTGCCATGTCTGGCGTGTCGAGTTGGCAATGTCGATTTGCAAATATACACTATGAGGGCAGTATGTAGCAGTACGAGTCCTCAAGTCGTCATCGAGTTAACACAGTAATTTAACTCTGGCAACGAGTAATAGCTCAGCATGGAATAGGTTACGTGTGTTACATTATATTAAGCATACAGCTATTAGTGTTATTGGGCATTCACCCTTGATGCTGGTAGACAGTCCAATGCTTTATCCTGGTCCACACCTTAGTGTGTCTCGGAACCTGGTGTACCGGAATCACAGTGCGTCAAGAAACCACTCCAAATTAGAAGTATCTGGCAAATATCCAAGGCATATATTACTTTCAGCTGTGTAGTGGACAAGTGTCAATAAGCCAATGGCAGGTGACAAGCTGGCATAATTAAATGCACCACCGTTGACTAGTGGAAGATAATCAAATACTAAATCGCAATATTTCCTGCTTCAATGTTGGCGATAAATTTTACTATGCTAAAAGTGACACAAATAGGGAATATTTATATATAAATAATAAATATATCCTGCATATAGATGAAGGTTTTGGATACGTCACAGGTAATTTTTTTCAGTGAAAATAGTTGTCCAGTGAGAGAGAACAGGGTAGATACTCTTGAATGATCAGAGAGGAACTCTAGCACCTCATAGTAGAATGTGTGGCTTTACCAGAAATGTCAAATTACATTGCCATATGGCTGGGGCATTGCTAGAAAAGGACCGCTACAGCAATCACGATAGTCTAAATTGAGGAATCAGGTGTTAGCTATGTCCCGCTCACCGCTAGCTAAGCTCCATCCACGCTTTGCCCATATTGGGATCGATCGAACACTGCACTCTTTGAATCTCAAGTTCCAGAAAGCTATTCAGATAAACTGTTGAATATTTTGAAATTAATTTAACTGGGTGCTGTTGCTGAAAATATTCAACAGAATATGTATTGAATAGTAAAGACATTTACAATTCGTACAACAACGCTTAGTCCATCACCAATTAAGCGTTTGTGACGAACTCCTGACGTAATTGATTGTGGCGTTATTCTAGAAGTCACGTAGTTGATTTTGACGTCTTATGATTGACTGAGAAACTGGAGTCTTCAATTGTGTCTATCTTGTGAATATCTTTAATGTTTTGTACTTATTAAATCAGACATTATTCATATGGTTCATGATGGCTGCGATAAGCATGTGCTTAGCGTGTGTGAACGGGTATGCAGTTGTTGACTTGTCGGGTGCGATATAGCGTAGCTGATGCACACCTATATGTATCTGGTAGGTGATGTCGTGTCACCTGTGAACTTCTCACTCGGTGCTGAGAATGACTCTAAAAGAAACCCGCAAAAAGCCTCTGTTATTTAATCCTAGTATTGATACAGTATATATACATATATATAGATTGTATCTTACGTAATGGAACGAGCTCTAAGCCAGTTTTTGCTTCTATGGATACTGGTGCTGGCTAACAGATAACCCGCTTGCATTGGTGATGCCTTACCCATGTAGTCATTCGACATCCCATATTCCTCTTGCTGGGTTGTTCCTAGTTCGAAGCTTATTGTCAAGTTGCCGCATCCAACCCCTGTTATATATATATATATATATATATATATATATATATATATATATATATATATATATATATATATATATATATATATATATATATATATGTTGTTTGTGCTGGTGGTGATGGTGGTGGTGGTGATGGTGGTGATGGTGGTGATTGTGTGCTTGTGGTGGGTAAACCATAACATGTATTACTGACACGGAAAATGGCATGACAATATATATATATATATATATATATATAACCACCACCATCACCACCAACACAAGCAGCAACAACAACAACAACAACAGCAACAACAACAACAACAAAAGCAGCAGTATCACCATCGTCACCATCACACCTCTCCTCCTCATCTTCATCATCACCATCTTCATCATCATCATTATCACCATCCATCCATGAATGAAGTCAATTTAGTCTGCGCTGTTCTGGACCAAGAACGTGGGCATAGTATGTGTCATTGCATTGAACACAGATCTGATTATTTAGACAGCACACTAGGCGGTGTGAAATATCTATCATTAAATCCAGCGCTCCCGACCCCGCACTGCAGGATGCAACTTAGCTGTTCATTGCAAATCAATTTACGTCACGTTTCTGCGTGTGGACGCTTGGTCCAATCGGGCCATTACTTTTGTGAACATCCAATCATAGCATACGACTGGGAGTTTGTAGTCTGGGAATCTTACCGCAAATTATCGGAAATTTTTCAAAATAATTACGGATAAGAGCTGATGTGTATGGTGCCTCAGCAGCCATGTCAATACTCTTTAATTCAACGTAGTAATGCAACCGAGGTGGATATATTAAGACATTAGCATTACAGACACGCTGTAAGGAGACAGATGCGTATCGATCATGTCATGAAATCCTTTACATAATCGCATTAGTTTGCTTATCATTATTGATTCAATGATTATTCTCCCAACAACCCTCCTAAGCCAGTATTAGACAGATGCGTGTCAGTAATCACATGTTATCAATTTGAAATAAGCCTTCGTTTAGATTTCTGCCTGAGATCATGCAGCCGACCTATCCCGCTAACATCAGTCAACCTCTTTGGCGTCACTGGTTGCCTATCCATGCATAATAAAGTGCGGTGCATAAATATATACATTCTATAGAGCAATGTTGTATTATTCTAAGAACAATGCGGTCATTTCCTGTAGGTATGCTTATTTCTGCCATCATGAGTGAAATGACTCAAGCATATTGCATGAGCGAATCAGTCTATTATGCAAATGAACTATGATTTATTGCAAAGGAATTGGTATAAGCGGTATGGGAATTGAGAGATCCAATCTCTCACCCTCAGATATAAAACCTCAATTACGTCGCGGGTAAACTGACGTCACAGTCATAATGCATAAGGAATAACGTGTCTAACT
Organism: Chaetoderma sp. LZ-2023a; assembly: GCA_034401795.1. Lineage (NCBI taxonomy): Eukaryota > Metazoa > Mollusca > Caudofoveata > Chaetodermatida > Chaetodermatidae > Chaetoderma > Chaetoderma sp. LZ-2023a. The sequence goes on from CM067360.1 coordinate 5,259,032, forward strand.
CTGTCATTAACCTTGAAACGTCCGGCAAGTGAACGAATTGTCGTCATCGGCGGCGACAACACCCAGTTAAATTAATTTTAAATTATTCAGCAACTTAATCTTGAAATTGGGATTCTGGGAACTCAGAGTATATAAATTGTTTCCAGCAAATGTACAATTTGGCCAGCGCTTAGCTAGCAACGGGCGAGGCATAGGTATAGATGGATCCTTCATATATGTCATCATGGAAGGTTATTAATCTATTAATATTAGTATTACTTTGCCACTAGTAGAATAGACGTTTTCAATACAAACCAAATAGCAGTACTTATATTGTCCAACACTATGTTCTATTTTTCTTATCTGATATCGTCTACTTCGATAACTGCACTGAAAATATGATACGTTATATATTTTATTTGGAACTGGAAGGCAGTTATTGATTGGAACTTCTTCGCTGAGAGTAATGTAGCTGCCTTTTATCAACTACTTGAACATAATTGACCAGTTCAAGTGATGCCCACATTGGGACAAGAGCTCCAGTCGATGTGACTTTAAAAACTAGCATTCTCGAACACATCATAACACACGCAATGCAGAAAATGGTCCCTCACATGGCATGTGATTTTGCCACAGATATACAGGCGTGCCATCAGCCATTGTTGCGAATGCTGCGTCGCATGCCGGTGCATTGATAGGTGTGGCAGTCCGTATATACTTGCGCATCGCTGCAGCTCTCCTGATAAATGAACTATTACACTAACACATTGCAAGCGTCTTTTCCTCAATCGAGTCAACTATGAAGGCTACTTTGAGAACAATTTGAATGAGAGTTGTTGTTCCACTAAGTAGCAAGAGCATTACCTGTCTCAATTTGCGGAAGCTGTCGGAATTGTTACTGCAAATGTATTAGATGTGCAGTCCACGTGCATCAGATGCAATGGGTTTAAACAGAAATTACCCCCGCTTATTTGTAGGACGTAAATCAAGCGTGCAGATAGGATGCCAAATTCAGTTATCTGATGTTGTATATGAGCACGTATTCTGTTACAATACATTACAGAATAGCAATGAAGGGGTTCCCGAGAACGACCATCTTTAGAAATGGAAATAACGGCGAAAGGTCATGCACGGTACATACTAATTATAATTAAGCGTATATTGAAGAGTATTCTGCTTCATCACGCTAAGCCAATGGACACAAAGCAATTTAACCGCCCGTAAACATCGGAAATGCACAGCATACTGGACGATTGGTACTTCTCCAGCGTGTTATGCTATGTGTTTGTGGAATGTGCGTGTTCAATTCTAGCCATGTCGTCATGTTGATGATCCTGACTTTCTCTATTGGAGGTCGGTGAGTTCTGCAGATGATCGTTTGTGCCATTCCGATTATTATGCACTCGTCCATCCCCACTCAAACCTGGACATGCCCACTCAGCTCGTACAGAGATTATGTATGCATGGATTCATGATTTGTTAATGGTGACGTGTTTAATCGCTCAATACATGACCTAATTCATCTTTCCAGAGTATGCACCCATCATATGACGTCATAATCATCTACGCGGTGTGTATAATGACACCATAATGGATGACGTCATGAATGACGTCGATAAGTACGTCACGAACGCATATCTGATGACGGTCTATGGGCTGTTGTACAAATTGTTTGCTTTTACTATTTAATAAATATTCTGTTGAATATTTTGAAACTAATTTGACTGGGCGTTGTTGCTGCCTATGGGAGCAACAGCACCCAGTCTAATTAGTTACAAAATATCCAACAGCTTCCCTGTAGGGGCTATAGTTTTCAGGAAATTGATAGCTAGGGCATTCGGGGATCGATCAATCCAAACACGGCGAGGTGTGGGTGGAGCTTAGCTAGTGATGGGCGGGGCATAGCTGAAAATGGAAGGTCCATTCATCGTATCCTCATCAATATTAGCTTAGTCGTTGCTAATTTTGAAATCGTCCTATTAGGCAACTATTATTTGTGCTCATGCGTAATAAATGTTTAGATTTGAATTTACTCCATTTCACCTAGCCCATGATAACTAAGATTGTTGAAAGCATCAGACATAACTTTTAAAATAAATATAAAGCTTATATCAACGCTCATGTGGTGAGATTGCATGTACACTTTTCGGACACCCATCTCGCTACAATATGCTAAGCTTGAGCACTTGATTCCATACAATAAACATGCGTGCGCATCAGGAGGACATTTGGGGGAGGGGGGGGGGCAAATGAAATGTTGTTATCAATAATATGATAAATCATATCTCTAGCTATGCTCAGCCCATTTCTATCTGAGCTTCGCCCACAGGTCAGCTGTAATTAGTTTTAAAATATTCAGTAACATGTTTAGAAAATTGTAAAACCACTAAAGGTCACACAATTCAAATGGTTATTGTCATACATGTGTCCCATTTCGCGGCAAACCTATATCGTTTGATTGTTTATTATGACGCCAAGGATGTGAATGGCAGCTCGGATCCGTCCATCACGCGTGTCTTCCACTGTTGATACGTGTTCTTTCCTTCTCATGAACATTGCACACCTTGAGTTAGGGCAAGGTCCCGTTAATTAGGAAATTGCGATAGTAAGTCTTCATAGTAATGTCTATAAAAGAGGTCTGTGCACATTATGTCCAGTATTGTACATCGAAGACCGAGCCTAGTGTGAATTTATATACTTCGCGTTACTGTAGAACAAACTGCTCGCATCGTAACATAAACCCATTTCGTGATAAACTTAATGTGCATCGTTCAATCTTGATCAAGAGTTTGGAATGTATTGTAAAATGTGTTTAAATTGAAATTCGTACAGTTTTTTACGTAGATTTTGCTTTCGCATAGGTGGGTTCCTGTATTGTTAAAATAGCTTCGTCTGTTTTGTGGCTATGTTCTTGTCATCGTTAGTAGTAGAAAGGGTTAATCTTTTTCTAACGATCACTGCAATCGGAACATACCTTCTAAACACCACATCGATCATTGTATCTCCGTCGGTTTTTACAATCGAACAAGTCTGATAGAGATCATGTGTCCTTATAATCTGACGCGTACTGTCACTTTGTACACTCTTCACGATTGATTTGCTGTCCACTGTATTTTGGTTGCCAGACACTATATGCTTTATACTAGCTATGGACAACACAGTGTTACTTAGGTTAGCTGCCAGACCATATTTGCTGTATACTAGCTATGGGAAACACAGTGTTGTGGCCAATAGCCTCAGACACAGTTAGCTGCCAGGCCGTATATGCTTTATACTAGTTATGGCACAACACAGTGTTATTTAGGTTAGCTGCCACACCTTATATGTTTTATACTAGCTATGGGACAACATAGTGTTATTTAGGTTAGCTGTCAGACCGTATATGCGTTATACTAGCTATGGGACAGCACAGTGCTGTAGCCAATGGCCTCAGACACTGCATTTACGTTAGCTGCCGGACCTTACATGGTTTATACTAGCTATGGGGCAACATAGTGTTTTTTAGGTTAGCTGCCTGACCGTATATGCGTTATACTAGCTATGGGATAGCACAGTGTTGTAGCCAATAGCCTCAGATACTGTATTGCTTTATACTAGCTATGGCACAATACAATGTTAATTAGGTTAGCTGCCAGACTTTATATGAGTTATACTAACTATGACACCACGCGTTGTTAAACCGAATGGCGCCAGCCACGGTCATGTAACCGCGTGTGATCTTCTAACATCGTGTTTGCAGTAAAACCAAGAGTATAATAGATGCAATATCTGCGCATAGTACCCTCTCTGACATGACTGTTATGAGTTTGAATACAGAGTACCATTACATCAGCAGTGAGGGTACGTGGTCTAATGCTGTTATTTGATTGGTTTAGTTGACATGTGTATATTTCTGTATCTCTTTCACGTGCACTGCACAAACGATGAATTTGAGTATCCCGCGCGGGGAAATATGAAACGATATACCGGAGCGAATTGCCTGATTTAGTCTCCACAGCCCCATTTTGATAGTGCTCCAATAAAATGGCGTCTAATTAACGTCACTTTAAAAATTCAAGCATCATTAAATTATTCAACGCAACATTATCAGTATTCTATATGTAACTGTGATTATCGCCTGGATATCGGCCTTCAGCGAGACAAGCAGTCCTGCTGTGAGGACTCCATCTCAAATCGCTAAGTTGATTGCCCGATGTTTGACACGCTCGTCATGCTGAAAGGCGACATACGATTAGTATTGCTGATTCCTATTGATATGTATATGGTCTTGATGGCTATTTAATTCATAGCTATAATGGTTAGTTAATTCATCATTGCATTGAGTAATACATTCGCTATACAAGAGATTTGCGGGATGTACAGGCGTGTACGTCATGCGTCCCAATGTATTTCACTCGCTGTACTTTCCTCGCTTCGTTAGCGTTACTACATTCGCTCTTGATGCAAGAGATTTGCGGGATGTAAGACTTGTAAGTCCTGCGCCAACAATGCATTTCACTCCCTGTGCTCGGAAGATAGAAATCGTCCGCTCATCGCTTTACTAGTTTCACGACATCTGTGCATGTCATACAAGCGTGTACACCCCAAACAATACTTGTATGACTAATAGTATTAATTGCCATGTATATCCCGGTGCTCTATAGCGACCGTACGCAGCTATTGTACTTCTACTACATCGTGTATGGATGTCTGAGTATGTCAGCGAACTACCACAGCTTCCATCACATTTCTAATCCCGCATTTAGAGAGCTAAGGAGGAGGTTAGATGCTTACCCTAGTTTTCAGCGGCATTGTGACAGAACTTACCCAGTCGTAAGCGGGCACACCTGCACACCGTCCACTCCAATCCCATGCGCGAATACATCGCATAAAAGCACGGTGTCTTGAGGACTTTGACGGGAAGAATGTGGCGGATTGAAATGCTCCCAAGAGAATATAAGGATGTCTTATAGGGCCATTGATTGTTAGCGATGCGTGGCCGATAGAGACGCGAATAACGAAACGCCAAGCAAGGACGGAATTTATGAATGGACTTCTATTTTATAGTTTGTCTGCCATAGAATGTCTGCAGAGGAGTGAGTAAAACACCGCATTCTTCAAATCAAATCTGATATGTTATGCGCAATATTTATCAAAAGTGAATGTTTGATAGTTGCTGTACATTGTATGGGAGTGGGTGGGGACTAGAGGGTAGAGGGAGAGGGAGAGAGTTGACGAGTGAGAAAGGGTGTGTGCGTATGGGAGGGGTAGGGATAGTAAGAGGACGCGGGAGGGAATGTTAACTGAGATGGGGTAGAGCTGAAAGAGGGATAGAGGAGGTGGGTGGGGAGGGCGAGAGAGAGAGAGCCAGCTGAAGAGATGGAGTGGTGTGTCAGACAGTGAGAGAGAGAGAGAGAGAGAGAGAGAGAGAGAGAGAGAGAGAGAGAGAGAGAGAGAGAGAGAGAGAGAGAAAGAGAGAGAGAGAGAGAGGGAGGGAGGGAGGGAGGGAGGGAGGGAGGGAGGGAGAGAGAGAGAGAGAGAGAGAGAGAGAGAGAGAGAGAGAGAGAGAGAGATAGAGATAGAGAGAGAGAGAGAGAGAGAGAGAGAGAGTGAGAGAGAGAGAGAGAGAGAGAGAGAGAGAGAGAGAGAGAGAGAGAGAGTGGAGCAGTCTAAGGAAAATAAATCAAAAGTGCAGCCACACTAGATATTTACGATGATCACGATCACGCGACTGCATTCACGTAAGAGCGCACGTGTATATATCTCTATCAAGTCTGAGGAGGTTGGTGCACTTAATTCGACAGTTCGTTAACATTAATTAACAGTAAGGTACATATAGGCCAGGTAAGTCTTATATTCACGGAATAGTCAACATTATCAGTGCGTGAGTATCGATGCCTATTGAGCTGGATAGTCAACCTACCTAAGAAGAAGTGAAATTTGTAACTGAGGAATAGAAGCAAGGCGTGGATGGCTCTTAGCTAGAGATGGGCATAGCTAAAATTGGATTTATCCATTGTCAACTGTCTCTGAAATCATGTTGTATGTGCTGGTAGATTTCACTAATCTCGCCCCTAATTGTTTCTACTGTGTTACCTTTTAACCCCCTTACTCCCTCATCACCGTGTTAAACAATGATGAATTCCAGAGTCCAGCTAACACGTGGAATTAATAAGTCTAATTGTCATCGTTGTTGAATATTTTGAGACTAATTTGCTTGGCAACGTGGGAGCGATAACAGTTTCTGTGATTCAATGACTAATCCTGGCGTGATACAAATATCATATCTGTTGTCCACGGGTTAAATGATGTAAGCTATTGATGCATAAACAATAGCGGTGATGATGAGCAAAATAATGACGTCATAGAGACACAATTATGACGTAATAATATCAACGTATTACGCTACCGAATCCAGAGTGAGTTCAGGCAGGAAAGTGTTCGGCGAACGTTCACCTATTTATGTTCGCTGTTCGTCGCGAACGATATTCGCCTTCCTGAACGAGTTGTCACGCGTAACTTCGACGAGCATTCTTTGACGACGTCACGTGATAGTTATAAGGGTTCACTTTTTGTCAGATCCGATGCATTATTATGTCATATTTATTACGTCATAATGAATATCACAGTCTCAGAAACTATCTACAAGCATACACATATTTGTTGAAGACTAACATAACACCCTGGGGTCCGTTCAGGAGAGCGAATATTTTCCGTTTGCCGAACAATTGTTAGGTCACGTGGTACGTTCGCCCTCCTGAACGGGCTGTTTGCCGAACGTTCGCGCCGAACGTTTTGTGGCTAGGAGAACAACTTTATAGGTGACTCGCCATGATTTGCTGTGAAAACAAAGATGGCGGCAAAATATACAGCATCGTCAATTGAGACACAATGATTGTCTATGTAGCCATAAATAACGCATACCAATGCGTTCTTAGCGATCGTAGTGTTATTCTGTTGAATAGTTTGAAACTAACTTGACTTAAACATAGGCGGCAACAGCACCCAGTCAGGTCAGTTTAAAAAAAAGCAAAGAGTTAGCTGTATATCCGTCATGAAATTGAAATTCTGGAGATTTAGGATTCAAAGTATATACATCGCTCTCAACATGCGCAAAGCATGGGCGGGCTATAGCTAAACGTGGATTCATCCCATTGGTTGATGTATGCTCATGCAAACATCATGACATACAAAGCCCTTAACAATCTTACACCTAGCTATATTACGGATATGTTTACACCCATAGATGAAGCCCACAAACGAAACTTCCGATCTAAAACTTATGGTCACTTAAGACCTCCTAAAATCCGAACAGATTATGGCAAGAACAGCTACATATATATGGCATCCCAAATGTGGAATACACTACCAACAAGCATTACACAGTCACCATCCCTTGCGTCCTTCAAAAATAACATCTATGCTCATTTAAAAGCGAATTGATCAAGAAAAGTGCCTTTGTAAGAACAGGGGTGTATGTGTAAATATCCTCGTATGTAAGTTCTCTGCGCGCGTGCGAGCGTGCGCGCGTTCATGCATGTATATAGGCCTCTGTTTGAGTAGGCACGTACGTAGGCCTACTATGTTTATTGGAAACGTATGACTACTGATTTTTTTTTTTTTTTTTTTACTCTCCAAGACGCATTTTCAAGAGTAAGAGTTGCCCATGCGTCTTTAATTCATTAGACACTAAATAATCTGAAAGAATAAGAACCAAAGATGAAAACCCTAATGTAAATTTGCCGATCAATAGAGTGCGATTTTTAAGATTTTACCGCTGAAATTAATGGCTAGACTAGAGAGTGTCAGTCATTTCAGTGGTAAGATTGCAAAAGTCGCACTCGCGTGGTCTGCCAATGGACATATTTCAAGATTAGGAAGCATAATGGTAATATTTGCCCAAAGAATCGATCTTAACAATTTGACTGATTTCCTCATAGAAAATGTTATCTTGCAGAGCATTAGTGTGTAATTTATGAGATCTTACCGCTGCAATGATTGGCTCGATTGCCGAGCCAGTCATTCCGTCGGTAAAATCTCTGAAATGGCATACCCATGGTCTGCAAATAGACATATTTCAGAGTAGCGACATGTGCTTTATATGCCGCTTTAAGAAGCATAATGTAAATATCACATACCTTCACGAACTGATTTTAATAATTTATTCTCCACTGTTGCTTTTGTTGTACAAATTGTAATTAGCTGTTTATCCTGTACATAGTTTAATTAAATTAAATAGTGTACATAGTGTAAATATAACTGTTCCGAGAGGGCCTCGGGTAGATCAGGCCACTGACGATGTACCCTCTTTAAATAAAGTTTATTTATTTTTATTTATTTTATTTATTTTATTTTCTATCAATATGATACAATTACTAAATCCAATTTTCGCCAATAAACGGTATTATCACAATATGCTATCCAAAAATAGCCACCCACGCTGCCATCTTGAGAATAGAAAATCTGTAAACTAACTGAATGCAGCGTGGGTACATTTCACTTGGGAAGGAATTGCAATTAGTGACGCTAGTAGTAATGGGTGGTTCTGTTCGCTATTGTTCTTTTTCTCGAGAACAATGGCGAACAGCCGCCTAGAGTGTAGAATAATGGCGAACAGCCTCCCAGCGAAAATAACAATGGCGAACAGCCGCCCAGGTGAAAAGAACAATGGCGAACAGCGGCACACGTTTGAGAGTTTATTGAACAATGGCGAACAGCCGCACACGTATTTGAGATCTGCATCACTGTGGAATGGTCTATTATTTTGAATATGTTAACCCTTAAATGTTTAAAAGTTGTGTATTTTACGTTTAAATGTAGTGGCGGTGCGCCCCCCTCCGTGGTTATCTACTGTTGTAAAAATAATAAGAGAGTAATGTAAAAGAACAGAGTTTAAGAGCTGGTCCGATAATGGAGGTCGTAGGATGAGGAGGAGGAGGAGGAGTTTGAGGATGTATGCTATGGAGGCCGGCCGGTCTTTTCCCGGCGCTGTTCTCCGCGCGTATTTAACCTCTCCTGTCTAGTTCGCTGTAGTTGTTTGTGCTTTTATAAAGAAAGGTATAGAGATTTTAAGAGAATAATTTAAAAAAAACATTTTATATTGACGAGGAGTAAATTGCGTTAAAGACATAACAAAATGGCAGATAATTTAAGCGCCGATATTAAAGAATGTGAAGATGCTGTTAATGTGATTTTGCAGCAGATGCGTGACGCTGATGCGGCAAGATTAAAATGTGGATCAACCCTATTCACCTGATGAAGATGTGGATCAGCTTTTAAATCTGGGTTCTATGTTGTATGAACCCAACTTTTCAATTCCGCACGTATCTGATGAACATAACGACGTAGCATTACGCGAAGTCATTCCTGAACTGTTTGATACCGATGCTGATATTTTCAATCATTTGGACGATTTATACGATTATGATGTAATCATACCTGAGCAACCTGCATCTATCGATGATCAAAGCATACATACAATAACTGAACAATCTATTCCTGATCTGAGTACCGTGCCATCATCATTTGTTAATTATCCTCATAACGAATGTGTTGTAATTGATTCTAATTATTAGACCGATGTACGTGATGGACACGATCTAAATTTAATTGACGTTGTGCCTTTCGCTAATGATCTATCTCAGGATTTAGTATGCCTTTTAATGATTACGATGTAAATTTATTCTACGATGCATCCCTTCTTGACTTTCTCGTGCCTTTCCTATTGATTCCGACTTAAATGTATTTGATGCTATACCAGTTCCTGTATGTATTGAGCCTACTGCTAATGGCATATCACAGGATTTAGCATGCCTTCCTAATGATTACGACCTAAATTTATTTGATAACGCGCCAGTTCCTATACATATTGAGCCTTCTACTAATGACATATCGCCAGATTTATCATGCATTCCTAACGATTCCGACCTAAATTTATTTGATGCTGTGCCAGTTCCAGACTGTATTGTGCCTTCTGCTAATGACATATCACTGGAATTATCATGCCTTCCTAATGATACCGACCTATATTTATGTGATGATGTGTCGGTCTGTATCGCGCCTACGGCTAATGACTTATCTCTGGATATAGCATACCTTCCTAACGATTCCGCTTATCGCATCGATGATCCTACTCATCAACCTCTTATTGACACATGTGCAAATCATTCGACAGATGAAATTAGTCTCATCGCTGATGAAATCAGTCGATGTATATCAGAAAATATAGTGCTTACAGATGATCTACTTAATCGTTATTTGCAACACTATGAGCATGCTCAAATCGGAGGGTCGGTAGTTGATTATACCGACTATATATCTGTGGAGACTGTTCGCAAATACCGCAGTAAAAAGTTTCATCTCGAAGGTACTGAATATAATATATCTTTTAAAAGTTATCCTATAGCCGATACACCCCTTACCCATTCTGAGTTCGTGTCAGGCGTCTTTCAATCTTTGCTCGATACGTATAGCGAATATAGTAATGTTCAGCCGAATGATCACGTGAGAATCGAGTTGATTCACCCATCTTTGGAAATGTCTATAGCGATGGATTTTAGGCTATGGAACGAAATTATGCCTGAAATAATTTTAGAATCAGGGGAAAAAGTCATTCAGTCAAATACTGATTGTAGGTTATCAGAGGGATTTGAATTTCACGTTTTTCGTGTAGAGGACTACAACTCGGGTGGGCGAAATGATACTCTCCTAGGCGCGAGCGATACTAGACATTTAAATTTATTAAATTTACATTCATCCGATTTAGATGCGTACATGCGTATAAAAAATGTATTATACCCGTATGCGTCGAATATCCATTCTGTTTCGCCGCAGGAATATTTTTAGGAATAAAATATATTGAGAAAATGAACAAATTAATCTCTATACGTGAATGGAATAATTTGATACATAATAAAACATATTTGACGCATATGGCGCGTGAATATCATACAGCTTGTAGTATTCCTGTACGCGAAATTAATAGTACTGATTGGAACAAATTTCAGGAACATTTTCGCAATCAATTTTCTATTCAAGTCTACTCTTTACCGCGCATAAATCTTATGCATTCAGAACGTGATAATCATATATCCGTAACCACATCTATGGCTGCATTTCTTATGGTACGTAATTACTGTACGCGGTGTAATGTGTCATACTCTAATGATCACTCATGTGCTGCGCGCTGTCGTAGTTGTCAGACACTTTATTCTGATAAAGGATCCTGCACTTCTACAGACGCTACGCATAAGATAATGTGTACTGATTGTCATCATAAGTTTTATAACCGTCAATGTATGTCGAACCACCTCTCTAATGGGACCTGCGAAATGGTGAAGGCTTGCCCCCACTGTTTCAGTCGCATGCGTAAATATGACGATGAACACGTATGCGGTATGATAAAATGTCATGCGTGTAAAGAAAAGTATGTTATTACTGAAAATCATACGTGTTATCATAAAGTAATTGAAGAACCTATTATGTCATTATCCCACGCACGCTCTATGCGTACGAATGCCGACATTTGTAGTTACGAATGTTTTCAAAAATACATCATTTACGATACAGAAACATATTTAACGCCTATCGACAGTAGCAATACTAATATTCTAGCCGAGCATAAAGTCAATCTCGTGGTTGCCAACATATATTGTGATGCGTGCCTTGTGCAACCGCTCGAAGACGATTGCTCTACATGTCATCGAGGTACGAATTATGGATATGTTCGCTTTCACGGGTTAGACGCGGTGGATCAGTTCGTTAGCCGGCTGACACGTGTTAAGGCTGCGCATGTCGGTAAACGTATCATTAGAAAATATGTTTTCTCTGACTATTTGGTGATCGCTCACAACGCTCGTGCCTATGATTCCCTTTTACTCCTTCAATGCATTTGCAAAGCCACTAATTCGCATCTTAAACCTACAAATATTATCATGCACGGTCATTCAGTTCTCTCATTTGACGTAGGTACTATTCGGTTTATCGATTCAATTAACTTTTTTCCCCTTTCATTACATAAGGTGGGCGATGCTTTTAATCATTCTGTTCGAAAGGGGGCATTTCCCCATCAGCTCAACATGCCTCAATACTGGGATATGGTAATACCCTTTCCCGAGAGGGACATTTTCTGTCCACAAAATATGAATGCGAATGAATTAATCGAATTTGATCGATGGTACAACGAGCTGATATCTAGACACGAGCGCTACGTTGTCGATAAAAATCTCATCGAATATTGTAATGACGACGTAACCGTCTTACGTGTAGCCATGTCTAGATTTTAAGACTTTATTTTCTGAATCGACGGATGGCCAAAACCCATTTGTGACAGGGATAATGCTAGCGGGAGCGTGTAATGTGGCCAATCGTGCTTTATGGCTTCGACCTGACAGCATACAGACTTTATCTGATTTCTCACTAAGAGCAAAACGTGCTTCTAGTGTTATGGGTGGAGAATGGATGGAATGGGTCAGTCATTGCGAGGGTCGCCAAATCACGCATGCGCTAAATGGCAGTGAACAGAAAATATGCGGACATTATGTGGATGGAATTGATGTATCTGAAACTATTCTTTACGAGTTCTTAGGTTGTAAATTCCACGGACATGAGTCTGCTTGTTGCGGTGATAAGCGTGATACGACATATACAACATATGGCGATGAGACATATGAAGAAGCATATTCCGCGCTTCAATGTCGCATTTCTTTATTTGAATCTGGTGGATATATGGTGAGAATTATGTGGGAATGTGACTTTAAGAATCAAGTCGCTGATTCCTCTGAGCTAAATGATTTTATCACCGAATTGGACTTAGCACACCCAATATCACCACATGATGCGCTATTCGGTGGCCGTACATCCGCGATTCGTTTATTTATGGAAGCGGATGAGCATACCACACTCGAATATTTAGACTGCGTTTCCATGTATCCTTCAGTGATGAAACAATGTTGTTTTCCAGAAGGGTCATATATGGTTCTAAGAGGCGATGACTTGAGTGATAAGACGGTGCATGACTTCTTTGGTCTTATTAAATGCAAAGTCCTTCCACCTCGTGATTTATACTTTCCCGTGCTACCTGCTCGAATAAATTCGCGTCTCATGTTTGTACTATGCGACGAATGCGCAAAAAATGAACAATCTTCTGTATGCGAACATACGGAAGAACAGCGCAGTTTATGTGGAACATGGACCACTCCAGAGTTACAGCTAGCTATACGCAATGGTTATGTCATTAAAAAAATGTATGAAGTATGGCATTATCATGCATCATCGCAATATGAGCCGCATGGCGGCGATGGGTTATTTTCAGAATACATTAACCGTTTTCTGAAAATTAAACAGGAAAGTAGTGGTTATCCTGATTGTGTCGGTAGTGAGAGTGAAAAGGCGAATTACGTAGCTGACTATTATAAACATGAAGGAATACAGCTCGACCCTGCCAAAATACTGTATAACCCGGGTTTGCGCTTTGTCGCTAAATCCTGTTTGAATATTTTGTGGGGACGACTTTCTCTTTGTGATCATAAAAAGAATAGCATGATATCAACACATAAAGGTCTACTCTCCCTTCTGAATGATAAAAGTAAAACTGTAGGCTCCATTACATTCCTGAACGATAGTCTTCTAATGGCCTCCTATTCGGTCAATGACGAGTACGTTCAGTCACCATTAAATACCAACTGTATTCTTGCATCTTTCGTGACAGCCTATGGCCAAATAAAACTGTACGAAGTCTTGTCCTTACTCGGACGCTGCATAGCCTATCACGATACAGATTCGGTGGTATTTAGTACACGTGAAGGTGAGCCGACCATTCAAGAACGAAGTTGGTATCTTGGATGAGTGAAATCCCCTCCGATTACGAATTAACAAGTTTTTGCGCACTCGGTCCAAAAAACTACAGTTATGAAACGAAGCGTCGAGGCGATCCATCTATCATTAAACAGGTGACGAAGGTTAAAGGTTTAATGCTCGGTACCCAACAATCAAAACAAGTTAATTTAGATACAATGAAAAAATCCATTGAACAAATTATAAACGATGGTGGAATTATGGATAGTAATAGCATACTATTAAGCTATCCATCAAAGATCACGTGCACCGATCACTTTAGAATTCTTTCAGTAAATAGCAGTAAGATTTTCAGACCCGTCTTTAAAAAACGAATTTTGAAACTGGGAGATTTATCATCAGTACCATACGGTTACACTAGCATAATATAAATAGCCACAGCACACTTTTCAGTCAGTATGTAAACAATGTCGGTGTCATTCATATCCACCGAAGCCGCACTAGCTGATCGCACTATGATATCAAATATTGCTAGTCTGTGTAACGCTGATAAGGATAAGATGCGTACGTTGATTATGAGGAGCATGCGGTTCGCTTTAAGAAATGAAAAAATTAATGCCGGAAGAATTATACTCATGTCTGAAATTAGCAAGGGTTTATTAACCGAATATGGGATAGACATAGTGCATTGGGTTCGCGTATTATTGCTGCGAAGCTACATTAATCGATGTCTTTCTCATTCATAACTTATGCTTAGTTATCGCATGCATTACAAGCCTTATATTACCGCCTAAATATTATGACTGAAAGTTGTTGTCATCCACCATGAACTTACAGTCAGATAGTTTTCAAAATATTTTGTGCATCCAGCGATAATACGCGCGACTTTAGTGTATCGAGTCTCTCAGCCGTGTAATGGTTAAAGGTTGGTCATGCACGTTATTGCTCATAAAGTGCGCGACGGTAGAAGACGGTGTATTGCACCGCGCGAATATGCACGTTATTGATCGAACAAATGCGCACCATAAATTCAAATTAAGCGTGTCTATGTATGTCATTGTAATGCACATGCTCCTCTGTACGTCATTGTATGCATGGTATTTACGCCAGATGTCATTCAATCCATGTGCGGCTGGTCGTTATTGTTACTAATGATATATAAATGCAGCAGTTTCACGCTATGATTATTCGTTCTCCACGATGTCGTCTGATCCTTGCTTTAAATATTTAAATCGCTCGGCGTTTTGGTGTGATCTTGGTAATTCGCGTAAAGCGCGAACAATACGTTTTGGCGAAAAGTGGTGTATCGATCTACGGCAGTTTCATCCTGATGGTTATCCCACTAAACGTGGTTTATATCTCAGCGTAGCAGCGTTTAAACAGCTGTTACAGATCATACCCGATCTTGAAGATGCTGTAAAACGTGCGTGCAAAAAAGAAGGCGTACTATTTACATATTCTTTGGCCAATTCTGTTCGTATTTCTATGTGTGATGAATTTCCATGTTGTGACATATGCTATTTGTTCTGCTCTAACGCAGAACCACGTGCCACACGTTGCGGATTATACCTGCAAGACAACGAGTGGGAATTATTGAAACAGAACTCGAGTAATTTGCTGGCAGCATTACCTAACTTTTATACCTAAATTTGACGGTATCGTCATCGACGAGATTTAGTTCGTCATCGCTTAAAACCTCATCGAGGTATATAGCGTCCGTAGTAAGCGTATCGTGATTGGACATCTCTGCGGAATCACTAGTGGTTGGAATGTTATTCATGTTCTCGCTTTTTCACACCGTAAAAGCACTGAGGTATCGTGCTAAACAACTCGTCACCGCTCAGGTGTGAAAAAGCGAGAACATGAATAACATTCCAACCACTAGTGATTCCGCAGAGATGTCCAATCACGATACGCTTACTACGGACGCTATATACCTCGATGAGGTTTTAAGCGATGATGAACTAAATCTCGTCGATGACGATACCGTCAAATTGTGTCACTATTGTAAAACTATGGGTAATCCACACCATTATTGCCCTACGGATCATGTGCAAATGATTAGGCAGAAATTATTCGCATCCATGCTGTGTGAAAAGATACATTCGTTGGTTGTGCGAGATTGTTACGGATGTCTAGTAAATCATCCGAGTCAATGTGAACATTCATGTTTAGGGATTGATGTTGACCTTAATCTAATCGACAATTTTGAACTGTGTAATGAGGTGGCATTATTAGAAATGGACGAAGACGAATATTGCGCTCGACTAGCCTGCCATTACTATATATGCGAACATTGTACTGAACTGTACCACATGTGTATGACGGAATGGTATAGGTACATTGTGGATGTAATATATGAAAAACAGATGTTGGAGCCATAACTATAAGTAATATTAATTTATTTAGGTTTATTTAAAATTAACCGCATGTTTTTAAGCATTAAAACACGAGGATAATTTTTAATAAAATCAAATACGTATTTTATTTTTAAAAATAACATAATTAATTGTTTTATTTTGTCAATTGTTGCTTTGTTAATTTGTTGTATTTGGTGTGTCTTTTCGTATCTTTGTAACGATATGTATTATTGATGTCTGTATTAATAAAAAAGTTTTAAAATCGGATTTCGTTGTGCAGTACTAGCACCTAGCTCTCTATCTCTTTATCTGTCACTAGCGACTCGCTATTCACTCCCCCGCCTCCTCCGCACGCATTGGTATGCCCGCTTTTCACTTGACAGAGGCACTTGATGGCGCGTGTCATCGCTATTCTTTAGAGAAGAATAGTCAAGGTGAATGAATGATAGAGTGAGCTGAATAGCGCATACTTAAATAAAACACCGTTAGACGGTTTTTGTTCAATTTCATGACAAAATATTCACTGAATATTGTGTTTATATTTGTAACTATTTAAAGATGTTATAGATTCGTCGCACAAGTATCTGATGTCATAATCATACACTTAAATGTTCATAGCATTTCTGCTCCATAGCGTGTATATGACAACACAATTCTTAAACGTACATAGAATTTCTCCTACGTCACCAGTATCTGACGTCACAATCATAGTATTTCTCCTAAGTTTATGATGCAATTTTTAAATGGACATAGCATTCCTCCTACGTCTCGAGTATCCGAGGTCGCAATCGTAGTATTTCTCCTAATTTTACGTCACAATTCTTAAATGTACAAAGTATTTCACCTACGAGTATCTGACGTCGCAATCGTAGCATTTCTCCTAATTTACATGACATTCTTAAATGGACATAGCATTTCTCTTACGTCACAAGTATCAGATGTCACAATTCGTAATGTACGCTAACCATCAAGCATTGATAAGGTATTCGCAGAAGAGTAACTTCATATTACATCGTAGTGACGGTTCACACACGTCCACGTATGCTAAGGTATATATATATGTGCATGAGCGTATACCTTCTTAGTCGTACGTGGACGAACATGTGACGACGCTATGGCATCAACGTTTAACTGCAATACGACGTTACATCACCCATTTACTATGATTGTCTGCGGTCCAACACAGTGCGGTAAAACTGAGATGATAAAAGCATTAATAAGAGATCCCTATGCCATTACTCCCCCTCCACAGAGGATTGTGTACTGCTACGGTGCGTGGCAAGATGGGTATAACGATTTGGCGAAAGAAGTTGAATTTAAAGAGGGTGTGAATGTTGAACTAGACAGAAGTTGCAGAACATTGGTGGTGCTCGACGATTTGATGAATAAATGCGACGAGAATGTAGCTGACCTATTTACAAAACGTTCTCACCATGAGAATTAGTAAAACGTCATCGGCAGTCAAGAAAGTGTTAGAATCAATATTGGAGCATACTGCGCATCGCCCACATGCTATTCAAACAGACAAAGGGGGTGAGTTCGTAAACTGTGTAATGAAAAAATATTTGAAAGATAATAGAATACATTTCTACACTTCTCAAAATGAAACGAAAGCGGCAATGGTAGAGCATTTTCAACGCACACTGAAGGGTCGAATATACAGAAACATGACGCATAAAAATGCACGAAAGTATATCGATGTATTACCCAGTTTAGTAACAGCGTACAATAACACAACACATTCCAGTACGCGCATGGCTCCTACCGAAGTCGACCGTAGTACGGAGTTAATCGTGTGGAGAAATATATATGGAAAGAAGACGAAGAAACGTTCCAAATCTAAAAACAGCCCTACTCAAGGCGACCATGTTAGAATATCACAAGCAAAAATGCCATTTGAAAAAGCATATCGCGGGCAATGGAGTCGCGAATTGTTTAAGGTGCATGAGGTGCTTACAGACAAATATCCATACTTATACAAATTAGAAGACTATGGAGGTGACCCGATTATTGGTACATTTTATCGTGATGAGATACAGCAAGTGATAGAAGAAAATGATAAGGAGTATGATGTGGAAAAAATACTTAAAAGTAGAACAAATAAGAAGGGACAACGCGAGTATCTGGTAAAGTGGCTCGGTTACCCGGCTAAGTTTAACACGTGGATTAATGAACTAAGTACTATACGTCATTGACAATGGATGAATATATCGATAGAAGATCGGATCAGAGCATGTGGCGAATGCTGGGTTCGCGAGTACCAAAAGAAGAAATAGTATACCTAGCTCAAATTATAATAATTTATATCGTAATCATTACATTATCGTGAATCTGAGTATACAAAATGGGCAATCAGGCATATGGATATCGCTTTTGAGCAGATGTCTAGAGTATATATTGCCTAGTCCGCGCATAAAGACGGCCATACATGATTCGACTCAGAATGAACGAGGATCAGTTTTACATAACGCTTTCGAGCAATAGTAGTACCCAGTTCTTTCCAGACAATAAGATATCAGAGTTTCGAACACGTCTGCAAACTCCATTAACATTAGATGGCGAATGGGAAGTGGGCCTCTCGAGTGTGTTATATCCAAGGAGTTGGCTTACTATTGAGGAGGAAACTTTTGTACAAATATACGAATTTACTAAGAAGAAGATAAAGAAGAAGAAGAATAAAGATAGCGTTGCGTCAAAAGAAATTAGCAAAGATGTCGCCAGTACGTCAGAAATAGAAAAGACATTGGCTTTTCTACTAGTTTTAAAAGAGGGTTTCGGTAATACACGTACTGCCGATTGGGGAAAGCGGTTACGAAATGCTCAGGGAAAAGATGCGTGAAATGATAAAACAAATAATAACAGTACAAAACGTTTACGTAGAAGCGAAAATTAGTATTATGTGCAAACAGAATCTCCATTTATCAATGCACCGAAAGGGTCCTATGCCATAAAAAATATGGTAGACTATCTAAATGGCCAGATAGAGAGCAAGACAAGATTTAGAAACAAAAAAATGTTTTTCAATTTTTACTTGCATCGTGCGAATCTAGTTTCTCTCACAGTTAAAGATACTTACGCTATTCGTTTAGGTAGAGATGCAGCAAATTTAATAGGATTCGAAAGAGGAAAAATATCTATGGGACCTATAGACTTTAAAGAATCATTTCGTTCAAATCGTGAGGGTGGTCCTACGACCGCGTATATATACTGCGACGTAGTCTCACACAGCATGGTAGGTGATACTTCCGCACTGCTACTCAGAGTGATACCCGTTTCTAGTACAGATGGAGGAAAATATATATGTCAGTGGACGTTTCCTGATATTCAATACCGTACTGTGTCAAAGAACTACATCGATACTATTGGAATACTTATAACAGATAGAACTGGCGCCAATGTCCCATTCAAGGACGGGGCACCGCTGAGTGTACTCTGTTTGCATTTCAGACGACGATGACAAGGATAATGAGAGGGACGATAAGAGGGCCGATTACAGGAAGAGCGGATGCACAGCACTGGCTCGTTACTATGCGAGTCAAGCGGGTCATGGATGTATTCCAGTTTTTGTAGGCGCGCGATACCAATCAGGACATGGACTCGGTAATATCTTAGGTGGTCTATTACGTTCAGCAATACCTTTCACAAAAATGTGGATAAATCTGTAGGTAAACAAGCTCTTAGTGCTGGAATCGGACTAGCTGAGGACGTAATGGCTGGAAAAAATGTTAAAACGGCATTAAAATCGAGAGCAGGTGGTGTTGCCAGGTCTTTGATACCAGAAGCTGTAACAGCGGTGCGAGGTGATTTAAGACCACCTCAACCTAAACGTAAAAAGAGCAATAATACACGTAATTCTCAGTCAATGCGTGCAATACCGAAGAGGAAGGGTCACAATAGACATCAGAGAAAACAAGCTGATATCTTTAATTAACAAATAACATGGAACTTAATCAGATCTGCGAGTGCTCGAAGAGCGAATTAGACATTTTTCAGACACGTCCCATAGTGACGACATTGGAGTCGGCAAAATGGGAACTGTTTCAGCCTGTATCTAGTTTATCAGATAGTGGACTGATCGAGTTTTACGTCAGTGGCTCTGCTGATAGATATTTAGATCTTACGCAATCTTATCTTTCGATTAAAGTTAAGCTAGTAAAGCTAGATTGAAATGGTGATGAAAAGACACTCGAGGCGAATGACCTGATAGCTCCTGCGAATAATCTTTTGCATACGATGTTCTCACAAGTGGATGTTTTTTTGAATGGAAAGCGTGTCAGCGACTCGAACGAAAATTATGCTTGTACATCGAGACGTTACTAAATTATGGCAGCGATGCCGCATCCTCGCATCTACAACTTGCTGGATGGAAAATAGATGATGCCGGCGAATTTGATAATATCGCCGATACTAGCTTAGGTTTTCAAGCACGTAGAAGAATGATGGAGCAGAGTAAAATGGTGCAATTAATAGCGATATGTTTCTGCAGGACCGATTCCTGCTCAGTTCCGTTGATTTAAGAGTACGCCTCCAGAGGAGTAAAGATGTGTTCACCATTATGGCCGCGGAAGGAGTGAGGCCTAAATTGAAAATAATGTTGGCTAACTTATTTGTACGCACCATTATCCCATCATCAGATCTGCTAGTGGCGCACGACGTTACTCTGAGACAGACAAGCGTGAAATATCCTATTCGCAGGGCAGTGTGTAAGACTTTTACAGCACTTAGCGGTGTTATGAGCATCGATAGAGATAATATATTTATTGGTCAGCTACCTACTAGAGTATTATTCGCTTTTGTACCTAATGATGCCTATAATGGTGTGGTGCATACAAATCCGTTCAAGTTTGATAACAATAACACTACCTATTCTACATGTTATATAAATGGAGAAGAGGTTACAACATTGCCAATACGTCCTTCGTTTAGCGACGACATTTACTTGGACGCTTATTTGTCACTATTCAGCGGTACTGGGGCATTATTCAAAGACAAATAAGACTCAGTTCAGACATGGAACCACATTGTTCGCATGGGATTTTATGCCAGATCTAGCTGATTCAGAGCATCGCTACCCTACACGCACTGGTTCGCTAAGTGTGGTCTTCCATTTTTCTCAAGCACTTGCCGCTACAACCAATGTAATTTGCTATGCTGAATTTGATAATACGATAGAAATTGGATCGGACTTTAACGTATTAACAGATTATTAACAAATATGTTGAATACATTTGAAATAGAGGATCTATTATTCGGTGACAATAAAACGCGTGAACACTTTCTCGGCGTTTTTCCAATTGACAATGTACCCGCACATCTTAAATATCTCCCGGCCTCATTAGTAATAAACACGCATCCCAGTAATAAATCCGGACAACATTGGGTGGCGGTTTATTACAGTAGAAATGGAAATGCTGAATACTTTGATCCATATGGAAGACACCCTTCTGACGGAAGAATGATATCAAATGTACAAAATGGACACCGTGCGCGTGTTTATTATTACAACAATGTACGTGTTCAACCATCCATGACGACAACTTGTGGATATTATTGCGTATATTTCTTATACCATCGTTCGAGAGGTGTACAAATGAAACACATATTATGGGCCCTAAGAAACAGAACTGACGTGATAGTGAAACGTCTGACGCGCAGGATTATGAAGAAAAAATGATCATATTTAATGTATAATTATTTATGTACTGTGTTTACTTTTTAATTAACGTGAATAAATGTCGCTAATATTTATCATAAGAAAAATGCACGTGTCAATAAAAAATACATTTTGTAAAAATATGTTATTATTTCTTCGTATTCCCTTCGCACCCCTCACCCATCCCCTGCTATTTTGAAAAAAATATTTAATGGTACACTAGGCACGTGAGGCGTACCACAATGATCCAAAGATACGTAATTAATCGTATTCACATCGCGGCAATGACAAAATGCGGACATATTTGAATACAGAGGAAACCATATGACGTGCTCTGTAATTGTACCCTGCATATCAATTCCAGTTTTCTATAACTGGAATGTCATTCAAACATGGTGTGATAGTAATGTTTTGTAAACGGATGATGTTAAGCGGTGGAGAAAAAACACATGACCGAAATAAGGGCGTGTTCAGATTGGAAAGATAGTTTTACTGACAGCTCATATTTAGCTATAAAAGGGAAATGCGCGTGACTAGTAAGGCATACAGCTTTTTGAATTTGACAATACACTTAAGATGGAATCTCAATTATGCGATCGATGGAGAACGATAGGTTCTACGCCTATTAATTGTGGTTGCATCCAATGGAACCAATATAAAGAGGTTGCAGTACGACAACCATTTGCAATGTTATTGTGTGATATCTGTAACCGCTGGAGAGAATATCTAGCGGATCCGGACGAACGCAATTACAACAAATGGTTGCATACGAAGTACCAACTTCGTAATGATTGCTGTATGTGTATGTCGTGCAAACAAAACAGAAGTTATCGTTTGCATTAATTGAGATAAAAATATTTACGTTAGCAAAATAAAAAATAAGAAAAATAGGCCTCTTTTTTAAGGGGCCACCAAAAACCAAAATTATGTTACATACACCCACACACAAACGGGTACATAAAAATTACATGCATAGCGAACAGGGAAAAATGGAACACGGGTGACAAGGGGCATGCGTGTAGAACCATGCGTGCGTCGTCATGCGCATATTGTAACACGCGTGAGGGTATGCGCAGTATGTGCGTGTGTTGGTGCATCAGGTGCGTGCGTGTGCGTGTGTGTGTGGGTACGTATGCGAAAAAAAAGTAGGACACCCTTGTGGATGATGGATCAGTAACAGATTTCCAACGATACAGACGCATTCAACCACATATTCCACAATGGTCGAAGCCTTTCGTCGTGGTACATACAAACGACATTATTAGTTCGCGAGGAAACAGGCATTGACAAAATCTAACATCGCATGACCTTAAAGCGAATGAAGCGGACATGTTTAATTGTAATATGAGTAATGCGCGAACACACCATAAATATGCATAAAGCACTCACGCACCAAAACGTGATATTCTAATAAGTATCCAAGGGAATTAGTACATATGTCCACTCGGCTAAGAACTAGGAAACGATACGATATTGTATCCAGAGGACAAAGCTGTACGCATTCGCAACTACAAAGTGAAATCTCCTAGCCAGTAGGCGATAATTCAATAGTAATTTTGAATATTTCTAAAAATCACGTAGTACGAGACTTGAGGTACTAACAGGTTCTTTCATTATTAACACATGGTATGTTTGTATCTCGATTCAAGCTTGATTTCACGGCTATTCAAAACGCATGGTTAAATCATACGCAACAAATAATCTTTTTAGCATAAGTACGCTCTACATACAATTCTATAAACGGAACCCTCAGAGATATAATGACCACATTTTAACCATCATATCTAAAACGATTGACGTTATTGCAAAGGATTTAAAAAACAATTTGTGCGTAATGACGGTTAAAAGTCAATCAAAATATTCAACAAAAAAATAGTTTTACTAATAACGTTAGCGACGTCAAATTAATTTCAAAATATTCAACAGTTTACCTATATGGTATCGATGAAAATGAGCTATATATTCATCGGTATTAGGGTTAACTTCTTTTTAACCCATGATACAATCCATCACCTCCAAGTCTTGGTTACCATTCCAACCGAACATACCATTAATACAAGATTATTTTTAATATTTTGTTGCTAATCTGTCTGGTAGCTGTTGCTAAGACAGTAACAGCTTACAGACAGTCTCTAAATATTCTACAGTTTACTAATAACGTTAGCGACGAAACAGTCAAATTATTTTCAAAATATACAGCAATACCGTAATTCCTCATACATCCTCAACCTCCTCCTCCTAAGACCTCCATTATCAGACCACCTCTTAAAATCTATGTTGTTACTAATCTAGCTGGTAGCTGTTGCTACGACAGTAACACCTTACAGGCCGTCTCTAAATATTCTACAGTTTACTGTCAGACCACTGCTTAAAATCTATTTTGTTACTAATCTGTCTGATAGCTGTTGCTAAGACAGTAACAGCTTACAGGCAGTCACTAAATATTCTACAGTTTACTAATGACGTTAGCGACAAAACAGTCAAATTATTTTCAAAATATACATCAATACCGTAATTCCTCATACATCCTCAACCTCATACGACCTCCATTATCAGACCACATCTTAAACTCTATTATTTTACATTACTCTCTTATTATTTTTACATTATCTACCACGGTAGATAACCACGGAGGGGGGCGCACCGCCACTACATTTAAACGTAAAATACACAACTTTTAAACTTTTAAGGGTTAACATATTCAAACTAATAGAACATTCCAGAGTGAATCTACGTGTGCGGCTGTTCGCCATTGTTCAATAAACTCTCAAACGTGTGCCGCTGTTCGCCATTGTTCTTTTCCTCTGGGCGGCTGTTCGCCATTGTTCTTTTCGCTGGGAGGCTGTTCGCCATTGTTCTACACTCTAGGCGGCTGTTCGCCATTGTTCTCGAGAAAAAGAACAATAGCGAACAGAACCACCCATTACTACTGACGCTCGCGCCATTGAATGTAGCACCACGGTATTGTCACTTGGGATGGAATTGCAATTAGCGTGATTCTCTTCAATTATTATGGCATGAAACATGCCACTAGAAGCACTGGTCTTACTCTGCTGTATCAATTCCGCCAGCATATCGTGGCAATGGAGGCATGTTCCTGAGTAGTAAGTCGTTCTCCGGGTAGAAACACGTATTTACTTCACGTGACATGCTTATTGATAGGGTTAGCGATATATCCGACAATTGCGCAAAGATACAATAGGTGGGCATAGCACATTACAACATGAAGCATTAAAATCCGTTTCTATCAAAACACCCAAGGTTTCCAGAGAGACACCCAGTGGAGTTTTGATTGCACATACTATTCTGGGTAGGTGGCTGGGTGTAGGGGTTATTTGGAGCGCATAACCATGGCATGCGTTTACCAATCAGACTTGCCAATATGTCAACATGTAAGTGGGATATAGGGGCGTATTGTTAGATAGTATTATAAACAATATATTGAAACAGCTTCGCGAGGAGATCATGTAAGTAGTTGTGGCTCTGGCAAAATGCAGACAACATGAAAGGTTTTTTTGAAAACCTTTTCTTAAATGAAATCATGATTATATATTGTTAAATCTTTTCCGAACGAGATCCTGTTCCATAATCTCCCAATCAGCAATTTTGGCGACTTACTTCCTAAAAGATAATCTGTTAAAACCTACCATTATATTTTACCCCATGGAAAAATGTTGGTGGATATAAACATCTCTATTATTTGCAATCCATATAAGCTTGTAAATATGCTTTTTCATAAACAGGACATATATGAGAATAGAGCAATTGCAGAGCTATCAACTATATCTTTACCATAGCTAAACTCCTTCAATAAAGGCTTTTGACATGCTGGTTACCATACTGTCACAAGACAGTGGATCGCTATATATTGGTGCACCATCTACCAGTTATGATAGTGACACAAGCGATCCTTTATTATTGCACCACTAGTCACTGATTAAATCGGTCCACAGCACCAAAATGATGATGTTTAAGACGAGATGATTCAACCTCATTACACTTACCATAGTTGCTCCATCCTGTATTTTCAAATCGATCATGTGTTTATATTTGTGTCAAGCGTAAATAGGCTAAATGACAATTAAATGCAATTGAGGTCAAAATAAGAATAGCATTATTTTGTTACCATTCATTCTCGGAAAATGCATTATAAAAACTCATTTTTCTATCCTTTTATCAGCAAAGTGCTTTCATCCAGAGAATAGTGTGATAATACATTGACATCAAGCAAGATGTATCGCTTGAAGCAAATATGACAATACCGAGAGAAAGTACACGCCCATCTCACTTTCTCGTCAATGCATCGATTCTTTCTGCTCAATGCCCGCCGGGACTGTAATTTACTGCCAAACCATATGATCATCGGGAGTCATGCACCCTCGTACATTGACTTGCGTAATCTCGACTTCATTTAGAGACAACGTAAAAGCAATTGCCATTCTAAATTCCCTCTATGGCTCAACAGATGGAATTATTATTTTTGCCTTGATTGGTATTTTAAAAACAATGTGTAAGAAAGTGATCCCCACGTAAGGCGGAAATGGTTTCAGAATAAGCGGTATATGAGGAAGTATACCGCCGTGTAAATGCACTCAATTAAAAATTGTACGAGCAATGCAACCCTGGTTTGTGTTCAAATTGAATAAATGGAACGTAGTTTTTAACTCGGGTCAAACACTTCGGGCCATTGTGCACTTAATCAACTCAAATCGTTTTTATCAGGCGTAGTTATGCTACCTAATGGTCATTTCCAGTTTTAGCTATGCCCCGCCCATCACTAGCTAAAAGCCCCCACCCTTCGCCGTATTGGACTTAAGCAACGCATAGTACGTCTTCAACTATGCGTTCGTGACGTCCTTATCTACGTTATTCATCACGCCATAATTACGTCATTGATTGTGATGGTATTGTACATGTACGTAGTTGAGTATGACGTTGTTTGATGGATGGATACAGTGGAAAGGCTCATTATATCATTTTGTCGCATATTCAATACTATATCTCCAAGTTAGGAATGATATGATTCGTGGAGCCAACGCATGCTGAGCTAGCCAAAATGTGCTGTATCGACAATCCACATCAATGGATACTGCATGGACATTTCGTTGGGGTCTATTGCTTTGAAAATCTGCTTGCGTAATTGGTAAGACGCCTAACGGTTAAATAACTGCCTTTGCTACGCTGCAGGTGGGATTAACTCATCCACAAAGACCACATGTATATGCAATGCAGAATAGGCGATGTAGAACAGTCACCTAACATGCTTGCAAAACAAAATAAAACGGACTGTTGAACATTTTGAACATAATTAGATTGGAAGCAATTATGTTCAAAATATGCAACATACCATTTCTTTCGTGCATGTTTCTGTTTTTGCTTTGAAAACATGTTAATTAATGTCTGCTGTGTACTATACCTATCGTATCTGATAGAGATGCATGCTGAAGGGAAGTGATGTGAATACAATAGTGTGTGTCTTTACTCACGTTTAAATGATCACTCTTTTCGGGAATGAAAATATTCCATATATTTCTATATAGTTTGTCTTGACACCATCCCTCGTAGCCAACCATCCAAAAGTGAAAGGTTTAAAATATCCATGTAATACTTCATTGGCAATAATGTCGTTTTCTCATTTAAAATGCAGAAGTCCTCTGAAAGCATCTATATATAGAGACCTCATCAGAGACCCACCACATAAAACAGGCCGATAATATTTGGCCACGGCGCTACCGGTGTGCCCTGGTTATTAAGGAAGTGTTCATTATAGACAAAGCTATAAGTGTGCGTGCGTGCGTGCGTGCGTGCGTGCGTGCGTGCGTGCGTGCGTGCGTGCGTGCGTGCGTGCGTGCGTGCGTGCGTGCGTGCGTGCGTGCGTGCGTGCGTGCGTGCGTGCGTGCGTGCGTGCGTGCGTGCGTGCGTGCGTGCGTGGGTGGGTGTGGGTGTGGGTGTGGGTGTGGGTGTGTGTGTGTGTGTGTGTGCGTGCGTGCGTGCGTGCGTGTGTGTGAGTGAGTGAGTGAGTGAGTGAGTGAGTGAGTGAGTGAGTGTGTGTGTGTGTGTGTGTGTGGGTGGGTGGGTGGGTGTGTGTGGGTGTGGGTGTGGGTGTGGGTGTGGGTGTGGGTGTGGGTGGGTGTGTGAGTGAGTGAGTGAGTGAGTGAGTGAGTGAGTGAGTGAGTGAGTGAGTGAGTGAGTGAGTGAGTGAGTGAGTGAGTGAGTGAGTGAGTGAGTGAGTGAGTGAGTGTGTGAGTGAGTGAGTGACTGAGTGGGTGAGTGGGTGAGTGAGTGAGTGAGTGAGTGAGTGAGTGAGTGAGTGAGTGAGTGAGTGAGTGAGTGAGTGAGTGAGTGAGTGAGTGAGTGAGTGAGTGAGTGAGTGTGTGTGTGAGTGAGTGAGTGAGTGAGTGAGTGAGTGAGTGAGTGTGTGTGTGTGTGTGTGTGTGTGTGTGTGTGGGTGGGTGGGTGGGTGTGTGTGGGTGTGGGTGTGGGTGTGGGTGTGGGTGGGTGTGTGGGTGTGTGGGTGTGTGGGTGTGCGTGTGTGTGTGGTGTGTGTGTGGTGTGTGTGTGTGTGTGTGTGTGAGAGTGAGTGAGTGAGTGAGTGAGTGTGTGAGTGGGTGAGTGGGTGAGTGGGTGTGTGTGTGTGTGTGAGAGTGTGTGGGCGTGTGGGCGTGTGGGTGGGTGGGCGGGTGTGCAGGTGTGCGTGTGTGCGTGTGTGCGGGTGTGCGGGTGTGCGGGTGTGCGGGTGTGTGGTGTGTGAGTGAGTGAGTGAGTGAGCGAGCGAGCGAGCAGTCAAAATATAACTGGAGTTTCGAGCATGAGTCATATCAAGGGGCTCATTTGTGACCAACAGAAGCAAAATTTAGTGCATAGATTATTAGTACAGGTTGTTATTTTACGTCCAGAAATTACATGGAATATTATGAAATAATCTATATATTGGCAGTGTCGAACTCAACAGCGTACACATGAAAGACCCGCCAGATTACTTTGGAAAAGTTATCTGAATACAATTTCCCACACGGATCGATGTAACCATGGTTATAGCACACACGTCATATGAATGACAGATATATTAAACTGGTGCATACATTCATGAAATACGTGATCTGTGCCACGTTTGTATAAAGTCAAGTGTTGAAGTCATACGGCACTATAATTACTGTGCCAGTTGTCCTTGGATCTCTGCAATGCTGTATCATGCATGTATAGACTAGACAATGCAGCCACATTCCCACTTCTTTAGTTTCTCTGAATTGCATGGTTTCTAGTCGGTTTAATGTATATTCTGCATGTTTCGAAAACTATTTGTTGCAAGCTAGTGTTTCATCAGATAAACATCAAGAACGAGCATTCACACAATTAGAATCTGCCTCCCATGGATAGAATCCTGCTTGGTGTCATGTACTCAATTATGAATAAAGCAGCACTCATGAATACGTGATATGTGCCTTTTATATATTGACCGCAATGTATTAAATATAGTCATGGTCAAGGTATTTGTTCTAACAAACTATCTAATGATTTGGTTACATGAGCTATTCACTATAGCGATGATATATACAGGCTCATCTATTCCAGATATGTCGATATGTATAAGACTATAATCCATTTACAAGTGTTTATTTTATACTCAAATATGTAACCATTGGAGTTCATAATACAAATGCTGTATTGATAGAAGTATTGTTGCAATGATAATTAATCACACGTGGCTATCGCATTGGCAACATACGATGCTGCTGAGCAATTGCTACCATCAAATAATAAATTTGCTGTTCATGTCAAGCTCAACAACGAATAGCATTTTAGATGAAACATAAATATAGATTCATCATGGTGAGACGTACGCTGACACTCTCATATGTAAAAATGTTCCCAAAAATCTATGTTCGAAATATGAGGTCTACATAGGGAATATATCTGATAATACCAATTAGATTTATTACATGTAAACTTTCATAAAGATTGGTTCAGACTATGTATGTGTATTATCAAGCAAACAGCGTTACATCAAATTGTCGGATCTTCATTCTAAGTACAAGTTGACAGCAAAAAAAGTCCTATCATAGAGAAAACACAATTTGTCCTAATAAAATGGAAGTAAATTTATGGTAAAATATGTCAGGTCTCCAGAGAGTAAGCCTGCTATTACCCGAAGTCGTCCTAGCGAAATTGTGAAATAATTTCTACTTTGAGAAGGGCATAAATTACGTATCTATTGAAAACTGCGCCCCTGGATTTGCTGCGGCTATTAAAACATTGTGGTCTTGCACAGCTTACGGCAGGCATGCTCATCTAATAATGATGATCACAAAATTCAAATGTGGCTTTGAGAATCTTCAGTTAAGTATGCGCTTCATAGAGCTCATAGCCTATAATGGAGGAATCCAGCGTGGGCTATGCCCCGTCCATCTTTAGCTAAGCTCCATCCACGCTGTGTCCGTGTTGGGATTGATCGATCCCTGATCTCATTATTATCAATTTCCAGAAAACTTCACATGTAAGCAGTTGAATAGTTTGAAACTAATTCGACTGGGCACTGTTGCTGTATGTTTATTTTTTAATAGTAGATACATGCAATTCCTACTACAATGCTTAGTCCGTCTCCAATTAAGAATTTGTGACGAACTTATCTACGTCATTCATGACGCCATTGATTCTGACGTTATCTTAGACGTCGCGTAATTGATTCTGACGTCATTTCTTTTATGGATAGACTGGAATATGTCATTCATTTCTATCAACCGGACTGGTGTTCCTTGATTATCAGTACTCGTATAGCATAGACTAATACTAGCATTATTTTGTCATTCCCCTGAATGTAGTATGCAAATTCATATCTATCATTTTATCAATAATGTACTTATTGCAGTGAAGAATTTTTCTCATGCAATGACCTCACAAATTATTTCTCACAGAAAGTAAAATTTCTGATAAAAGGTATTTGGCTGCTGTGATTGCATTACTCCTCTGCAAGGAATTCGCATAAAAGCCTAGCAATTGTGCACTAATCCTTCATTCTCATTGTCTTGTATAATTAAATGTCCACTCTTCTGATCAGCAGGACGCATGCGCACACGTGCAGAATGTCTGGTGCAAATACATGAGCATTAAGAGGTAAAATAAAACCACTTAATACTTTGTCTGAACATAATTGCTGCTTAAGCTTACAATGTCGTTATTGTTTTTATAAGATAGGTTATGGAACTTAAGGACTATAATGTGCAGTTGATTCCACTGAATGAGCAAAGGAGTAGTGATGTTTTGATGGAAGGAAACCGAGTTTTGTACTGGAATTGTTTCGCTCGAATGCATCCACCTTGGGGCGACTGGGCACTTAATCAAATCAAATCGATTTTCTCCAGGCATTTGTCTTGCCACCCAAATGACATGCTGTTGTGTTCACGAGAAATATAGCTTGGTGTTGATGGGATTTAAATCTCTCTCATGGCAGAAAAAATTTTCGAGGACAAAAGAATAGGAAAAGCGATCGTCATCGTGCATTTCTAAGAATGAATTGTAAAACAGTTTATTCTATTTGTGTGCACAATGGCATTGTATTGCGTCTTAGCCTATTTCATCTCAACACAAAGTAGCATAACTTTCTCTGATAATATGTGATGGTTATACACATAAACCATGATATCGCCAACAAACATACAAATATCACAATTGAATATAATTATTGTATACAGTCTCTCAGAATCAAAGAGTTAATCACATCTATAATAATACAAGGCACTCTACCCCCGTTCAATTTGCAAATCCGACCACTATTAATCTTCTAATCTGTGCCTTTTGTTCTGGCTTCTTTTATCACACTACACCGCAGGAAACAGAAACGCACACGACTTGACGTAACTACATATCAAGCGCATATTAAAGAAGGTAAGAAACTGTGCCATTTTCTTTTCATCTATAAGCAATCTACCGGTCTCATATCATGGTTATATATGTCCGCACTAATATATACTAACCTTATTGCTTATGGGAGCTGGGAACGTCAGGAGAAAATTCGTTATAAGAATTTACAATCATTTATTTTCAATGATTCCTACATGAATTTGCTAACCCGATACTCATTATTCCTTCGAAAGAATAGTTATGAATATCAGCATTGTTCTCTTGAGCATTGAAAGAATTAGCTTGCATTTTGATTGGAAAACATATAGTCTACTATAGACTAGTTGAAATTAAATTAGCTTTCTCAAGCACTTCCAATTCACTGAGTGCATATATGAAATGTGATTCTACCCTTACATGCAGTGTGGTAATTCACTGCTGGTCCCCATGTTAGATAATATCAATGTAATATCTTAACCAGTCCTTTGTATTGTCACTTTTATGTTCGGTTGCTTTCTCGGCATTGACAGTATAATATAAATCATTGCACCGAGGGCATAGGGCTACTGTAGGCTACATCTAAGGATGGGTTCAGATGAACCATATGTTATTGTGGCGGTGTATATAGCATACGTTTGAGTATGTATGATACTATAGATATATACTACATGCACTAGATGCCCATTCCTGAGAACAATTCTATCAATTTCTGAAACAATCACGCTGAGAGTTTGGGTAATAACATATGATGATATTGTCTAGAGTATGATTCATGATATGATGATGATGTGGCATGATGTTGACGATTGAAGTGAGAGATTTAAATTGATGACATTGATGGATTAACGTATTAAGTCCACGTGGGTCGAATCCTGAAATGTTACAAAATGTTCTTTTATAACGGCTAAGCCTGTAAAGTTCAGTCTTTACAATAATATAACGAACAACGACGAACACCTCGGGGTGACAACTGGAACCACCATAAGCCGCCATGTCGGCCGTTTCTCAGATTAACTGGCAACGACGCGTTGACAACAAATGTCACCTCTGTAGCACACAGCAATAGGTTAATACAACAGCTTACAGTCTATTTGCTACTTACGACGAAACTCTACGTTTCAATGTCACTTTCACCACCGTACACGTCTGTCCACCTCTTCCACCTTGTTCCTGCTCGCCAGACATTCA
Organism: Chaetoderma sp. LZ-2023a; assembly: GCA_034401795.1. Taxonomy (NCBI): domain Eukaryota; kingdom Metazoa; phylum Mollusca; class Caudofoveata; order Chaetodermatida; family Chaetodermatidae; genus Chaetoderma; species Chaetoderma sp. LZ-2023a. Next base: position 5,291,822 of record CM067360.1, read on the forward strand.
TCAAGTCGCTCCCTCTCCCTCATCAACATGTGGGACTCATTGCCGCTATTTCTATACTCACTTCCGCGTAGGTAAGTGATCCCATTTATTATTTAATACAGCTAAACACAGTGATATGATATTCGTATAGCAAACGCATTACTGAACGGTACTCACACCCTTTCTTATTATTAGCCAGTATTGGTTGGTGTTAAGAACTGGAGCACAAATCGGCACCAACTTCACCCACACATGCATTCAAGCTAATCTATAACATATATACACAGCGTGGTACGAAAATGAAGCAACGGAATTACGTAACACAAAGCCTAAGCATCAGATTATCGAAATTGGTGTTGCGAAAGAAAATTGAGTATGTGTTTGACAAAATTATGTACATATCAAATTAAATTTGTGACGTTCAACATAATACAGCAATTGGGGAATCTAACTAAGCAGCTAGTAACATCCTCAATGCATAGAGGACCATGCCTATGTGCTGTGTTAATTCACAGTATATAATACATTGCTCATGCATAGAGTAATGTATCCACAAGTGGTTATATTTTAGATGCTGCTACAAATGGTAGATGTCTCTATAAGCATGTGATTGATATGTATTATATATATATATATATATATATATATATATATATATATATATATATATATATATATATATATATGTGATTGATATGTATTATATATATATATATATATATATATATATATATATATATATATATATATATATATATATATATATATATATATATATATATATATATATATATATATATATATATATATATATATATATATATTATTAGTATATATTATTTATATTATATTAGTATTGTGGTTTTGAATGATTAAGTTGGCGTATTAAAGAACTAGCTTTGAATACAAGAAAGCCGATAAACAAATACGCATACAGTGAATAAAACATAGGATTCTGTATTTGCAACAATTTTGGAAGGCCTTAGTACTTTGCTCTTGTATGCTTGACAACCAAATACTGTACCCATGGTACGATGAAATAGACATCACTATTCAGTGAAATGCTAGAACCACGTACTGTTCATTATGATGGGCGCGGTTCTTGAAGTCTGTGATACAGACATGGACTTAATATCGATAATTATTTAAATATGTGTTAGTGGTATATTGTTGTGAATAGATTCAAATTTAGAATAAGGATACACGAGCACATATGTCAATACCCAGAACATATCCATATCTCTTATTCGGATAGTATTGTTGATGTTGCCAATTGTGTTTCAACAGCATCCTTCTTTATTATTCATTTTGTTAGAGTTGACTATCAATAGTTGCATTCTCAAAGGTTATGTTCAAATTTATAGATTTCTGAGAAAGGCACATATATCACAATGATAAGATTCATGCTTGTGTTAATTTAGCTGAGCAAAAATATATTCAATAACCATAGCTGAACCCGCATGCAATGTTATCTCCTCTGATCTTAACCAGCTATATTTTCTCTGGATAATATACACGGGTATATAATGGAGAAACCAAGTTTTAGCTATGCCCTGCCAATCAAAGCTATGCTCCACCCACGTATTGCCTTGTTGCGATTCATTGATCCATGTACTCGCTGAATCCCAATTTCGAGAAAACCATACAAAGCAGTTAAATATGGCAACAACAGCACCAAGTCAAATTAGATTCAGAATATTCAACAGCATGGTTACTAAATAGTAAACACATACAATGCGCACAACAATGCGTATTCCGTCATCAAATAAGCGTTCGTGACGAAGTTAGCTAAGTCATTCATGACACTATTGATTTTGAAATCAGCATACACGTCGTGTAGTTGATTATTACGTCATGCGATTGATGGATACACTAGAATCGTCGACAATTAGTATGGCAATTATGTTGGAATGATCAGATATGTCAATCATGTGTAAAATGTCATGATCAAATATGCTGCTTGTTAACCCTTTAATGACTAAATTTCTTCGAAAAATTTAAATATTTACTTATTGAATGTCCATTTGCAGGCCAAGAGAAGAGTATTTTTTGAAAATTTAACACTGGAATGGCTGGCTCAGTTACCGAGCCAGTCATTTCAGTGGTAAGATGGACGGTTTCATCATGAAAGAGTTAAATGACACGTCGATCATGATGGTGACAATAGTTTCTCACGAAAGACTCTGACTTGTACATATTTCCTTCATTTATAATTTACTAAACATTATGTTTATACTATGAATCTAAATTGACTGACTCGGAACTGTATAGTAACATTGAAATTAATATTCTGGGAAATCAGAATTTAAAGTTTCAAATCGATTCCAACATGGGGAAATCGGTGGACCTGCCATAGAAATTGGCAGTCCCTCTATTAACCGACCGGCCAGTAAGAGGTATATTTTAGGCACATTCTTAAGCACATACACGTCATACACTATGCAATGTTCACGACGGAGCTACATACGTTATTTATTACGAATAAGCGAAAATGTACTAAATTATCATACTGCACACTAAAAATGCCATTATCTGGTAAATATGCATTCTCGTGAAATGTATCACATAAGCTTATTTTCCGCCTTCTATCGATAAAGTACTTTCTTCCAGAAAACAGATTTATCACGTATCAAGCCTAACCACTATTTCTCGTTTGAAACAAAGGTAAAAATACGTATATGGACTGTTTCTTGTCGCTGCGATTTTGTCGCTTCTCTGTAAGGAATTCGCATTAAAGTCTCATAATGGATTATGTGGATATAATCGTTTCACTAAATGTCTTGTATAATTTAATTTCCTCTCCTCTGATCAGTAAGAAGCAAGCACCCACATGTCTGAAGACGAAAATACAAAATTAAACATCTTGCCATCTTGAGCTTCCCATCAGCCATCGATAACAGGGAGAAAACTAGTAAACTTCCTGTCTTCTGGATGAACATGAGCCTGAACGTGAACAATAATCACAGTACTATGAGAAGTGCTCTATCGAGTTTTGGCAGCTTTAAAAGTGTATATTCACACCAGAATGTTTGAAAATAAAAGTGTTAAAATTGTATTCTCTTATGGGCTTAAATGATGAGCCTATGTGTAATGCAATGAATTAAATCATAACATATGATGATTTCATTCCATATAAATTAATAACATTTTTTAAGTTGCAAAATTGTAATAGAGGCACGTGCCTCTATTTCAATTTCGCAACTTAAAAAATTATATTAATTTATATGGAATGAAATCATCATATCTTATGATTTATTTCGTTTTATTACATAAAGGCTCACAGTGTAAGCCTCTAAAAGCATATAATTTAAACAATTTTATTTTCATTAATTTTGCTGTGAATATGCACCTTTAATTTCTTTTTTGTTGAAATAATATTCTACTAATACCTAATACAGGTGTCCATTTCTAGCTATGCCACCACCATATAAGCTCCGCCTTCTTTTCCCACATGTTAGTATCAATTCATATACTTTGAATCCTGAATTTCTACAATCTCAATTTCACTGTAACTATACGGATACACCTTTGAATATTTTGAAAATAATTTACACGTGTGCTGTTGCTAGAGTCGGCAACAACAGCACCCAGCCAAATTAGTTTCAATATATTCAGCAGAATGCTGAGTAAATAGAAAGCACATACATGTCATACACTATGCAATGTTCACGACGGAGCTATATACGTTATTTATTACGAATGTTGATTGCGTCGCCAGCCAATATGTAGCAATTGAATATGATACCATATAGGGGTGTGACAGACCTTATCTATCGATTAAGAGGGTACCGTTACTACGGTAAATGTCAAAACAAATTAACATTTCCTGGAAACGGATAATAGATAGCAAAAAGCATATTGAAAAATAAATTTGCTCTAATAAAATGTAAGCTGAGTTAAAATCATACTAAATATGTAGAAGCTTTAAACAGTAATGCTCATATTACCGGAAATCTTCCTAACGAATTATGGTCATCAAGCTAAAAAAAGTCATTTAAAATTCATCAATTTTTGTCCAACGTCAGATTAAAGAGAAGAACGTGTGTGATAAAGACAAGTCTGCTGAAAAAATCACCAATTGATGGCACATAATGCAGTCCATAAACGATAGACAAGGTGGATAAAGAAATCGCATTCTTAAGAAGCCCCTTTCTCCATGTTCCCAATACCCATTCAATGATAAAATAAATTTAAAATTATACTATCATGATGATTACGTAAGTCTAGAGCATAATCTAGAATCATGCGATTAGGATGATATCTACTTCTGAGATTTTGAACATTATCATGAACTACTATGGCCATAATTTACCATTTGCATCTGAATACCAGAGTGAAGAACTGGACACTATATGAAGACGGGTGTGTTGGATGTTGCTGTCTTCAGAATGAGATTTAAATATTTAATTATTTTAGTACCCTGTGAGCGAATTTGTTACAATGAGTTTATCTGTATTGTATTTTCACATCAAGTACGAAACGGCAGCCAAGAAGCATATTGAAAATTAATGATACCAACGCACTATATCAAATTTGAATAATTATGTTGTTTGGAAAGCATCTGTTATGCGCCTATGAACCCTGACTTAACTACATGAATAGTGATAAATATATGCGTTCTAGTACTAGGCCAGTTTCGACAATGTACTAATAGTTACGTACACTACGGTCCTTAAGTATGCTGAAAATGTCCAGTACTGCATTCGAATTGTTTTATACTTGCAGCTTAGACATCATTATGGAACAGGTCCCTTGAATGGTTTCTCGCATTAAGTTCATTGGATCTATTTACAGGGTGCGTGTTCATTCACTAATGATAATTACAAAATTCAAATGTGCCTTTGAGAATCCACGGTCATGTATGTGCCTCGACTAGATCCTACCCTATTGTTAATTTCTTTCGACTGAACTCGTATACTCGGTTGGCAACAGTAGAATAACATAAATCATTATGGCATACACTACGAATAGCATTATATTATCACTATGCATTCATTACACTAATTCAGTTTTATAATTTTTATCAATAATAATAGTTTCCTACTGCATCGGTATAAGGCAATATTTCTCACAAAAGTAAAAATACAGATAGAATGTATGAGGCTGTTGTGGTTGCATCAATCTTCTATACGGAAGTTACATCACAGCCTAGCAATGGCCCATTAATTCCATTTTCTCAATGTCTTGTATAATTCAATTTCCACTCTTCAGATCACCAGGAAGCATGGACGTGCATGACTAAGGATGGGCGCAATCAAATGAACATTAACAGATGAAATGGAACCGCTGGTCAATTTGTCTTAAAATAAGTGCTGTTGCTGTCAAAGCTGATAATGTCATATTGTTTTGAGAAGCATCATTACATATGGAGCTGACTTATAAATCTGTGGTAATATGATCTACTACACAAGCAACAGAATGTGCAAAGAAATGCTGTTGTCTTTTTATAGAAGGAACCCGGGTTTTGTGCTAGAATTACCTTTGAATCGAGTTCATACACCTCATGCCTGTGTGCGCGTAATCAAAAGAAATCGATTTTCTCCATGCATTTGTTATATCACTCAAATGATACGCGAAATATAGTCGGAGATTGATGCCATTTAAATCTCTCCCGTGTAAGAAGGTACTTCGATGATAAACCGATACGAAAACTAATATTTACCATGTGTTTTATAAAAAATGAATTGTAAAACATATTATTCTTTTTATGTGCGTAAAAATACTGTATGGCATCTCAGCATATTTCATCTTAACACAACCTAACATATGTTTCTCTGAAAATATATGAGGCTTGTATTAATAATATTTATTATAGTAAGAAACATATGCATGTCACAATTACATAGAATTATAAGTATATGGTCTACCCGCATTAAAGGGTTAATCATCTGTGTAATAATACAGGGTAATCTTTCAAACTTAAATTTCCGATTCAGAGACCGCATATGATTCTTATCTATGTCTACTGTTCCGGCTTTCTTTATCCCACTACGCATCAGGAAACAGAAACACCTGTGACTACATATCAACTGCATATTAACAATGTAATCTAGCCATTAAATCTGACATCTAGTCTTGCTCATCTATGTATTCATAATTCTGCTAGAGGCTAAGAATCGTTTCCGGATAACTGTAGCATTTTCTTTCCGTTACAAACAAGCTACTGGGTCTACTTCCATGGGGATAACTGAACTAGCATGCACTCCGCTTATGGGAGTCGATAAATTGTATTGTAAGAATATGGGATAATTTGTTTTCCATGCTATTCAATTTATTGACTGAATTATATGTTCATGATTGGTGCTCTTGTCAACGGGAGATCTCGTGTTTACCTCGTTCAATGCCCATCTCGAGTTTCACAGAAATTGATGACTTGTGCATCACTTTGCTAAGCTGATGCTCAGTATTCCTTAAGAGGAATTACCGTAATAGCAACATTGTTCTCTTCAGTATTGAAATAATTATCTTGACTATGTATTGGGAGAAATAAACTTTTGAGTTTAAATTGAGTTTCTCAAGCAAGTCCCCTTCTTTGATATGGGCTTTTACCCTGCCAGTCTCGGGGTTAGATAATAATAACCGTAAATAATCAATTTTGATTGTCACTTTATATCCGGTTGCTTTTTCTATGTCGACAATGCAATATCCAGCATTGCCAAGATGTTGAGTTAATGTAGGACACGTATAAGTAGGCATTCCGATTAAACAAGTATCATAGTGAAAGAGGCTGTGAGAGAGAGAGTGAGAGAGAGAGGGAGAGAGAGAGAGAGAGAGAGAGAGAGAGATAGAGAGAGAGAGAGAGAGAGAGCGAGAGAGAGAGAGAGAGAGAGAGAGAGAGAGCGAGCGAGAGAGAGAGAGAGAGAGAGAGAGAGCGAGAGAGAGAGAGAGAGAGAGAGAGAGAGAGAGAGGTGGAAGGGAGGGAAGGGGTGGGGGAGAGGCAGGGAGGGAGGGAGGGGGAGGGAGGGGGGGGGGGTGAATGAGAGAAATAGAGAAAAAGAGAGATCTAGACATAAGCAGGGGAAGAGAGACATGAAGAAAGGGAGGAGAGAGAGGGGTATGTCGGTGGGTGGAGACAGAGAAAAATAGCGGGCACGTTGTTCGTAAGCTTCTCATGTAAAACAACTCTGGCAGTCAGCGAGAAGAAGCCATTGTCAAATACAGTAATTCCAGTTTGCGGTTTACCGTTTCTATTCTGATTTCCAAGTCCTCCCCATCCCTAGACGTGTCTGGAAACGAGCATGGCTACATAATACGAAGCCATTTTGACTGATTGTCGATCTTGTTATATGATATGCAGCAACGAATTCGTATCAAATTATTTTCAAAATAATGATGCGTGTTTATGTAATAGAATACATTCGATTAGTACAGGAGACATGGTTATAGAGCCCCGTATCTAGACACACTGGTTTAATTTCCCTGATGGCGAGATCCGGTAAATCCGGAATCTGTAATATGTTTGCTAGAACCGGGGAATACTTGTTTGGGATGCACTGCTCATGTATGGTTTCAGATCAGAGTGAACCATAATCCCAGAATCTAATCATCAAATGCTAGCTTGCCATTAGAGGAAAGCGCATAAGCCAAATCATGTTCTTCCACCATAAGTCAAAATCAGTGACTTTAGACACACTTAAGTCGAAAGTAGTATTATCAATTCAAATCGCTGTTCATAGGATATATATATATATACGCACGCATACACACGCACGCACGCACGCACGCACGCACGCACGCACGCACGCACGCACGCACGCACGCACGCACGCGCACACACTTTCCAGGATACACTCCCATATTCGGATGGGATTGCAAGAAAGAAAACAGAGGGCCATTTTGAAAATGTCTTTGCTGGCAGGTGATGTCGTTTTACATGAATTGAATCACACCCTGGAACACGTTTCAACACGTATTCCGTACAACTAGGATGATTAGATCACATCGTATATAACCCTTTAACACTCACAGCAGCCAAAAAGGTTTCTGCAGTGGTCTTTAAAAATGTCGATTGGCGGACCAAGAGAAGACTTTTTTTTTTTAATTTAACACTGGGATGACTGTTGTTATTCAGTCATTCCGGCGGTAAATTTTCAAAAATAGTCTTCTCTTGGCCCACAAATCGACAATTTCTATGAGAAAATTTAAATTTTCTTGAACAAATTCAAGTGTTACAGGGATAACTACAATGCCACGATCTAGGCTACACGATGGGGGCCTCCGATACGACGTTCGTGTGTGTGGAAAAGTGTCTACGTATTAGTGCACTTTGTTTAAAAAGGGTCAGTCTTTTAGATCTGAATGGCAACGATTCGATAAATGGAACAATATGGCGCGGTTTATGACCAGTCTCGATTTCGCTAGAATGGCGTAGTGGGCTGACATCTCATGATTGCGGACAACAGCATACAGTACATTCTCACATAGGTATATCCTATTATCGAGGGTTCATTTTGCAATTCATATGACATTATATTGATGATATGGTATCGGATGTTTTACTAAGGGTGTCTTTAAAACGCATACCTAATAGGTGATACGCAGCTATCCCATGTCCTAATCTTTCACTTCAAAAATCATTTCTGAATAACGTATGGGATTGTTTAGGTCGAATCGTCTTCTGACTGAACAAATACAAAATTATTTTATTTTGTAATCCATTTCTGCAAAATTGATTCCGTTCTTAAAGTTGCAAGTTGACGGTGATCATGGCAGTAAAGAGTATAGCAACATTTTTTTCAAAATGTGCAGCATTCCATGTTAGCCTCACATTAATAAAGTCTACTGGTCAAGATGGCATCGAGTACATTAATAAGGGTTAATGGCCAAGATGGCGTCGAGTACATCGCCGTATTTACGGCTAGTGGTCAAGATGCCGCTGATTCACCTGTTATTGATTATGATGCCGCTGCGCACAGCTCGGTATTTACCTCCAGGTGCTCTGAGTCGGTTCTAGCAATATCTATAGGTTAGCACCCGAAAACACTAATAAATGTCATGAATAACTGTTTGAAATACACCGATATGACCTCAACACTGTTACAGTAGCGGCACGGTTATTTACTGAATAAAGTGGTCAATTACCATTAGATATTTTAAACTGACAACGATGGTTAATGTGAAGCTGAACGTAAAATATGTGTGCAATGAAATGGGTTTCATGAGGAGGTCATAGACATATAGAATGTGTCCAACTGTGCTGTACCTGATCTCTAGCAATAAATTAACGCCAGATTTAGTGTAGTTGATGAACGTGTATACAGAGATAAAATCATATAATGCAATTCAATACTAGCTGACCTAAGGCTATTTTAACCACAGCTTTACTCTAAACTGCGCACGCACTCTGTCAGAGTGGCGATGATGTCTGCACCGCTGTCTCCGGCGAACAATTTACTATCGTTTGCCATGAAGAAGTTAAACCTGTGAGAATGTTGACATTCTAGTTCAAGCAGCGTGACGTGGTAGCCCAGGCTAGAGAGAATCGTGGCACAGGTTACATGGCATGGTATTCCAGACCATATGTCGTGGTTACCAAGGTTACAGAACATAGTCATAAGAGTCACAGAAAATAGCAACTATATTTCAGTACATTTATCCAGATTACTGAGTACGCTAGCCTGTGCTATAGACTATGGTGACACAGGTTACATGCCACGGTGGCCTAGGTCATTGCAATAGTGGCACATGCTAGATGACATGGTGGCCCACGCCACCGTACACGGTGGCCCAGGTTACTGGGCAAGATGACCCAGGCTATAGCTGGTCCATGTTAAATCGTATTGTGAACCAGGTTAGCAACATGCATGGTGAACCTGGAATATGGTGACCCATGTTACTGGGCATGGTGATACTGGTTACAGCTGGCCCATCCGAGACAGTATGGTCAACACGGTTAGCAGCAGGCCTGGCGACCCAGGACACGGGGTATAGTAACCAAGGTTACACAGCACTGTGCTTCAGGTTACCGGGCATTGTGACACGGGTGAAATGGCCTTGTGGCCTAGGTTACATAGAATTGTGACCACGGTTACAGGGTATTGTGACCCAGATTGCAGGTAATTGTGAACCATGTTACAAGGGCATGATGGCCCATGTTACAATGGTATGGTGCCCGAGACTACGTTGTATGGTGCCTCATTTACATGATATGGTAACCCATATTATATGTTTAGGCTACGCACGTCAAATGCTTTCTTGACCCAGCTTAAGTGGTATTGTGAGTGCCAATATAGGATAGTCAATCTCGAAAGTATAGTAAGTCATTGTCTCCTAATCTTTGAACAATACTTTTATTGAGATCCACCATCTGCCTACCCTGTCTTCTTTTCCACACTCTCCACCACGACACGGCTCTGATATATATAGATATTTATTTGCATTTTTGGCTAATCAGCATAAATTACGTGAGACTATAAATTACAGTAATTAATATTTATACATATATAACGATGAAATATAAATAATTATTATAGGCTGCGAGAATGGACCTTTCCTAGTTTATACATTGACGTGATAATCAACTACGTGACGTTTAAGATGACGTCACAATCATGACGTCATGAATGCCTCGATATATAGCCAGTCTTTAACGACTGCTAGTCTGACACGTTGTACGAATTGTATGTCTCTACCATTCAATAAACATTATGTTGAATATCTTGAAACTAACCATACCGGGGCGCCGCCCAGTCAAATTGGCCTCAAGATACTCAACAGCTCATCTGTATAGCTTTCTGGAAATCGATAGTAAGGGAGTTCAGATCGAGATCGTGTATTGTGCAACTTTTATTCCGGATTTACCTCCCTTGTTGTACCGTATATACAGAGGTGCGTACCAAATAGCCTAATAAGATATACATGAGATAAACATAGTATGGTGGCTACAAAACAGTACCATGCAATTATACAAATGTGTATACTGTTGTTGTTGTTGTTGTTGTTGTTGTTGTTGTTTGCTTGCTTCTTGCTCGTCGTCGTCAGATAGGTACCGCATCATGCTGGGTACACGATCAGATAGCTACTGCATCATGCCTGGACACGATCAGATAGCTACTACATCATGCCGGGTACACGATCAGATAGCTACTGCATCATGCCGGGTACCCGATCAGATAAGTACTGCATCATGCCGGGTACACGATCAGATAAGTACTGCATCATGTCGAGTACACGATCAGATAAGTACTGCATCATGCTGAGTACATGATCAGATATGTACTGCATCATGCCGAGTAGACGATCAGATAGGTACTGCATCATGCCGGGTACACGATCAGATAGGTACTGCATCATGCCGAGTACATGATCAGATAGGTACTGCATCATGCCGGGTACACGATCAGAAAGCTAATGCATCATGCCGGCTACACGATCAGATAGGTACTGCATCATGCTGGGTACACGATCAGATAGGTACTGCATCATGCTGGGTACACGATCAGATAGCTACTGCATCATGCCGAGGTCACGATCAGATAGGTACTGCATCATGCCGAGTACACGATCAGATAGCTACTGCATCATGCCGAGTACACGATCAGATAGGTACTGTATCATGCAGGGTACACGATCAGATAAGTACTGCATCATGCCGAGTACACGATCAGATAAGTACTGCATCATGCCGAGTACACGATCAGATAAGTACTGAACAGTCTGAATATAGCTATATAATTACAATTAAGTGATAGAAGATTCTAATTTACCCTTCAATCATATGACGTCATAATCTACTACGTGTCAAGTAGGATAACGCCAAAATCAGTTACGTCATGCACGGGGAAGCTCTGTTCGTCACGAGCACTTACTTGATGACGGAGTAAGCGTTGTTGTACGAATTATATGTTTTTACAATTTAATAAACATGGTGTTGGATATTTTGAAACTACGTTGTGGTTGCAAATACACATTTTAGCTGGAAATATGAACATTTGATTTTGAATTTTTTGGCCAAACATGCAAACATTTATATATTTGGGCCTGAAATGTGTGAAAGTGTGATTGATAGCAAAAGGTTACACCGAAATGTTGCTGAATTTTTCACACCCTTATACCTGAAACAGGACTACTGGTAGAATGAAACTAAAACTGAAAAGGAGAAAATCTTTAAAGACGTTTCTATAAATCGGACGCAATCCAAGATGGCCGCCGACCAATTTGCCCAATCGGCTTTCTTTCAACAAAGTTGAATCCCTATGCCCTAAGGATGCTTCCTGCCAAATAGAATTGAAATCGGCCTACTGATTCTTGAGGTGTTTACAGAAAAGTTGCGTGCGTGCGTGCGTGCGTGCGTGCGTGCGTGCGTGCGTGCGTGCGTGCGTGCGTGCGTGCGTGCGTGCGTGCGTGCGTGCGTGCGTGCGTGCGTGCGTGCGTGCGTGCGTGCGTGCGTGCGTGCGTGCGTGCGTGCGTGCGTGCGTGCGTGCGTGCGTGCGTGCGTGCGTGCGTGCGTGCGTGCGTGCGTGCGTGCGTGCGTGCGTGCGTGCGTGCGTGCGTGCGTGCGTGCGTGCGTGCGTGCGTGCGTGCGTGCGTGCGTGCGTGCGTGCGTGCGTGCGTGCGTGCGTGCGTGCGTGCGTGCGTGCGTGCGTGCGTGCGTGCGTGCGTGCGTGCGTGCGTGCGTGAAATATGTTGCTAATATTCCCTAAGGGTGCCGGGTTTCTAAGGGTGCCGGGTTTTTTTTAATGTTTGTATTAACTAATAAAGGGCGTTGCGCGACCTGTCACCTTTATTTCATTCATAGGAGGGCAGAGACGGATAACCAATTCATTGTTAAGCGGTAAATCAGGTGCTTCCATTTCTCCTGTATTGTGATTGTACTGCTCCACGCAGAACTGCAATAATACACTAGTCCTCTATTGGCTCAGTTATTTTGTGTAGGAGTACGTTGCGTGCGTTTGCAAAGGTAAACGGACGGCTGTCATTCTATAAAAAGCATAGCGATATGTCCATAGGGCAATGTCTAGTTGTGTGTGTATTATTCTAGGGACTGGGTTTGCCATTGTTTCAGACATGGCATTGTCTAATGGACCGGTCCAGTTTTAGCTATGCCCCGCCCATCACTATCTAAGCTCCACCCACAACTCGTCCGCGTTGGGATCGATCGATCACTGAACTCCCAGACTATCAATTCCCAGAGAACTATACAGGCAAGCCAGTAAATATATTGAAACTAATTTGGTTGGGCGTTGTTGCCCATGGGATCATCCATGACGGCATGGTTATGACGTCATCTCACACGTCACGTATTTGCGTATGACGTCATATAGCATGACAGCCTATGCAGAGACACTGCTGTCTATTCATATGGCAGAAACTTAGGGACAGTATTTAGAGGACGCAGTTTTAGTGGGAGATAAACTATATATAGACAGGCAAATGGCATATAAAATATATATCGACTTCACAATGTTATGTCATGTTCAGGAGTTTAATTAACATCCCTGTTCACGTCCAGTACGGCTGAACACGTCTGTGGATGCAGAGTGTGTCTGAACGACTTAGATGTTTGAATTGATTTGTCATTGAGCTATGCGACTGGATGACGCATAGCTGGATTGCATTGGAAGAATTCATGTTCTCTTTACATAGCCTACTTATGCCGAAATAATATTCCTAAATTTCCAAAAAAGGTTGGTTCCAACCCCATAATGACTCATAATAAGGTAAATTACCTACCGCTCTGGGATGTAGAATTTGTTTGAGTATAGCTTTCATGACCCTCTCGCCCACTTCTTCAGCACTAACTGAAAGCTCCACTCAACCCAGGTCTACATCCCGGAGTGTGACTACTATCCCGTATTATAATGCTCGTATAATGTAAGTGCTTAAATTGAATATCGAATACAACGCGCACGCAGAGAAAGTAACATAATTGATTTTCGATGACAAACTTTCATATGCATCTGAAGGTGACCCTTTGCAGTCGCTAAGTCAAATGTAACATGTGAATTTCCTCCCGGAGAATGCGCTGGAGAACTGGAAGGATCAACTTCAAGCTGCCTAAACTCCTGACATGTAATGTCAAATTTATTGTTTTAATACTATGGGCCTATCGTTCTTTCATTTAATTATCGGAAATGAGAACTCATTGGGACATGTTACAGTATGCGTGCAAGTGGGATATTTTATACATCAGATACTTGATTAGCTCCGTGAGCATGGCAATATAGGCACCACTTAGCAATTATTGGCAGCTGTATTTAATGTCCAATGCATAACATTATCAACAGCACTTGAACTAAGATGGTTATTTTAATTCCAGTTCAATGACTGTCTAGCCTCTGAGTACGACGCAATATCTTGAAAAGACGTCATTATTGAGCTGTGTCTTCAACAATATTGCTTTAGAATTATTGCCCATCGATTAACGATAAAAATGACTAAAGGTCGAATCCAAGTTACTAAATCAGACATTACGACTCGTTTACGATCGCAGCCACGGCATTACGATTGACTGGATCAATTAATGTTGGAGTTGAAATAGCTATTATTATTACAAGCATTAATTCAGGATTCTCTCTATGCATTATCTGTCCAGTTTTGTATTCACTGTGTACAGGACGTAGCCCACGGAAATCAATGCATGTAACGCGGCGCGTGCGCTATGCATACCATGTCAATAGTATTGACAAGGGAACATTCTGGTGATAAGAATAGAATCTGCTTGACGTAGGCGCTGCTCGATATGTGTCGCATTTGTTTACTGTACAGAACGGCTTAGAAATACAGTATCATGTTTCCAAAATCAAACACAGAAACAAGTTAGTACAATGTTGAACATAATGTAAGAAATGTTACCGTGTGTTTAATGTTTTGAACGTCTATAGCCACCAGTACATAAGCAGACATAAATCGGAATATTTTCAAAAAAGCAAATGAATACCATTTTTGTATCCATGGCGGGAACCAATTCGTGGCGCAAGTGGTGCTGTGCGCTGTGGTGTATGCCGAGAGAATAAATAATACTGGCTACACCTGGCCATCTAGTCTCAGTTATATTCGCGCTAAACTTATTAGTCACTACTTCCTACAGGTAAAATACTGTATAGTTGTACAACAATTTGACTGAAATTCGTTGTTTTCAGAGACCGGATCTAAATCCAGGTACGCGAATTTGAAAATATTCAGTAGGCATTATGTTGCGACCTTGGAAACCAGCAGTATATTTTGACGTTGTTTTGACCGAAACTCGTTGCTTCCACCAGAAACTGACTTTCAAACATAATTTTCTCAAAAGAATCAAAAGCGAACTAACAGATTCAGATTCAGATTCAGATTAATTTATTTACACCCCCAGGCCACATAATGGCATATGGGGAATATGAATTTACAGAAATTATAAATGTTATGGCGATCAGACATTATATATCAATTCATAATTACATATTTTGGTATTTATCTAGTTATATAACCACTGTTTGTGCTTTCGGTAGTAGCAGTAGTAGTAGTAGTAGTAGTAGTAGTAGTAGTAGTAGTAGTAGTAGTAGTAGTAGTAGTAGTAGTAGTGGTAGTAGTAGTAGTAGTAGTAGTACTAGTAGTAGTAGTAGTAGTAGTAGTAGTAGCAGCAGCAGCAGCAGCAGCAGCAGCAGCAGCAGTAGCAGTAGCAGCAGCAGCAGCAGTAGTAGTAGTAGTATTAGTAGTAGTAACTTAGAATTATTATGAAAGTTACAGTTATTATTTACACGTACTTCATAATTAGTAATGACAAAATTATTACTGTTATTGTACCGCCATCTCAATAACAAAGTACTAAAATTATAGTGGTCATATTGTGGGGGTCATCCGGATTTAGATTATAATAAATATATAATAACTGATTATAAAAAATGTCAGATTGGTATTCTTAGAAATGGGTTATTGCTGTACATAAGGTAGTCATTTTTTAAACTAAAGTACAGAGCAACCTTATTTTCAACAGTAGACAGTTATATTCATTCATATCGCGACAGAGACTATTTTGGGTATTCACCACCGGAGTGACTTGCTCGATAACCGAACCAGTCATTGCTGTGTTAAATCTACAAAACAGCCTCTCATCGTGTTACTCTATAGTTTTTCTACAATTAGGTTTCTTGTTATTGTTTCTTGGATAGCCACAGTGTGGGTGCAACAAACTGGTTGTTAAGGCAGGTGGTTGTTTGCATTATGTGATTTTGGCGTCGGCTAAAATGTGACGTGTTTTTTTATGACATCAGATACTTGGGTAACAGTTTTGGATTAAGGGAAATCTTTAAGCGGACCACATTATAACGTTACACTATAACGTTAGCTGGACAGCTGACGCATTTCTATTATGACATCAATTACTTGGGTTACATAGGGTCGGTTCTTGGCTAGCTTAGGGGAGATCTTGAATAACCAGTGTGGGACACCAAGCGGGTTACTAGGGCAGTTGCCTGCTTACGTTGTATGATTGTAACGTCATATAAAAAGTGACACATTTTTATTATGACATCAGGTACTTGAGTAACAGATCGGATCGAATCTTAGGTAGTTTATGGGGAATCTTGTGCACCCACCCAGTGGAACCTGTTCACTAATGCGGTCAGTTTGTTACATTTGGGTTCAAAGGCGTGTGGTCCGACTCGAGCACTAGTCTGAATGGAGCGACATCTAGCGGTAGAGTAGTTTTCTAGACATGGTTGACTACTATGTTTAAACCTTACTATTATTAATATTGTTGTTATTGTTGCTGTTGTTGCTGTCGCTGCTATAGTTATTGTTGTTGTCGTTGTTGTTGTCGTCGTCGCCGTTGTCGTTTTCGTTGTCGTTGTTGTTGGTGTTGTTGCTGGTGGTGGTGGTGGTGGTGGTGGTGGTGGTGGTGGTCGTGGCGGTGGTACTTTGTAATTCTCGTCAATGTTGTGTTGTTAATCTGCGAGTCCATTGTGTATAGGGTTAATCAACGTTGGAAGTGCCTATTAATTTCTTCGATCATACGGCAGATCTTTATTAGTAATTTCTTGTTCTTCGTTGAAAGCAGTTGGTGAAATTTCGAAAAATTTGGTCTTTTATAATAGTGTCTTGGGAAGATTTCTTTACGTTTATCGCTAAAGAATTCGCAGATGAATAGGTAATGAAATTCATCTCCTATTTCATCCAGGGTGCATAGTGGACAGATTCTTTCTTCCCGGAGTATGCCTTCCCACCGCCCCGTTTCTATTGGTAGCCGATGATTGCTTGTTCTAAATCTCGTGAATAAGATTCTGTTACGGTCATTTAAGTTCATGAGATAATTTTCCATTTCCCAATTTATTTTAAAAGAGTGGTAGATTTTTCCCTTCCAAGATACGCCCATCTCTGATTGCCATGTTTGGATATATTGGTCATCAAGATTTTTGTTTATTCTTATTTTTGTTTCATTGAAGTTGTGTATTGTTTGGTTCGTCCAGAGATAGCTATGCCCCGTGCTATCTAAAATATTTTTTATAGAGTCTAGCCATTTGTAGTATGTTCCGTTCTGATTGTGGTCTAATAGAATATGTTTGTATATTTTGCAAGCGAGTTTGGTTTGCTTACCTGAGATGAGCCTAAGCCAGTACGTTATCATGCGTTTTCTTATTACAATTTTGATTGGGGTTTCTCCTAACTCGCCGTATATCATATACTTTGGGGTGCTATTTTTTATTTTTAGGATGTACCGGAAAAAATCTAAATTTGCTTTCTCTAATAGGTTACAGTTTTCTATTCCGATGACTTCGCACCCGTATAGTAGGATTGGCTCAATTATTTGGTGGTACAATTTAATATGGCAATCCGTTGGTAGGTCCAGCTCCCTGGCTCGGCGATGTAGTGCAAATGTAGCTTTGCGAGCTTGTTCGGAAATCTTTTTCTCCGCTAAAAGGAGGCGGCTATTATATGAAAAAAATATTCCAAGATATTTGTAGCTATCTACTATTTCAAGCTCTATTAATTTAAGACGAAAATGTAGTTTTTCATAGAATCTTTTTGTACTGCCAAAGACCATGACCTTTGTTTTGTCTATATTAATTTTGAGTTTCCATACGTCGCAGTATTCATCAAAAGAATTGAGCGTTTCCTGTAGGTCGCGTGAACTATTTGCTAGTACAGCAGTGTCATCAGCATAAAGAAGGATTAGTAGATTCAGTAAATTATTTATTTCTTCTTCTTCGCTATAGAGTTCTATTTGCTTACTGTTTCGGTTCTGAAGAAAGTTTTCTAAGTCATTAAGGTATATTGCAAATAGAATAGGTGAGAGATTTTCTCCCTGTCGCACTCCTCTGATACAGGCGAAGGGCTGTGACACTGCATTATTGAACTTAACTGCTGATTTTATGTTGTTGTACATGCTTTTAATTACGTTAAAAATCTTGCCAGAGATACTATGCTGTCTAAGTTTATACCAAAGTCCATCGCGCCAAACCGAGTCGAAAGCTTTTTCAAAATCTACAAAGCAGCAAAATAGTTTTTTCTTTCTTCTTTTAAATATTTCTATTAATGTATAGAGTGTAAAGATGTGGTCAGTAGTGGAATAGCCATTTCTAAAGCCTGCCTGATTTTCAAACAGTTTGTCAGAGTTTTCGAGGAATTTATTTATTCGACTACTCAATATAGATGTAAAAAGTTTTCCCAAACAGCTAAGTAACGTAATTGGTCTGTAGTTTTTGGGGGCGTTCGGATCGTCTTTTCGTTTGTATATGGGGATAATGGTGCCTTCAGTCCAGGAATCTGGTATTATCGCAGAGTCTAGGACTAAGTTAAAGAGAGATTTGTATACGTCTAGCATAATATGATCTGTTGATTTTATGTATTCATTTAATATTCCGTCTGGTCCTGCAGCTTTGTTTGTTTTGAGTAGTTTAATGGATTTCAGTATTTCTTCACATGTGATAGGGGAATTTAATATGTTGTTTTCTGGTGACGTGTCTGTTGGTTCATCATTTACCAATGTAAGATCTCTGTTTGTGTTACCGTCTTCTTCATTTATGGATTTGAAAAATGTATACATTTCCTCTGTTGTTACTGTGGATGGTTCTAATGTATTCTTCAATTTTATTAATTTCCAGTAATCTTTTGGGTTACTGCTACTCATTGCTCTAATTTCCCTATGGCGATTACATTTGTATCGAGCAATTGACTGTTTCATGATAGTTTTATAATTCCTGCTGGCGTCTATCATGCGTTGTCGGTTTATTTCTATCTTTCGACATCTGAGTTCATTTCTGGACCGATGATATTCTATACGCGCTTTTTTGCAGTTTTCGTTATACCATGGACGACCCGATTGTTTTTTCTGGGGTATACGAGTGGGCTTTATATTACCGAAAGTTTCCGCAGCTGATTCCTCAAACATTTTTGAGATTGCGTTCGTAAGCTCGTTAATGTTTTGCGCGCCAAGTGCACCATTTACAATCTGGGTTTTTACGTTTGCCAAAGTAATGAGTTAATCACCCTACAGCGGCGCCTATAGAGAATAGTATTTATACCGCCTACGAAACTATATTCAGGTTTGCTGTTGTTATATTGAAGTACATGGTATACCTGAGCAAACACGTAAACGGCAGGCGTCCGAAGCACCAGCTACGTCACTAAATGGTTCCATGTTAATATAGTAAATGCCTTTTCTCAAATTATCCCGATTCATTTCCTTTTTTACCGATGGTAATTTATTTAATATTGTATGAAATTACCAATAAACGGCGTTTGTTATTTCCCGTGTCCCTTCCTTTAACGTTATTGGCGAGACTAGCAATGACTTTATGCAAGAACATAAACTGGGGAAGCCAGTATAGAAGAAGGTTATGGGTGGGAATATCACTTCCTGGTGCCAGTGGTGTTTCTCTGGGGAGTGGGCGTGCGTGCGTGCGTGCGTGCGTGCGTGCGTGCGTGCGTGCGTGCGTGCGTGCGTGCGTGCGTGCGTGCGTGCGTGCGTGCGTGCGTGCGTGCGTGCGTGCGTGCGTGCGTGCGTGCGTGCGTGCGTGCGTGCGTGCGTGCGTGCGTGCGTGTGTGCGTGTGTGTGGTTCATTTATTTATTGTTCATTGTTGGATTCCAAGATGCATTACTGGATGAACACAGTATTAGCCATCCCACGCCCATCCCAGCTAAGCTCCAGGAACGCTTTGACCGTGTTGGGATCAATCGAACCATGAACTCTCTGAATCTGAATTTCCAGAAAACTATACAGGTAAGCTGTTGAATATTTTGAAACTAATTTAACTGTGTGCGGTTGCTGCGATATTTGCCGCCTATGGCAGCAACAATGCTAGTTTCTGCCTATGGCAGCAACAGCGGTCAGTCAAATTAGTTTCAAAATATTAAACAAAATGTGCATTAAATAGTAAAGACATACAATTCGTACAGCTTGACGGAATATTAAGCATTTCTGATGGACTGAGATATGTCATTCATGACATAGTTGATTATGACGTCAGCCTTCATGTGGCGTGATTGATTATGACGTCATACACTTGCCTGACAGACTGTATTCCTATATTAATAAATACATTACACACGCTTCACGGTATGCGATGTTATCATAGAAAAGTATGATTCTGTTTGATTCTGATGTGTCTTTTATGTGATTAGAGTTAACAACAGCTTTCAAAAACTTTGTTTTAAAAAACCACAATCATTCCACAGCTACAGTAAAATATGTATGTTCGCAAGTAGGACATCAGTGAACCTTGTCGGTGTTTTCAGATCATTGAACTCCCTGCTTCGTAAATGTAAGCCGATAGTTGGAATGTTCCTACCCTGCAATGCAATCTGTAAGCCGAATTATGTATTGCATTACTGGAAGTAATCGGATCAGGAATCGATTTAATATGCGAACTAAGTCTGGTGATTAGAAACATGAAACGAATATATTAACCACATGACTGGGGCATGTAAATGACAGAATTTGATCTCATTAAATTATAAATACGTGTTCCATTGTGGCAATGGGAGTTGTTGAAAGGCTTGACGTCATTGGACGCAAGAACACCAAACCTATACTACCAAGCGAGATTATACACGGGATTGGATTACATACTTAGCTAGCACTATAATATAATTAACGATTGGTTGACAAATTAAATTCTCTTCTGAGAAAAGTGAGAAATTGACACGTCGATGACGATGCTGTTCCAAGGTGCGAACATAATTCATGTCATATTGTTCTTTGCAAACTTGGTTATTCTTCCGTTATAGATGCTCTGTCGAATTCTCGAGAAATTCCCTATCTGATTTCGCAAAGACTATGGCTCAGAGTGAGACATGTTGCAATTCGGTAAATTATAATATCTTACAGTAAGAAATGTTGACTTAAATGTGCATATTCACACCAGAAGGCTTGAAAATAAAATTGTTAAAATTATATACTTTTAGAGCCTTACATTGTGTGACTAGATGCAAGGAAACGAAATTAATCTTACCATCTCGTGATTTCATTCCATATAAATTAATATAATCTTTTAAATCGTGAATTTGAAATAGAGGCACGAGTCCCTGATTCAAATTCCGAACTTAAAAAACTATATTAATTTATACGTAATGAAATCGTCATATGTTAAGATTTATTTCGTTTCATTCTAGACCCATAGTTTAAGGCTCTAAAAGTTAAATAGTTTTATGTTCAGTTATTTTGCTGTGAATATGCACCGTTAATGGCATCCAGTTGGTGTCTGTGAATGTCAGTATGAGTTAATAAATTAGAGATTGATTTTTCTGCGTTTTCTAACTCACGCTATTTAAATGATGTTCAATAACAATGATAATAGATAGCAGATACTCTATGGTATACTTTCCAGAAGTGGGTTCTTGAACGATATTAACTACGTCATAGCAAATATATGTAGCTAATCACATGCCATTGTACCGGGTAATGTAACTGATTATGACGTCATATACTTGAGGGACAGATCGGATCTCTCCATTTCTTGAAATATTGCGTCTTCAGCTTATTCTGTAGAACTATAATGTTAAAAACTTGTTTTATATTTAGTCAGTTACTGGGTATTATTTTGTGAATGCCTTTCACATTAACCGGGTTATATGAGAAACAAGATCACGCTGGTATCTGCGCATATTTCACGCACTTAAAGGCATAGTCAATCATTCTAATGACATACTTTCTGGAATATGGAATTATTGACAGCGGTTACATACCTATAAATCCCATCGACCAGGGAATCAAAAGATCGCATCGCATAAGTTAATCGCGTAATATGCCACAATAAATTGTATCGTGGCTATCATGGACAAGGAGTCGTTATTGACTGTGTTTCCGGATCCTCAGTTATTTAATAAAGTTTGATTAGAATATCTGGCAGAGTATAATCGAATATTTACCTCAACCATTTATCTTTCTTTCTCTCTCCCCATCCCCCACCGCCACCCCATCCCCACCTCCTCTCGCTCCCTCCCTCTCTCTCTCTCTCCCTCTCCCTCCCTCCCCCCTCTCTCCCTCATCATCTATCACATCCTCTCTGCTGCCTATGTGATGTGCCTGTATTGGCTACGATACTATGTATATTCTATTCTATCACGTTTGATTGCAGGTGTCCAAGCATGCTGTGCGAATCAAATAGTCAAATCATATGTAGGCTCTAAGCCTCTCTATGACGCATGACAGGTGTCTTTGTTAAATCTAAATGTGTATTCTATTTAGAGATGCACAGAACTATTTTAAGGAACATTGATGTCTCGAATCCAACATAGCGCGTACATATAGAGAGCTATATCTATGTGTCTCGGCCGTCTTGCGTACACAGTTGTCAGGTATGACACAGATATAGCGGCAGTTACTTACTGCTGCTGCTGCCGCCGCTGCTG
Organism: Chaetoderma sp. LZ-2023a; assembly: GCA_034401795.1. Lineage (NCBI taxonomy): Eukaryota > Metazoa > Mollusca > Caudofoveata > Chaetodermatida > Chaetodermatidae > Chaetoderma > Chaetoderma sp. LZ-2023a. The sequence goes on from CM067360.1 coordinate 5,314,569, forward strand.
CTGCTGCTGCTGCTGCTGCTGCTGCTGCTGCCGCTATTGTTAGAATATGCACAGATGTTAGTATATGTCGCCGAATATTGGGCGTGGGTGGGAAGCGTCAACTAAATTCAACTCATCTTATAACCTAGCTTTGGACATGATAATTATGCATGGCAAATTAATTTTATACATATTAATTATTTAATATTACTCTTGAAATCCGTCATTGCCCGGGTTTGCCCCTATGGTGTATAAGACCCAGGTAGCGAAGATTCTTATCAAACAGAAGTATTTTCTAAAGATCAGGAGCTTTAATAAAACACATACATCAGTTTATTCATTCACACTCACGAGCAAAGACGCACATCATGCATACACACGCACGCACACACACACACACACACACACACACACACACACACACACACACACACACACGTGCGCAAACAAACATTAGAGAGCTATTCTCACCCGCGTGCGCAACTACGCATGCGTGCATCAGGCAAATAGGCCTACGTGCACCCACGACGTGTTCAGACACACAGTAAAACGCATCTATCACGCGCACTGTGTGGATCATCAACACGGGTCAAGGAAAACATATGTTTCTTTAATACTTTCTAAGGGTTACTTAATATTACCAAGGATAATTAGCATCTGAGACCATATGGCGCTGGTTGCCTTAAGATCTCCGATATAAGAAACCACCGTGATTTATAAGTAATTTTTCGCTTACATTTTCATTTCGGCGGTGTATACATAACGTGTCTTGCGAGAACGTTTCCTTGCCCATTACCGTCAAATCCTTGAGTCTCAACGCAACTACGCATTTAGCCTTTGCATATTTTCAAAACGAGTTGCGTAATTGTGGCGACGTACTAGATACACAATCTAGTGAACAACATGTGAATAGCGCACAGTGATGAACCAACCCAGCATTGCTACATCAGTCCCGTTTTATCTACAGCCTCAACTGATTCTCAAATAGATATACGGCTAATGTTAGATCTGCTGATCTCATAAATACAGATTTATTAAATATAGGTATATATTCTTTGTGTATTGGCCACAATTATTCAAAGCCTGTTGGTGTTCCTGTTCGCCAGAATACAGAAAAAACGTCTCTAGTAGCAAGCGTGATACATAGCGACGCGCGGCTGCGCTTTAAGCGAGGCAATCCACCTTTCCAGCGTATTCATCCATGATATGACGTCATATGACATCATAATCAGCTAGGCGGCGTGTAGGATGACGTCATAATGATTACGCTATAAATGATTATATTAGGCCCGTCTTTAACTCTTAATAGCCCGGCACGTTGTAAGAATTGTTTGACACTACTATTTAATAAACATGCTGTTGAATGTTTTGAAACTAATTTGGCTGGCCGCTGTTTCTGCCATAGGCAGTAACAGCACCCAGTCAAATTATACTCTAAATGTCAACAGCTTACCTGTATAGTTTTCTGGCAATTGATAGTCACATAGTTCAGCGATCGATCGATCCCAACACGAGCGAGGTGTGGGTGGAGCTTAGCTAGAGATGGGTGGGGCATAGCTAAAACCGGAAAGGTCCATTGTTATAGATAAAATGGAGATGGGTGTACATTTCTGGTTCTCCAGGATGTGTGGGATTCACTCAAACAGCCCCCCACCCCACCGCCCACAACACACCACTCCCCCACACTCCACCCCAACACCCGACCCCGACACCACCCACCCCGGCACCACCACCAGTCCTACCGAACCACCAGCTTGTGTAGCTATGGGAAGGTGCGCCTGTTGCACGTTATCATATTGATGCGTTTGATGTATTTAACAAATCATATATATGCAGCATTATGTAATCTATATATTTGCAACAGCAACGTTAGTAAACTAAACAAAAACGCATCAATGACCGTCTGTCCCAGGGTCCTATAACGGCTTGTCCAAAGCATATTTTTACGATAAGTGGCATGTATTGACAAGAGAGATGTTTCCCTTGGCGATGCGTAGAAGAGGCTTCCTGGATCTGTTCATACTGTTACTGGCACCAATTCCTCTATCATTACGCATTTTATTCTGAATTACATCAGTCATTCACATAGATTGGTAAATCACTGAAACCTTACATTATCCTGGCAGCCAGGAGAGCATAAATTCGATTCTTTGTAGCGAGATATAACTGTTTTAGCGGGCATGATAAGACACGCTTTATGCTCTATGTGTAGTTAATGCATTTGTTACAGCATATGGTCCGGCTTTGCACGGTGCTGTTAAGAGACAATGACTGTTTATTTCAAAACGAGAGGTGTTACATTATCTTCTTGCATTTCCCATTGCGCTCTGGTTCAGGTACCACAACCTAGCGAGACACAACTATGCCGTGTTCATAAGGCTGACGTATCGATTTTAACACGATAATTCAATAATAATAATAATAATAATAATAATAATAATAATAATAATAATAATCTTTATTTTGCGAGGGTAAATCGTCAGTTGCCTGATGTTAACGAGGCCCTTAAACATATATACGCTATGTACAATAATATATAATATACACGGAATGTTTGCACAAATATCGAAAAATACAAAATACAAAAATAGCTGCAAGATTAATAATAAGAAGAAGAATAGCATTATTATATTTTATATTATGATTGCCTACTTATAACTTGCGCACCTACACTCATAGAGACACAAATTATCACACACATCTACGAACTTACACGCGGACACTTACGCACACAATTACGCGAGCATGGACGTACGCCCGCATACACAACGGACAGACATGTACACAGACAATCTACCTTAAACGCGTGTTTTCTTCCAGGCAATTTTACAGTTAAGCTGTTCAATATTTTGAAACTAATTTGTCCGGACTGCTGTTGTTGCCCATGGCAGCAATATACTCGTCGCCTTAGTTAATTCGAAAGAATCGGCGCATTAAATGATTCGATGCAGTTGCAACGTCGTAAATCTGTCATGTGAACGCATGCACGCAAAACTTTGACTTAGAAGCACCCCTCCCACCCAGTTTTACCTCGGATTAACTCTTTCTGAGCACAGATCTGAACACGACCCAAGGTATACTCGTGCATGTTTGAATAAAACAACGTCTGCGAAACATACGGGATCTAGCTATGGGGGATAGTTAATGAGCGCCTTTAGTGACGTAAACAAGGAATGCGTCTCATTCATGTTACAAATTAACAGATTTTCATCAGAGCCACTACTTAACCTATGGCAATTCTCTAATAAGAACACAATGCCCTTAGAGCGGTGACTCTACTGAATCGTTTCAGGTGGAGGAGTATATACGTTTGCAACATGCATTGGCCTGCTTGGTCTGCATATGTGCAGGGGTCGAACGCACGTGCTGGTGATAACAAGCAAAAAGATGCGGCACTTCTTTTGCAGCACTGCCTTTAATATGTATAACAACACTTTCTTCATCAAGTTCAAGTTGACCAGTACCCCATCCATCGGTAATAATATCGGCACGCCACCTTCTCGTTGATAGACACGATAAATGTTCATTAACCCTTCAATTCCCAAATTCTCAAATTAAAGTCGAACATAGAGGTAAGCTGCTGTATAATCTAAATGCATACAGAGGCTTCTTCATCGGTGTAAGTGCATCTTGACCAGTACGGCGTAGATCGGATAAACCAGTGGTATGTCCCCTTCTCACGGATACAAAAGATACGCGTGTATCAACATGTTGGGCTCTTAAAGGCCAAATCTTCAAAGTCTAGGCAAACGCATATGTAAGCTGCTATATACTTTGACAGACACGTTTTGCTGTAACAGCTCCCAGCCAGATTAGCTTCATACTATTTGTAAGAGCAGTTCTTGCATTGTAAATGATGTTCTTGTCTTTGGTCTCTCCAGTTCAAAGGTGTGCTATTGATCATCAAATAGACATGTCCTAACCGATCTGCATTTCATGACCAAATATATCGACATTTTCCTTACATTTCTAGTATCGTTGTCTAGTTGTTGTACATTAAAGCCCATGTCGGTTTGTATTACGCACGGCTGTTCGTACAATAATGTGAACGTTTAAATAGATATGTGGCTGTACTGCAGTGAATACAACCCCTCTTTGATGTTCCGTCACACATGGCGAATACGACTAAAGCTATGTAAGAATTACTTAGATCAGAGGAGCTAAACATAGCAATATACGTAGCTGAGAAACAGCCGAGACAGCAAATAAAGAGAGATTGATTGCATAATATCTTAGATAATCAATCAAAGTGAGTTATTCAGCTGGAGGTAACTACGTCAGACCTAACTAGCTCGCATCGGAAACTAATCCCATTATGCTGTCGTTGATCTCATCTTGTAAAAGGAAGTTAATTTGAGAGAAAATTCACTTTTCCAGAGTACCCACCCATCATATGACGTCATAATGAACTGCATGATGTGTACAATGACATCATAATGAATGACGTCATGAATGGCGTCGATAACTACGTCACGAACGCATATTTGATGACGGTCTATGGGCTGTTGCACAAATTGTTTGCTTTTACCATTTAATAAATATTCTGTTGAATATTTTGAAACTAATTTGACTGGGCGCTGTTGCTGCCTATGGCAGCAACAGCACCCAGTCTAATTAGTTACAAAATATTCAACCGCTTCCCTGTACAGTTTTCAGGAAATTGATAGCTAGGGCATTCGGGGATCGATCAATCCAAACACGGCGAGGTGTGGGTGGAGCTTAGCTAGTGATGGGCGGGGCATAGCTAAAATGGATAGGTCCATTCCTTGCACAATTGGTAGGTCACTCAAGTAAATGACGTCATATTCAATTACGTCACATGTTGTCTGGCGTCACAATCAAAATGCGTCATGAATGGCATATCTAGGTCCGTCATGAGCATTGAATAGTCCGCCAAGTGTATGAACTGCATGCTTTTACTATTTAATACGCAATCTGTTGAATATTTTGCAAATTATTTAACTGGCCGGTGTTGCTGCCATAGAGTGTCAAATATGTTTCATAATAGTCAGCATTTAACGTGTACGGTTACCTTGAAATTGGTATCCTGGGAATTCAGGATTTAGAGTATTTAAATCGACCCAATACACACACAGAATTGGCGGATCTCAGCTATAAATGGACCCCTCTATTCCGTATCCTTCTTGTAGTATCTTCCGAGATTGTGCACCTCGGGATTTTTATTGAGCATGCTACCTTTAACAAACGATATTATAGCATGCATAGTCGATGTCGTGCCATAGCAAACCTTCTCACGTTCACCAACTTTAACATTTCACCTAGCCCATTGACTATCAGTGATCAGTGCCAACATAAACCGTATCTCGCAATCTAAATTCATACAGATAAGACTGGGAGCAAAGTTGGTTGAATCGCACCCAACGGTATCGGAGATGATACCGGTATAGGAATATTTATGATATTTCACCTTTTGGCATTGTCCCTGTCTCCAATCTACAATCTGCAATAATATGAGCAACCAACATTCATGTGGATAAACATATGACGAGAATTCATTGCTTTGAGAAGATCAGATGCCCGTGCCTCTAGTTTTAAGTTTGATTGATGAAAGATTATGCAAGATTGTAATTAACAGCGATGTGGTAATATAAAGGAAAGATAAGCTACTTATCTAAAGTGAACGTGCAGAGTGTGTAGTGGGGTGGATGATGTAGTGTACCAGCTTCATCCCATCTTTTCATCCTCGCTCAGCATCCAATTTATCGATTCATGTTTTGCTAGATATTAGTGCACAGATAACTAACTGACAAACACAATCTAACCAGTGGTCGTTAACATATACGTTGGCTAGGTATTATTGTGCAGATAAATTTCCCTCTAACCTAACATTTATCCGCGACACCATTTGGTAAAACGTGTTCATTTTAGGTTTCTGTCAAACGATGGTAGATACTTTTCCATAAATCAATTTTTCTAAACCCCATATTTTTGGCCCTGTTACTTACAAAATAACGATTTCAACTAGACGGGCCACATTTGAGAAAGCACTTTGCAGAAAATAGTACGTTAAATATTTGGAAAGTGATTTCCTTAGAAGTTCCTGTGCCAAATGACACCAAAGGCGTCCGCTCAAATTACAAGATCTATACATGCTTATCACAAGCGATGACCTTGAATTGAAGGGATCCCATCCGTATCCGTCACTCAATTATCTGGATAATAATAATAATAATAATAATAATAATAATAATAATAATAATAATAATAATAATAATAATAATAAAATTAAGACTACGTAACTGTTGCTAAATCTGGAACATACCTGACAAATGCGCCCCGAGCATAGAACATTAAATATAATAGATGTTATTAACATATCGAAACATACACGAAAATACCTTGCACATGTGCCGCTATAGACATAGAATACTGCTAGGCAATGCAATCATTCATGTGTGGACTTGAATGGGTTTTTTTATGATTTACAATTCTGTTGAAGATTTTGAAACTGATTTGGCTGTGATCTGTTGTTGCCATTGATGGCAATACCACCCAGTAAAACAATACTGAACCAAAAAGGTTCAGCAACACTGAGAATATTACTGTATAAATGTTATTTAACAAAACAATAAATTGATTCAAATATATTATTTAATTGATAGGTCATTTTCCAATTTGAACAACAGTCTCTTGTTACTGTAATGCTAGCATCGCGCCTTTAACACGGCATCATTCAACGGAAGGGTCCAATTTAAATAATGACACTGAGCTGTCAATACCGGTTGTGACCGCCGAGCGCATTAACCACCGCCGTACATCGCTTTCTCATGCTTCGAATTAAGCACCTGATGTCACGAGGAGGAATCGCATCCCATTACTGGAGCAGTGCAGCTTCCAGCTCCCGCACGTTGTGAATATGTGGATGGTTCTCACGCACCATACGGCCAAGAATTCCCCACACGTGTTCGATAGGAGACGGGTCCGGTGATCACGCTGGCCTGTCCAACACCGGCACGTTGTTAGCCTCAAGGAAATCACTGGTGACCCTAGCTGAATGAGGATGGGCGTTGTCTTGCTAGAACATAAAGCCTGCATGATGCTGCAGAAAAGGGATGACAACAGGGGCGAAAACTTCTTCACAGTAACGTTGAGCCGTTAAATTTCCGCGAATCACAATAAGATTGGTTTTGCCATGTTCATGGATTCCAGCCCACACCATGACACTGCCACCACAGAATCTGTCGTGCTGAATGATATTGGCTGCATCATACCGTTCTCCTAAACGTCGCCAACCCCGTTGCCTACCATCCGCCACATCCACACACAACCTCGACTAATCACTGAACAAAACGTGGCTCCATTGTTGAGCACGCCATCGCTGATGAGTTCTTGCCCATGCAAACCGATTCTCGATGTGACGCTCTGTAAGCGGGACAGCAACAAGTGGACGACGGGCATGCAGTCCAGCATCATGGAGTCTGTTTCGCACAGTTTGTGCATGCAATGTAGTGCCGGTAGCGGTGTGCAAATTACGGGACAGCCGCGGCGCAGTCTCAAACCTGTGACGTCGTAATGGCGTCACTAAGTAGCGGTCTTCTCGCGGTGCTGTTGCTCTCGGTCTGCCAGATCGTGGTCGGTCATTAACATGTCCAGTTTCCTACTCACGTTGACGGAGACGGGAAATGGTTGAGGCGTGAACATTAAAATGTCGAGCAACAGCGCGAACGCTCTGCTCAGCAGCGAGTCTTCCCATTGCTTCATGGCGCTGATTTTCGGGTAGCCCTTGGCGGCGGCCCATGTTCGGTAGGGTAAACTTTTAAGCGTTTTCGGTTAAGGTTCGTTATCCGCTTTTGCAATATGGTGAATTTTTGCCTTCGCTACCTGCCAATGTGGGCCAGTGCATGAAAAATGTATTTTCACATGCAGTAAGCGTGCGGCCGAGAAATGCAAGAAGTGATTTGCATTTCTTCATGATCAGCGAGACATTACATTGACGAAGCATGCCTGTAAATTTGGTTATAAATGGACGCATAGTTTTAATACAACAAACCAAACTTCACTGTTGCTCAACTTTTTTGGCTCAGTATAGTTTCAAAATAATAAAGAACTCGGCTGTATAGTTACTTTGAAATTGGGATTGTCGGAATTTAGGATTCATAGCATATAAATTGAAATTAACACGTATAATGGGCTTGGCTTAGCTAGAAATGGACGGGGACGTGTTATATGTGAGTGTAGCACGAGAAGATACCCTCTTTGTATTGACGTTTTATTAGAGAAATATTACTAATACCCGTAACCACAACCCCCCACCACCACCCCCACACACACACACCCAACCCCACCCCTATTACCCACTCCCAGCCCTCCCAATCGTAGCATTGAATATTACCGTAACTAGGGACATGAAATGGAGTCTATTTTGAATATGGCGTTTTTATCGTTCTGCCTTCCCATGGACACGCGCGCCACCACCACGAGAAAGAGATATTGTGTTTCGAGTAATTCTTACCTAACACGCATTGGCATGTCCGGTGCGTTAGCTCATACTATCATTTAATTGTGTAAAAGGTTTGAAAAAATATTTGAATTGAAACATGCAACTCTTAAATTAAAGTAGCTGGCGAGATCATATCTTAGCGAAGTAGAAAGATGCTTTATGAAATGTGTCGTACTGATGCTATTTAATATAAAATATAATAACACTGATATAGAATATTGATCTGCCGATTCGATTTGCGATTCTATAAATGTACAGCTACAAGTATGTACAGAGTGAACATCTAGCTATTATATCATTGATTTTTATTCTTTTTTCATTCCCAATAATGTGAAGTCAAATTTGGCACACAAGTTATCTTCCTCTAGTTTGCGCTGTCACCGTCTCGCTGAGAGAGCTAAGCTGAGCTGCCATTTTCCCGGTAGCTGAGCATCTGACCGTGAACAACAAAGACACGTGGATCATCACATTTTCCGCGGTCCCCTTTGTTTCCCGCCATACAGTCCACGCTGCCCGATATTTGGTGGCTATCAGTTCCACCCAGTTAAATAAAGCATGCATTGCTACCACGGCTAGGTCTACTTCTATTGCTACCTTGGTGCATTAAAACGCTGCCTTGTCATCTCAGCTCTGTCGATTTTGGCATTTCCTATAATAGTTACAAAGCCTCTTTTCAGAAACCAGTTAGTCAAACAGGTATACTCTGAAATCTAAATTTCAAAATAAACACTGGAAAACTGTTGAATATTCTAAACCTAATTTGACAGGAATGTGACAGTAAACTGCTGCTGACTGCGGCAGCAACACATCGTAGTCAAAATACTGCGGCGGCAACACATCGCAGTCAAAATACTGCAGCAGCAACACATCGCAGTCAAAATACTGCGGCAGCAACACATCGCAGTCAAAATACTTTTAAATGTCAGCATACTATTTCTTATATAATATACATGGACATGGACTTATTAAAAATACTAGATTAAGGGGGTTGGGGTGGGGGGAGTAGTTGGGGAGCTAGGTTTTAAAGAACCCGTATATACATTTGTATGATGTAAGAAATTGTATGTTGAAATTAAGTTGACTGGAAGCTGTTGCTTTCTTAGTGTGTTGAGTATGTTGACAGAGAATTGACTGAAATCCAACAGGGCTTAAGAAAATAAAGGCTTGCGGTCAAATTCACATTTAAATATACATTATATGTATTGTTATCTATAAGCACCCAACCACAAGCACTTAGAACGAAATAGTTTGATCAGATTGAAGGGGATTGCAAATTCAGCTAACACGTCCATTCCAATTAATCTTTAAACTTGGGCCGATAGCGCGTATGTATTTAGTATACTACAGGCCGTGCCGGGAATATCTCCTTCACTAACCCCCACCCACCCCTCCCCCACCCCTGTCTCGCGCACAAATATTTTGACCTAGCAATAGTGTAGCTATAATGTGCCAGCACGCGAGTCCCATGCGCATGTGCAGGTAACGTACGCACTTACATTACACAGTGATATGATGCTGATTGATGAATATGATGATTATTAATGATAATGATCGATGATGATAATTGATGATGTGCATTGATTATGCTAGCTTGATAACGCATATCCCATGTTAAATGTTTAAGTGTACATGGTGATAATGTTGATCATGTATTCCCAAGCAATGAACTATACCAGCTCTACCCAGTGTACAGTAACGGCATACACAGCATGACCACACCTTTTCAGTTTGGGGCGATTTCTTTTGTGAACTTGCGAACCAGCCAGATGATAACAAATCGTTTCTTCGTCAGTCCTAGCTATGCATTGCCAAACATGCACGTATTAGTATTATGCGTACTAGGAATACTACCTGGGTAAGGACACTAAACGCCTAGTATCTCATATTGGGATACGAAGTTACATATTTTAAATTCAATTCTACTATACGTTCTTGCTCTCACTGGAATCAACACCTTTAACTGAAATTAGATTGACAATATTAAACAAATAAATAATGTAAAGTGCGATATTTTTTAGATGAATGGCGTTATAGTTCCTTTCTTTTCTTTTCCATTCAAGTATGCCTACTAAGAATTATCCGTTTTCTGACCTGGGAAGACAATTTCTATATTAAGTAACTTATATTACGGGACGGGGTACGGTCAGGGCACGTGCGAAGGCAATAATGGATACCCTATTCGCGACATCCCCAACTCTTAATGATAACAGATAGCAGGTCCCTCGTCTACGAATACGGTAACACGGCCATGGTTTAATAAGGTGTGTAAAGATGGCAAACGTGCAGAAAGAATTGTCAATTGTAAATAAATGCATGCAGAATCGAGAAAATGTGATATGTGCTAGTAGACAGTATAGGAATACGATGAACAGCGCTAGATGCCTATTTAAACATAAAGTACAAACTGGTTTACGAACGCTAAGTAATAACGACCCCAAATCATGTTGGAAACTGATTAAAGAAAGGAAGGGAACTGCCCAGTCGATATGTAAAAAACTTATGATTTTTAAAAATCCTTAAATGACACCGAAAATGACGACAATGTAAGCGGTTCTGTAGACGATATAGCTATAACAGTGCGTGCTATACTGGATGCAGAAATAAGCCGGATGAAATCGATAAAGCTATTAAAGCATTACAGAATAGCAAGGGTCCTGGAGAAGACGAGATTATCACCGAATATATCAAAGCTATACGAGATATCATGCTACATAGCTAGTATTACATTATTAATACAATCTTGGATACGGAGATTATACATGAGGAATGGACAGAAGGCACAATAATACCCATCTACAAACAAAAACGGGACCCAACCGAACTGAAACTCTATCGACCAAATACTCTGCTAGCCTGCCTGGGAAAACTCTTCACCTCAATCGTAAGCAGACGAAATGATAACTTCATAAACGAACAAGACCTACTCGAGGAAAATCAGGCTGGCTTTAGGAAAACTTACTCTCATACAGACGAGATATTTGCGCTATCATAATTAATAGAAATATTTCAGAAAAGAAAGAAGAAAATATATTGTTCATTTATTGATTTCGAAAAAGCATTTGATAATATATGGAGAAATGGGTTATATTATATGCACACACAATAGGCGGCACGATTTATAGTCACCCACAGTATGCACAACGGTATCACCTTCAACATGAAAGTTAACAATGACAAGCTCAGCCTTTCACATGCCATAAAGTAGTAAGGCAGGGAGACATTAATCCCCAGTATTATTTTCAAATTATATGAACGACCTTGAAAATACCTAAAATCACAAAATGATTTTCACCAGGTCCGAACGCATTGGTAAAGGGTTTTCATTTTTCTCTAAATTCTGACTCTAAACTATCACATTCGCCAACATGACTTTATCAAACCATTCATCTGTCCGTCTTCCATTCTATCCAGCCGCCCATTCATTCATTCATTCATCCATCCATCCATCCATCCATCCATCCATCCATCCATCCATCCATCCATTCATTCATTCATTCATTCATTCATTCATCCATCCATCCATCCATCCATCCATCCATCCATCCATCCATCCATTCATTCATTCATCCATCCATCCATCCATCCATCCATCCATCCACCCAGCGATCCATTCAGTCATTTCCACGACTACGCCAAGCACGATCACCGTCCTCCAATGCAAACACTGATGTGACGTACTGCCCGTAATGGCCGCGAATCAATAGCTTAAAATTGTTGTCTTAAAATTACAAACAAAATATAAATAGACTAGGGATATAAGCAGTGTAAGAACATCTCCTCTTTGTTATGTAGTAAATTTCCGACAAAGTTAGGCGAGGAATCCTGCGCATCCTTACATTACTTCCTCCGTCATTGTTGGTCATGTCAATTTTCTAGTACACTTTTTAAAGGCAAACGCCTTATGGCATGATCCCGGAAACAGAAATACACTCTTTATTAATCAACCGATTCCGCCATTGACAAACATCATATGGACACTCTCAAGCTGACACTAATTTACCGTAGGAATAATATAAGTCAGCCAAAAAAAACATAAACCCTTCCATGGTCCTCTTTTCCGGGTGATTTCAGAAATCTGAATAGAACAGATAAGAGAAGACATTAAGGTATCTTAATAGAGGCAATGTTTTATGGGTGCTATATGCATATTGAAGCACCATCAACAGCATTGACGCCAGCGCAGGACGCGCGCGCGTTCAGTGAGAACTGTAATCTCACATATTTATAGAGAAAAGTCTTCACTATTGCGCATATAACACAAAATACCACCTCTAGAGAGGATGTGCAGAGGTTGACATTTAAGTAATCAATTTTATGTATATCCTATTACTTCTAAAGTGCTATATTCTAAAGTACATAATTCCCGTGTAATTCAGCGATTATCCTGGCGTTTGTGGCAACATTATTTAATATTTAATGCGATCAAATTTTCTCATTTCTATGTACCGGTCACGTTGCCGCTGCATTAAGCCTCTAATAATAATATATTGAAGTGCTGTAGTGCAATAAATAAGCCTATTTGCGGATTTCATTTCAGACGTAGAGCGTCTTCATATAGTCGCTTATATCTGCCAGATAACCGTACATCAATTGGGGAATTGCATGCCAATTCTCTACACCGTCATTGCCACGTGCTCTCTGAGGCAATCCCGATTTTATTTAAGACAGGGCACATAACGCTATGCACCTATTCTGAAACCGATGTTGCTGGAAGGTGTTTCTGTCACGGACAGCAAGAGTTTACAATGACATAACTGTTACCAGGAACTCTTATAATAACTTAAATGCGTGGAACAGAATCAGATAAGCTGGCAGTTCAGTGATATAATAGTTAGGCATAACGCCTACGTATTGCCTTTAGCAATTTTCATATCGGCACTAGAGAGATAAATCACATTGGAAATAACTGAATCTGTTCCATCGATCCAAGTTGCCAGCGTGTATTGCAGAATCTGCAGAGCCAGCAGCCCAGCATATTTAAGAAACCCATCTCCATACGTACCACCAAAAATTGCTCTTCGCGGAATGCTTAGTAGGGACTATATTAACCGTGCAAATGGTATATAACTGAGACCATCTACTTCATCAAACAGTGGTCACGAACTACAAGCACTAGTTAGGGTTAAACTAGTGCTTGTAGTTCGTATTTAGTGACTAAATGTTGTCGAAAAATTAAAACATTTGCTTATCGAATGTCTAATTGCAGGCCAAGTTAAGACTATTTTTGTAAATTGGCCACTGAAATGACTGGCTCGGTTACCGAGCCAGTCATTTCAGTGGTCAATCTTCAAGAAACAGTCTTCACTAGGCCTGCCAAAGGACATTTTCTCAAGACTACTGCAGAGGCCGGTTTGGGCCGGTGTCGTAAAAGAAGGGTTAATAAAATCCATTGCTTAAGCTGTGTAGCGTTTGGTTTCAAGTGATGATTACTCCTTAAGAATTAAGGACCCGCTGGTTTTAAAACCGCCATCTCTTGGACCCAATAGCAGGTGTCCTTATGGTTAGGGTAAATGGTATGCGCGCTTCCAGCTGAGATGCTACCGAACTCCAAAGAAAACGTTTATAATTTGGAGCTTCAATTGGCGCTGGTGTGTTTTAGGATGCCAGCTTGCCATGAAGACTGTGTAGTTCTGCCTAGTGTACGGCATCATAAACAGTGCTCGTTGTTGGTGAATGTGAGCAGCTGTAGATGCCATCTCTTTGATTTCGCCACTAACTGCAACAGATACGGGATATTGGATGTTCCTAAATAAATAGCCCCCATACTGCTGGGTTTCTGACATTTGTCAAAGAGCAGCATTGCTATTAACGATAGTTTTATAATGCAGTATTCTATTCATGAATTTATTCTTTAGCGATTCGCTTCCTGAATCGAGACTAGGGAAGACAACAATGGTCTAAAGCCCTACAATTGTTGCCATGAAAGAGTTTAAGGCATTCGTTATGCAAATCTTTCTATGTGTCGAATACGTAGAGAATCCTCTGAAAAAACTCACACAGTAATAGATACCACCAAATATCTTACACATATATACCGAACCATACACAGATGGTTAAGGTGCACTGGTGGCTGCATTCGACACACATATAAAGTGCTATATCTAGGATTCTCGACCGTCTTACACTTACAATGGCACAGCTTTTACATCCATCATACGGCGTCATAATAAACTGCGTGCAGTGTTGGATGGCGCCATAATCAATGAATGGCATAGACACGTACGTCACGAACGAATAATTGGTGACTGAGTAACAAGGGTTGTACGAATTGTATGTCTTTACTATTTAATAAAGATGTTATTGAATATTTTGAAACTAGTTCGATTGTGCGCTGTTGCTGCCATAGGCAGCATGCACAGCACCCAATCAGATTAGTTTCAAGATATTCAACAACTTACCTGTATAGTTTTCGGGAAATTGTCAGGTACTTCAGAGATCGATCGATCCCAACACAACGCAACACAAGCGAGGTGTGGGTGGAGGTTATCTAGAGATGGGCCTAGCATAGCTGAAACAGGAAAGGCCCATTACATGGCCTTGCTGCTGTCGTAAGAGTGTACACATATATTATAATATAACATCTAATAATGCTGTAGGGTAGTATCAAAATGAGATCAATCCACCGTGTAATCTAAGTGCTGCATTGGACCCTGTACATATGTGTTTACAATTAATGAACACAATTTAATACTTTGAAAGAGCTACTCATGACATCTACCATTGCTTGGGGGTTATCACAATGTCTTGAAAGGCAGGTAGCGAAGTTAGATTCATATCAGACAGAAGCTTGTCTACAGATCAAGACCAATTGTAATTACGGGCATACATCATATAATGATGTACACCCACCTTCGCAGAGGTATCAGAAAATAACCCACACCTAGAAACGCAGACAGACATCATACATACAACTACATCGGCCGTCAGACATCAGACACATATCCAAATATACATTCGCAGACATACGTCATACACACATCCATACCAACATTTGCAAACAGACAGCAGACAAACATCAACATCCACATTCGCAGACAGACATCAGACAAACCTCCACACTTACATTCGCAGAAAGACAGCAGACAAACATTCCCACCTACATTCGCAGACACACACCAGACAAACATTCACACCTACATTCGCAAGCAGACATCAGACAAACATCCACACTTACATTCACAAACAGACTTCAGACAAACGTCCACAAGTCCATTCGCAGCAGACAGACATCAGACAAACATCCACACCTATATTCGCAGACAGACATCAGAAAAACATTCATACCTACATCGGCGGACAGACATCAGACAAATAGCCACACCTATATTCGCAGACAGACATCAGACAAACATCCACACTTACATTCACAGACAGACATCAGCCAAACATCCACACCTATATTCACAGACAGACATCAGCCAAACATCCACACCTATATTCGCAGACAGACATCAGACAAACATTCACACGTACATTCGCAGACAGAAATCAGACAAACATCCACACCTACATTCACAGGTAGACATCATACACACATCTACACTTACATTCGCAGACAGACATATGACAAACATTCACAGCTACATTTGCAGACAGACATCAGACAAACATTCACACCGACCTTGGAAAATTGACATCACATACACATCCACAACTACATTTGCAGGCAGGGATCAGAGAGTCATTTACACATACCTGCGCATCAGAGAGCAATTCACACTCCCGTGTGCAGACACACATCGGAGAAACATATACACCCACGTGCACAGATTTACCGTAACACGCACATAGCATACACACTGTGCGATCCATCAAAATGTGGTCATTGAAAACAACTGGTCGCTCAACACTTTCTAAATGTTCTTATATTTTCAATGATACACTGTATTAAAAGCAAAGAGACAGCGGTGTTTATATTTTCATCTCGTTGGTAAGGACATTTTCTATTTGTAATCAATGACCTATTATATGATAGGGCGTCGAGTTCAAATCCGGATACGTGTAAGCTAGTGAATATTCTAAAAATAATGTGTTTGATTTCGGCGACATACATATACACTCTAGTCAACATCATGTGAATATTAACATGCATCGGTGAATTAACAACACATTGCTAAATCGATATCTCTTTATCTACCATCTCAACTGATTCTTAAATAGATATAATAATGATGTTAGATCTACTGATTCCATACGTATCCCGAAATATAGTCTTTGTATATTGGTCACAAATACGCAAAGACTCTATGTGTTTATAGTCAGCATAATGCAGAGCACTGTGTCTGGTAGCATTCTATACGTGATCCATATCAGAACATGGCTGTGCGCAGACGGAGAAAACATGTAGCGAGTTGGTTGCGCGTTGCTGGGTGTCTATTATTTGTTCTGTCACTCCACACGTCTTGCTGAACAAGTAGCTGGTGGAGCCATATGAAGGCTGCCCGTTTAGATGATATCCGATTAATAAGTTTGATGCATTTTACAAATTATATACATGCATCATTATGTAATCTGCATACATGCAGCACCTACGTAGCCAGACTAATCATGGATGCACACATGCGCATGCCCTCTGTCTCAAAGCCATATAACCTGTCATGTTACGCGTATTTACTAAGATAGGTGGCACGGATTTATAAGATATGTATGCATGCTGTTTCCTGTGGTGATGTGTAGAACATTTTTTCATGGATCTTTTCGTAGGGTTATTGGCACCACTTCATCTAAAATTCCGCATCATATCATCGGTTTCAGCAATCATTTATATAGATCATTGTATTGTTACATTATTTCGGCAACCTTGGCAGAGCATGAATTTAGTTCTTCATAGCGAGAAATAACATTGTTTTAGGGGGCATGCTATGACACATTCGGTTTTCAACATGCAGTTAATATGCGTATCACAGTTACAGAACTATGTTAACATGTTAATTTGTAAATGAAGTTGCATGATCCAATCCTATCGGGAAGTTGCACTCTGATTCCCATACCATAATGAAGTGAGACGCAACTAAGATCATGCTCACGTCAAAGTGTTACTCCCGTATAACACTGCTGTGTCGATTTCTTTCGCAGATATGAACATGCTTGGATTAGTTAAGTCAAAGGAATTCGCCTTTCAAGTTTATTCATCAGTCATATGACATCATAATCACGTATATGACGTGTAGGGTGACATCATAATCAATTACGTCATGAATGGGGTAGATAATTGGTCACAAACGCGTAATACATGACGGACTAAGCATTGTTGTACGAATTGTAAGTCTTTCCTATTTAATACAGATGCTGTTGAATATTTGGAAACTAATTTGACTGGCCACTGTTGCTGCCATAGGCACAATTATTCAACAGCTTAGCTGTATAAATGTATTGAAATTGATTCCCAAACAGTTCAGGGATCGATTGATTCCAACACGGCGAGTTGTAGGTGGAGCTTAGCCAAGGATGGGCGGATCATAGCTAATGCTAGATTCCTCCATTGGCTGAAGCTTATTCGAACCAGTTATTCCGAGGTAATTCGTGGATGCGGATGCAATATAGTTCGTATCCACGCCGTTAGGGGAGCTCCTGCGCGATAATCTGAGCTCCCGCACGCCCTTCTTGACTACGTGTTTAGGATCCCGATGTTTCCGAGAAGATGTTTTATTCTAATCAAAATTGTGCAAAACTTTGACTTCGAACCAACAGCCCCTAAGTTTTACATCGGATTAACAGTTTCAGGGCTCATATGTGAAACGTTCCATCCCACACAACCCTTCATAGCGCCCCCTGGCCGACTAGTTCCCCGGCCGGATATTATGCTATCATAGGCATACTAGCGCAGGTTTGAATAAAACACTCTCAAAACATTGGGATCACGAGGGAACTCGGCGGGTAGGGGTGGGTGGGTGTGGGGTGGGGAGGGGTGTTGTGGTAGGTGGGTGTGGGGGTGGGGGAGGGGTGTTGTGGTGGGTTGGGTGGGGGTTGTGCTATAGGGGATCACTATCGTTAATGAGAGCCTCTAGCAGCGCAACAACAAAATGTGTTGATTTCACATTACAGATTTACGTCAGAGCAACAACGTTAAGTCAATGAATCCGTCAGTTGTTGGGGTTTTTCGAATCAACAACCTGATGTATATATCGAATTATCATGTTCTGACTTCCGAACGTCATGGACGCTCTAATCAGAACACAGTATAAGATTGCCACTTGTTCCTATTCATGGACTAGACATTGCGTTGGAAATATGTTGCGTCGTATCAGCTGGAGGAAAATGCACAAGATACTTGTTAATCAGCCATTTAAACACTGAATTACCAAACTCTCACAAATTCAAGGTAAACTTACAGCCAAGATGATGAGTAATTTGACAGAAACATGTTGCTGTAACAGCTCCCAGTCAAATTAACTTCAATCGTAATATTTCAACGACCAGTTCTTACATTGTAAATGATGTTCTTTTATTTGGCGATTTGGAGTTCAAATCATTGCTATTGATCATCAAAAACACATGTCTTGGCCGATTACCCGGTCTGCATCTCATGAACCCACATATTAACATTTCCCATAGATTTCTATTCGAGTTGTCTAGACGACGTGTATAAGCCTGCCTATAGTGTTGTATTGCACAAGGCTCTTTGTCCAATAAGGTGGGCATTAACTAGATGTCTGTCTGTGCCGTAGTGAACATACACCCTCTGTGCTGTTCCATCACACATGGTGAATGCGACACAGGATATATAAGTTTTACTTAGATCAGAGGAGCTAAACATAGCGATATACATCCCGGAGAATCAGTCGAGACAGTAAATAACGAGAGATAGATTTCTCAATATAACAGATAATCATTCAAAGTGAGTTATTCATCCAGTACTAATTACATTAGACCTAACTATTTCGCATCCGAAACTAATTCCATTATCCTGCCGTTGATTACATCTTGTAAATTTAAGTTAATCTGGAAGATAATTACATACATAATGTATATATCCGATCTGCTATTCAAATTTATCATATAAACACGCCTTCTAGCCCGTTCCATATTTTTCGATATGAGCACACGTGCCATATTCAACGGAGTATTTTCATTGGCTGTTGGGTGCACAACCCATTTAAATCGGCCAATTAAAACATCGATTGATGTGAGCGTGACGCGTAGGGATTACTACGCGGTACTGTTTTACTACGATTTGTTTACTACGATTTGTCATTCATGAAACGTCATCGCAAAATGTCATCGTTTGACAGTTTATCAGTCGGCGGCGAAGTAACGACTGATGGCCGTGGCTATAATTTTCAATGACCAGTTAAGATACTATTTAACGGCTGACATCGCCAGATTTTGTGTTTGTCACTAGATTTTGCTACAATGAGAAATCAGATAAAAGCCACATCAGCAACCATTGGCAAATATTTCAAAATTACAGTTTATATGATAAATAAAATCTCAAACTCGGTCGCTTTTCATATCACTATTGTGAACCTCGTTGAAAATTATCAATTTTGCACTCGGTAAAGCTCGTGCAAATTGATAATTTTCTACTCGGTCCATAAGAGTGATATGAAAAGTGACCTCGTTCCAGATTATCTATACATGAGGTCATAATCAAATAGGTCGCATGTAGGCTGACGTCACCTTCAAAATACGCAATGAATGATATGGCTATGTTCATGATGGATAATGAAGAGTCGGGCAAGTGTGTGAATTGCCTTTCTATGCAATAGACATTATGTTCAATATTTTGAATCTAATTTGACTATGTGCTGTTGCTGCTATAGGACATAGAAAATCCATCAAAGAAATACAATTCGTACACCTGACAGACTGTTCCATTTTTATGATTGAGTGTTCTCTGTGAAATGTGATGTTGACGTGACGCTACATATGACGTAATTGATTATGACGTGATATATGTCATAATCTTGAGTGACAGGTCGGACCGATCCATTCCTTATACATCTTCGAGGATGTTCCAAGTTGCTGCGTCTCGGGATGTGTATTTGGCATGCTACTTTTAGTGAAAAGGGGCACCGTAGAATGCATGGTCGATGGCGTGCCTTCGCAAATCAATGGACTTTACCGGTATTAGCTATTCCCCGCCCATCCCAGTTAAGCTCCACCCACACTTGGTCCGTGTTGGAATCAATCGATCCCGGAATGCCCTGACTAGATAGTAAAAGTAATACAATTCGTACAATGTGTCGTACTATTAAGCGTTTAAGAGTTAGACGGACTAAATCTAGCCATACATGCTGTAATTGATTATTACGTCATCATCCACGCGACGTTGTTAATTATGACGTCATATGATGGATACATAAACTGGAAACGTCAATTCATTTTCATAAATGTTAAACATCTGATCCAGTCCATTGGCATCGTTAGGTTGAGTCCAGTATAAATGGCATCCAACAATCTGCAATCATACGAATAACACTCACAGCAGATTTGGTTTTATCATATAAACAAGCCTTCTAGCCCGTTCCACATTTTTCGATATGAGCACACGTGCCATATTCAACGGAGTATTTTCATTGGCTGTTGGCTGCGCAACCCATTTAAATCGACCAATTACAACATCGCCAAGTCAAATTAGTTTCAAAATAGTCAACAGCTTACCTGTGTATTTTTTGGAAACTGATAGTCAGGGTGTTCATAGATCGATCGATCCAAACACGGGCGAAGTGTGGGTGGAGCTTAGCTAGATATGGGCGGGGGCATAGCTAAACCCGGGAAGGTCCATTGTAATTATCAGCGACGTGGTAATATAAATGAAAACTAAGTTACTTATCTAATGTGGTATAGTGTACAGTCCGTATCCCCTCGTTCCGTCACCTTTCTGATTCCATGGTATGGATTGATTTGTTGTTAGCTATTAGTGTATAGATTATATACGGGCAAATATAATCTAACTATTAGGGGTGGGGCTGTGGTGACGGTGGTGTGTACACATACTTTGGCTACATAGTATTGTGTAGATAGGCTTGCCTATAACCTAGCCTTTATCCTCAATGCAGTCTGGCGAAAGGGGTTCATTGTAGGCTCTAGGCACACGATGGCCGATGCTTCTCCAGATATCACTTTGTGTAAAACTGGAACTTCGGGACCGTTCACCTACAATATAATGATTGTAACCAGATGGTCCAAATAGGAAAAAGACCTTTGCAAGTTGTGGCAGCCGATGACATCAACACCGGCCACTCAAAACTAGTGGCATGATATTTAAAAGCTGACCAGCAAGATGACCTTGAAGTGAAGGGATCCGGTGTGTCCATCAATTATCATAATACTGTGTTCCGTGACTTAAGAATCCAAATTACAAATGACATATGTCGATCTAATATGGGAAAGTACATCACGAATGTATATGAATTGTATGTCTTTTGCGAATTTACAATTTAACACACATTTAACGCTTTCGTGACGAAACCGGCCAAAACCGGCCTCGGTAGTGGTTTTGAGTAATGTCCATTTACAGGCCAAGAGGAGACTATTTTTGACATTTTACCACTGAAATGACTTGCTCGGTTACCAAGCCAGTCATTAAAGTGGTAAATTTTCTAAAATAGTCTTCTCTTGGCCTGCAAATGGACATTCAATAAGTAAATATTTTAATCTTTCGAAGAAATTTAGTCATTAAAGGATTAAGTAAATATGTTGAAACGAATTTGATTGTGAGATGTTGTTACCAGCTGGTCCCCGGCAAATTAGCCTCACAATATTTAAAAGAATAGTTCTTGCATTGTAAATGACTTTTAATTATTTGGGCTTTCGGGTTTAAAGGGTTGCTACTGATGGTTGCAAAACACATTTCTTACCCGATCTGCATCTATGGTCAAATATATTGACGTTTACTATATATTTCCAGTCTAGTCGTTTAGTTGGTGTGCCTGAACGCGCCTATCTATCGGTTCATATTGCGCACTGCTGTTTATTCAATAAGGTGAACGTTTAAATATATGTCTGTCTGTATTGTTGGGAACACAACCCGTCTTTGATGTTCCTTCACACGTGATGAATACGACAAAGGATATGTAAATGTTACTTAGATCAGAGGAGCTAAACATAGCTATATTCATCCCGGAGAATCAGTCGAGACAGTAAATAACGGGAGATGGATTTCGTAATATCGTAGATAATCAATCAAAGTGAGTTATTCAGCCGGAAGTAACTACATTAGACCTAACTACCTCGCATCGGAAACTAATCCCATTATTCTGTCGTTGATCACATCTTGTAAATGGAAGTTAATTTGGAATTACATTACGGATAGATCCGGTCTATCGAGCAAATATATGACGTCATTATCAATTACATCACATGCAGGCTCACGTAACAATCAAAATCCGTAATGAGTAACGTATCTATGTCCGCAATGGACCTTTCCGGTTTTAGCTATGCCCCGCCCATCTCTAGCTAAGCGCCACCCATACCTCGCTCGTGTTGGGATCGATCGGCCTCTGAATAACTTGACAATCAATTTCCAAAAAACTACACAGGCAAGCTGTTGAATATTTTGAAACTAGCGCTCAGTCAAATTCGTTTCAAAATATTCAGCAGCATGTTTATTAAATAGCAAAGTATTACAGAGACATACAATGCATGCAACGTGTCGGACTATTTGAGATTTGATGACGGTCTATATGGAATACTGTCTGGCGTATTGATTGTGACGTCAGCATACCCGCGCTGGGCTGATTATGACGTCATACGAGGTCAAATGATAAATAGATACTCGGCAAAGTGGATTGAGCTTTTTTTGTAATGAATTTCATGTTTTTCTATTTATTAAACAGTATGTTGGATATTTTGGAATTATAGGCACAGCTGCTGCTACAGAACCATTTGTAATTGTAATTAACAACGGCTTGGTAATAGAAAGCAAACATAAGCTACTTATCTAAAGAGAACTCTGGGAGTGTGTAGGGGGCTTGTGTGATATCGTATACCATCCTATCCCATCTTTTCGTCCCCATTCACCTACCTTACAATGGCTTGATGCTGTTCTAGATATTAGTGTACAGATAAATAAATGGCAAACATAATCTAACCAATACAACAAATGTTGGCTCGATATTATTGTGCAGATAAATTCACCACTAATCTACCATTTACCCTTGACACAGCCTGGTAAATGGTGTTCATGTTAGGTTTCAGATACAAAATGGCAGGTATTTCTCCATAAATACGGTTTTGCAAAACTGGAGTTTCTGTACTTGTGGCATGTAGAAGAATAATTATTTCAACCAGGCGCATAATATGTTGACTTTATGAAATGTAATTCATTGCGAGTTGTGGCAGCCTATGCCACCAGCAGCATTCACTCAAATTAGTTACATGATATGTAAATGCTGAGCAGCAATATGACCTTGAGTTGGAAGGATCCTATCCGTCACTCAGTTATCTGATAGAACAGATACAGGGAATTTGCAATTCAATAATTCCAGCACCCATCTACGCGTGACAGTGGTTTCAAATTCATAGATTCCAGGTGACAGTCAATACTTATCAGTTGTCAGAATTCTGTCTTAGAGGAGCGACAAGACAGCCGATGCAATTACTTGATTTCAACAGCATCATCGTGTTTAGTCGTAGGGCCTACTGTCGCATGGCATGATCTACTAAGCCTTCAAGTCAGAATGGTATTTGAGACTCGCCATGGTCTGCGACCGCGGCAATTGCGAGTGCCAAAGTTCTTAAGCAATGTTATGTAGATGATTGATTCTACATTGAAGCATAATCAACAGTCATGGCCTGTGTATGTGGGGAGACCGCGAGAGCTGAATCCAGGCATTCCAACAATAGAGTTCCAGTTTTAGCTATGTCCCTCCCATCTCTAGCTAAGCTCCACCTACACTTCGCCTGTGTTTGGATCAATCGATCCATGAACCCACTGACCATTAATTTCCTGAAAACTATACAAGTAAGCTGTAGAATATTTTGAAACTAATTTGTCTGGGGGCTGTTGCTGCCCATGGCAGCAACAACGACCAGTCAAATTAGTTTCAAAATATTCAACAGAATATGTATTAAATAGTCAAGGCATACAATTCGTACAACGGGTCCGACGGTTAGGCGTTTAATACGGGATAAATCGAGTCATCCATGATGTAATTGATTATGACGTCATCCTACACGTCATATGGCTTTTTATGGCGTCATAGGATGGATGGCTATATTAGAAAGGTCCATTAAGACTTCATAGATGGTATTAACTCTGGGGCATATCTAACACAGATGTAAGCACCCGAGCATAGGACGTTAAAGAAACAGACCATGTCACACGAGTTTACATTGTGTATCAAATTTATCACACGAGTTTAGCAACATCTTATTTGGAACGAACATTTGCGAGCTCCAAACAAGATGTTACTAAACGAGTGTGATCAATTTTATAGGAAATGACAATGAGTGTGCGATTCTATTTATTTCATAAGCTATTGTTGCGAATTTTCATGCCGATTCTGGCCGTTTTCCTGGCATTTAACGATCACAGTAGAACTTCACTACTGCGAGTTATGACAAATATGCAACAACACACACTAGTGGGTGAGAAAATGATATGCAATTGTTTAATCGATGTTATGCAATGAAATACACGTTTGATTATATGATGCAATAGAGTTTGTATGACTGTCAGATGCCATTCTCAGATCCACCTTAAAATAGCGCGGCGAGAACACATTTTTCGATTTATTGAATGCGTCAACTATGCGTCATAGTGGCCTATGTGCATATTACCTAACACAGCGATTTGATTGAAATTGGAAATCTGTATTCACGAAAATACCGTGCACGAGAGCCGAAATAGACATAGCGTATTGGTAGGCAATGCAATCAATAAGGTATGGACTACACGCGACAATGAGTAATGTAAATAAATTTGAATTACTAAATTGATATACGATGTGTATAACTGTGTATTTCACTCTTTATTTCAGATGTTTTAGACATCCGCACTCGTTATATGAGCACCCCTACACGCTCAACGTACCGGTCTACCTGTATACGTATCCTGTGTGTATAGTTAACCCATCTTCTCTCAACAGCGCCTCAAAGCACTCAAAATGCCACTTGATATATCAATTAAACACGTTGATGGGCAATATTTTTTTTAATATTTTAATTTTATAAGATTATTTTTGTAAATTTACCATTGAATTTTGTTTTCGCAGGCCTGACCATTAAATGGGTAATGGTAAACAAAATTAGGTCTTTACTTGGCCAGTGTATCTGCAGACAGAGCCAGTAATTCTAGTGGTAAATCTTCAAAAATACTATCCTCTAGGCCTTTCGCATAGCCATGCCTGAAGACCACTGCAAAGTTGTTTTTGGTCAGTTTGACCATTAAGCTTGTAAGCTGACACAAGAGGGTTTAAGTTGTTAACACGTAGTACACTCTATAACAGAGACGGTTAACGTTTGCGCTCGTATTTCATACATGTCAAACAACACATTAATACAGATTAGATGGTTCATATGATGAGTGTCAATATCGGAATCGCGACTATTTGAAGAGGGCAGCAATAGCAACCCGTGAAATTAGTTTCAAAATATTCAACAGCCTACACATATACACTGTAAAAAATGTGTTTAGGTTTTACACACGTTGCGTTTAAACGTGTTTAGGATTGTGTTTAAAAGCAAACATATTTTAAGATTTGAACGTGTTTTCTCTAAACGTGTTTAGGATTGCGTTTAAAAGCAAAAACAACTTAAGATTTAACCGCGTTTTCTATAAACGTGTTTAGGATTTACACACCTGACAAAACAGTGTGTAGTTGTAAACACGTTTCATCCAACATGTTTACACTAGTAAATTATAATATGCCTACCAATATATCACATGATATTATACATACATGTTTTGTTGACGTGTGGCAAAGTATTAGCCCTGCAAACAATGCTATGTTGACCCAACGTTTGGGCCAACGTATGTTTATTCGTTGGTCCAACATAGTTTTGCTCGTTGGGATTACGTTGGCCCAGCGTATCACGTAGTTTTCCCAAATACAAACTATGTTGGGCAACGTAACTAACTTACCATCAGCTAGCCAACCTAAATACAACGTTGGCCCAACATAACTAATTTTCTATTGACCATCCACTCATAAGGCCAACGATGGGCCAACGAAACCACACGTTGGGCGAGCGTAAGGCCAACGAGCAAAACTACGCTGGCCCAACAAATAAAACTTACGTTGGGTCAACGAAACAATGTTTGCTGGGAGGTGTACAGGTAAGCAGGACTTTCAGAGTAGGCTCTATGGGTAAGCGATACAGTTTGCATCCACATCAATCCAGTGATAGTCAAATCCCCCACTCCGCACCCTTCACCACAACACACCCCACCCCACATTTTCACATATCTCATGATATTTACCTAACTTTCTTACATCGTTTCTAACCCGTGTATAGCTTATGTGTGGTTTCCATAGTTTAATTTTATGCTATTTTTTATTTTACTTATTTTATTGTCAACCCCCGCCCCACCACCCCCACCCCTGTTTAACTTAAATTACTCCGAAACGAGGTGCCTCAAAAAGGGGGTGGGGTTATGTGTGAATTTTGAAGGTGGTTTGCAACAATGTCACAGGGGGTAATTTAATATAATTTAGTAATCTAATCAAAGGCCACCACAAATTAAATATCAATATACCCCTCGGCGTTTTGTGGTGAAAGACGATACGTGTTTAAGTTTTACATACGTTTGAACCACGTGACCAGCTCAGCGCAATGCGCACGCGCAACTGGCTTGGAATTAAAACTCGACAACAACATGGATGCCGTGAAAGATATACATTTTTCAACTACAGTGGAAGAAGTGAAGGGAGTACTTTCTAGCTTAGGCTTTTCGTCTACAACGGTGGACATCCTTGTAGGTAAGTGCAATACCGATTAGTAATGCTGATGTGTAGTGTTAAGCAATGCTTTTAATTACACCCAACCAAAAATTGTTGTTGAATTAAGTCAAGGCTCATGGTAGGCGGGTGGCAGAGTTGTTTCTGTCTGATAACTGTTAGTGTTTATCGGATCTCTGAGACATCATACAGTGGTTGGACTAGGAATAGGGAAGAAACCTATCGAAATTGACGGTGTTCCACAATCCAAGATGGCCACTGGCAGCCATCTTGAAAATTGATTTCTGGATAATAGGTCCATTACCATTTAGCAGATCTCTTTGAAACGTCATAGGATGCCTGTATATGTTTGAGGAATACACTCATAATCGAAATCGAATCTGGCCGCCAACCACTGGTGGCCGTTCCATTTAGTGGATCGCTTTGAAACCTCATTTGATGACATGTCTAGGTCTGAGGAAGGAATCACTATTTTCTGAAAGCTCATTGGTTTGTCATCATGAGTATTATGCGCCGATGGTTGCATCTAAATAGAATTTTTGAGCATTCAATATATTAAGAGTTGCTTAGTGGAAGAAACTATTTCTTCTGGGATATGAAAAAAACAGTCCTGAAGAAACTTCCAACCTTGATTACTTTTTTTTAAAGAAATCATACACTCGGTTTTCGGTTAAATCCATGTATGTGGTTGTTCATAAGATCTTATACAAGGCTCCCACAACCTTGAAATTTCTTGAAAAATTATATTGCAATTCCAAGGCCTTGAAAGTCCTTGAATTTAGCCAGAATTGAGCATTTCCTTTGCAAAACCATTGGATCTGTCATTGTTCAAATTCCCTGGCTATGGAAGACCAAGCGAAAATATATAAATTTATATAATTAGTATTTTAATCACAGGAGTTGTATTACAGAATTTAAGGCACTCTCCTGTTTCTCCAATGTTGTAATTAAAATGTGATAATAAGGAATTATGTGTGAGGAACAGGTGGCTAGAAGTGGAGGTAAATGAGACCGTACCTTAAAAAAGCTCTTTGAAAATTCTTTTTATTGACCTTAGAAATCCTTGAAAAGACCTTGAATTCAAAAACCTGTGGGAATATATATATATATAAAGCACACCATTTGCACGTAAGCCATTTATTAACTGTCACTATTCATTGTGCAATTCTCCTTTCTATGTTACATTTATATATATATATATATATATATATATATATATATATATATATATATATATATATATATATATATATATATAAATAAGTAGCTCATATTCATTGTCTCACTATCATGACTATGGATTGGTTAATCGTATATTGGAAATAAACTTGGCTACATGGTAACCTATAATATTAGGAAGCAGCATGATGACATTGTGGTAACATGGCAGGGGTAGATTTAAGCACTGGCCCGGGGCCAGTGGCTTTTACATCAGGCCAGTTAAAATTCAAGTAACCAGTCCGGCGGGCCAGTTAAAATTTCCACACAGTAAATTTTCTAAATGGCCATGCTTGCAGAGAGGAGAATATGTAAGACATTTTTTGTATCTTTTCACACAATGGATACACTCTCGACAACGCTTCAAAATTATTCAATAATCTTTACCAAGCCAACAAAGAGATGTGCATATTGACAGCTCTAAATTCCAGTTGACATCTGCCAATTTAAGAATATCATAAATTTAAAGCTGTTTAAACTCGATGACTCATTCTTTAACTCAGTCATAGAGCTAATTGCTGGATTCATCATAAAATGTGAGTGTTTTGCTGAGATTCACATTCAAGCGTTTTAGCTTAGCCAATTTAATTGTAATTTCCACTACATGTATATTATAGCAATGTCCCACAATATCTTGTTATTGTTTGAGCGATTGACCTGGATCCTGGTCAATATGATCCAATGATGCAGGCTGGATGGCCCTGGCATCCTCGTCCGCATTGAGAATATAGGCCTAATTGTACATGTAATTGTACTTCGAGTGACGTAATACATTGGCATCACAAAATAGTGTATCCTTAGGATGGATAAATCGCTAACCTAGCCGAAAGACTTGACTACCTACTACATGTAGCCTTAGTAAAGGAGAAGTTGTTTCTATTATTGTACTGCAGATTTCCAAGGAATATCAGCTGATAACAGGAGTCGATGGGGCCGACCTACAGACTAAGTGGGAGAACATGATTGTAGTTCTAGAGTCCTGCTTCAATAAAACTCAATCAAAGGTATGTAAGCCCTGCACTCACCTAATCTCAATATGGGAGCAACAGCGCCCAGCCAAATTTGTTTCAAAATATACAACAACATATGTTTATTAAATAGTAAAGCCATACAATTCGTACAATGCTTAGTCCATCATCAATTATGCGTCCATGGCGAACTTTGCTACGTCATTCACTGATTATGACATCATGCTACACGTCAAGATGACTATGAACTCATATGTTGGATGGATAAAGAGGAATCCTCCATATGGATGGCAATTCACCATTGCTCACTTTCATAGCTTGAAGTTTTTGAGTTTTGGAAGCTGTGATCATTTTAGAGCAATAAATGCTTTTCGGATTTGCGTGGTCAGTAATTTAAGTTGCAACTCGCGCACTCAAAATTTTATTTTGGTCTAGAGGGATTGTAAGAACACAGTACAATTTTTAATTTGGCTTGGAATGGACCACATTAAAATTTTCATTAACCCATTCACTCATGAAATGCTCACATCTTAATTGTAAGGCAACTATGCATGATAGATGTTGAATATTTTGAAATTAGGTTGTCTGTAAGGCAGCAACTTTTTCCAGACATTAATTTCAAGATATTCATCAGAATATTCAGTACATTGTAGAGAATTTGTAATACCAGTTGTGCATTGTTGAAGGGGTAAACTTAAATATATTATTTACTTCAAATTTATTGCAAACCTTAGCTAAGCATACAATATTTAATGCTTTCATCGTCAAGATTTGTCAAGAAAATTATTTCCTCGGTGAATGTCCATTTGCATGCCAGGAGAAGACTATTTTTTTCAATTACCCTCTGGAATGTGAGTGAGTGAGCCCGTCATTCCAGTGGTAAATTTTCTAAAATATTCTCGTTAACCTGCAAATGGACATTCATTAAGACAACTAGAGGCGGGTTTGGCCAACTTGACCATTAAATGGTTAAAGTGACGTTACTCCAGGACCCCACTCCCCATAAAATTGTCAACACTACAGAGAGCCTTGGAATTCGCCCTACTCGGAGCCAGCAAATACAGAGCCAGGAGAGGACGTCATTGCATAAATCTGCAGTGTGCTACGAGGTGACCAAGAAAGCAGGATTAGGTACACTCAAGTCACGAATGGACCTGAGGAAGCTAAGGATTTTGGCTGAAGACAAGACACAGTGGGCAAAAGCGAAGAAGGACGGATTGCAGCTGTAGGATGGGTCTACTACTACAGCCGCAGAATACAGTAATCATACATACATGAGTCAAGTGACTGTTGGCTGGAAGGCCAGCTATCCTTGACCACTTGCCTTTGGGGCAAGCATCCGAAAAAGCTAATTTCAAGCTCTGACTACGGTGATTTCATCAACGTCTGAGGAGCAAGCAGAACTTTGCTATCTATTTTTATGTGAGACTTTGTATTATACATGCAGTTTGTGTGCCTTTATTTTAGTCTGACGTGTCTGATAAAGCTGGGCTTGCTGCTGTGCATCTTCTGCTTAGCTTACAAGAGAGTGTGAGTTTTTCTTCTGGAAAGAAGAATAAACGGTTCCGGCCTGCACTCGCCATTTCCTCCGTAAGTAACGGATTAGATATCCACTGTCT
Organism: Chaetoderma sp. LZ-2023a; assembly: GCA_034401795.1. Classification (NCBI taxonomy): domain Eukaryota; kingdom Metazoa; phylum Mollusca; class Caudofoveata; order Chaetodermatida; family Chaetodermatidae; genus Chaetoderma; species Chaetoderma sp. LZ-2023a. Next base: position 5,345,659 of record CM067360.1, read on the forward strand.
AGTTAATAAAAACAAGATTCAAAGGGAGTACCAGGTCATGATAACCTCATGAAGCATGTTTATGTGCGATAGCTCGGTATAAACTAAGTTTGTGAAACCTTTAACGGTACAACCGTTGAATCGTTTTTATTTTCTATACTAGGGGTGAGTGTTGTGAACATCGTGATAAATCATGATACAGGGAGATTGTATCACAATATATATATATATATATATATATATATATATATATATATATATATATATATATATATATATATATATATATATATATATATATATATATATATATATATATATATAGGGAAGATTCGCAACGTCATTTATAATTACATGTAGGGCCCGCACCTTCCCGAAGGTGCTGAAGCCCTATAGCAATCACTGTGTCTCTCTGTCCATCCACAATATTTCTTAAACATCATTTTATACAGAACCACTTCACATATTTTAATGACACTTGGTGTATCCCTCAGTTATGATAAGCAGATATAACTTGATGAATTCACCGTTACTAAATCGTTACTCGGAATTACTCTAACAAGTGGTGTCACGTCACATCTGCTTCAGGCGAGACATATCACAATATTGAGTTAGTTAAGTATCGATAGTTTTGATACTACCTCCCACTTCTCGTGTATGCAGCCTAGATCGGCTACCTAACTGTTCTGTTTGGCCGATATCACTGTTTTGTACATAGTTGAAGGAGCATAGCTAGAAATGCATGTGTCTTGACATATTGATCCCTATTTTCAGTTGTAGCCAACAACTAGTATAAGTTGATTTGTCTGTCAGTCAAATATTTGATAAATCTGAAAGCCGCATAAGTCAACTTAAAGTTCTCATCTATTCATAAAAGATACATATCCTAGCTAAATTTAGGACTATTTGTTACTTTATGGACACTAACCAACTAGGAGTATAGCCACCATTTTAGATAGCTATTTGCAGGCGCCATTATTTTAGCTTCTATTGTCTTCGGCGGGTCACAATTGTTCGTATAAAACCATTCTTGTAACGTTAATGCTATTCATTCGTCTTCTGTCTTCCACGGTGAGCGCATAGTAAGTGGCTATAGTTCAATACTAGTTTATGTTCCCTATGGTGCAAGTGACAACACATATGTATAACAAGTTTACTGAAAACTGTTGCTGCCTATAGCAAGATCCGTAAGATTGTTGTCAATATAATGAGCTGATAATAAAATTGTCACTAGTTAAAGATTTGATAACAATTTGGCTGAAAATCGTTGACGCAACAACTTTCAATAAAATTGTTCTCAAAATAATCAACAGGGTGGGTCAATGTTGTCTCACTTGTCTTGGACTGTTTTGTCATTAACGCATTAACTGGCTTCTGCAGTGTTGCTAAAAATTTATCACTGGAATGACTGGCTCAGTAACCTTTTTGAACAAATTCGAGGGCTAAAGTGTTAATTACCAATTATTTTGAGCCTAAAATTAGCCAGGGCTAGTACTATTTACTAGTGGAATGAGTGGCACGGTTATCGAAGTTTCAAAAATAGTCTTGATCTGTAAGTGGAAATTGGTAAAGACCACTGCAGAAGCTGTATTTGGCTGATACATGTAAGCGTGTTAAGAGGTTAATGAACATGCTGATGGATATTGTGCCAAAGCCAATTGACGGTGTGTTGATGCTGCCACAGACAGCACCAGTTTCCAGTCAAATTAGTTTGAAACTCAACAGCCAGTGGGTATACAGGATACATGTACATGTTTTTCCAGCATTTGATTTCTAGAGTTCCGTGTTCAAAGGGTTAATACTATTTTCTGTACTATTTTGCAGGGAGCGGAGGCAGACCTGGATTCAAATAAAAAGGATCCGCCGCGTATTTTGTTTATTGAGGCTGCTGATGGGTGCATTACGGATGCATGGATAATTGCGGATCAATTAAAGATTAAATGCAGTGGACCGGTGCATTTGCTTGTATCGGACCTTCTGATGGGGTATTATGCCTGGGATTTGAGTTATCCCCATCAATACCAGGTGCTTGGCTTTCTACAACATCATTTCCTGGGTGATGATAAATCGCCATTCCAAAGATTTTCCAACTTCATAAAGATGGAAAGAAAGTTTTTGGCAGCCAAGCAGTCTTCATCGGAATGAATAAATTAATGTGAAATTGTGTATAGATGAAGTGGATACATTTTATGTATATGGAAAGTTACTCGCTTAGTGTGCATCCAATCACCGGGTTGACGTCTAGTAATTCGTGTGGTACAGGCATGACAATGACAGATAACGTGTCATGTCGATACTCGTTGTAAATTAACCCTGTAATGATTATACCGGCCTCGGTCTTGCTCTTGTTGAATGTTCATTTACAGGCCAAGAGAACAGAACTTTTTTTAATTTACCACTGGAATCACTGGTTCGATAACTGAGCCAATCATTCCAGTGATACGTTTTCAAAAATTCTATTCTCTTGGCCGGTAAATGGACATTAAATTGACAGACATTTAAATTTTCTGGACCATTACCGGGTTAACTATTTTCAATTTTGTTAATTATAAGCAGTATCAGAATAGTGTACAGTCAAGTCAGATTGGTCGTCTTAAGTAAGGCCTCAAAAGCCATTTGACACAGTAAATTACTTGTATTCCGTGAGCGCATCGCCCCGTCTTTATTGACCACTTCCTGATTGCTCACACAGTATCTGTTATATAGATAAACTTGACTGCACATCTAGTATCCCTAAGCTATTTTATTACATCAATATATTATTCCACACATTACTTTCTTTAAAAAAACCATAAATACCAATTGCTATTTATTGCATTTGATTAGCTATAGCCCCTGGAGATTTTCTGAAGTATAGCAGGTTTGCAATAGGGAGGGCTAGTACTTATCCATTTTCAATAGTTCATCAAATGTAGAGCTGCTAACTGGGTTAGGGGACCTCTTCGGATATGTGCGTTAAGCTACCATGGCTATATAAGTAGTAGTTTATGGGCAAATATTTTATACATTTATATTATGGCCAAGGATAAAAGTCGATATGTCAAAATTTGACAACATGCTGGCTAAATATTCTACAAGGTTCCAGTATAGGTTAATTGAGATTTAACCTATATCCTCCAAGGACCTAGTTCAGAAAACCAGAGCCATGATAGCTATTATCTTGCCACATAAATAACTTTTCCCACATGCTTTAGAAAATATTCAAGGACTGTACATAGCGCTGCTATTTGATGTCTTACCAAAAAGAGTAATGATTTCAAGTCCAAATATTTTCGCGTTATCAACCAGCCAATAGCAGTGGGTTTGCCTTTATAATGATACAGTGATTTCAGTATTAATTACGATATGTAGGCTTGCGCGATTATTGATTTGAGTGATCACGATCAATTATTAGCTTATGGCGTGGCGACCGTCCGGTGTCCGGCCGTCAACTTTTGTTTTAAAATGCTACTCCTCATTAACCACTTGGCGGATTTCAACTTAATTTGGCTGAAAGGACCTTATGGGGGTAGGCTTCAGAACTTGTATACAGAATTTTAATTGGTCAATTTTTTTCAGCGGCCGTCTTGAATTTTCCGAAGAAATTGCAGGAAATTATTTAAAATGCTACTCCTCATTAACTACTTGAACCATTTCGACCAGACTTGACTGGCAGGCCATCTTGGATTTTCTGGAAATCACTTAAAAGCCTACTCATTAACCACTAGGCCGATATCAATCAAACTTGGATGAACGAACCCTAGCCTAGTATCCTTCAGAACTTGTATACAGAATTTTGATTGGTCAATTTCTGCGGTGGCCATTTTGAATTTTCTGAATATTTTGGGAAATCAGTTAAAAGGCTATACTCCTCATTAACCCTTACCACTCTAATGTCAACATTTTTATTTTTCAAATTAAAGTAAAAGATGAACGGCTTGATTTTGATGGTGGCCATCTTGGGGTTTTCGATAAATGGGAATTCATATAAAATGCTACTCATAAATCGCAACTATTAATGTAATAATTTATTGTACCACTGTTTCTTTGTTAGCCCTTTAACAATACACTAAAAATAGTTAGTGTTTTAGCATATTCATGACTTCCTTGGTATTTCAATGTTTGGAGCATAGTACTCCTGGACTTCCACTATAGTGGAAGCCTTGAGAATATTGTATCGCATACGGCGTTGCATCTTGACAAATGTATCATGATATACATCATATTGTGTCAAAACGTATCGTAAATGTAATTTGTTAAATCAAAGGGTATGTTACCAGCTTAGCTTTAACCCTTTAACACTTGAATTTGTTAGAAAAACTTTAAATTTTCTCATTTGCCGAGCAAGAGAAGACTGTTTTTGAAATTTTACCATTGGAATGACTGGCTCGGTTATCGAACCAGTCATGCCAATAGAAAATTTTCTAACATAGTCTTCCCATGGTCTGCAAATGGACACAATTCTCAAGACCAATTGAGCAGCCGCTTTTGTCTGATATGAGGGTTAAAGGGTTAATACGCCATACTAGTCTCTTGTATTATATTGTCTTATCAATGATGTCTGTGAGAAAAGGTGTGTGTGCTGAATGATTAGTTTTAGTGTTTAGTGAAACATAGCTTAATTATTTCAGGATTGGCTAACCCTCTTCGAATTAAGCTTGGCTACATGGTTAACTATGATCTTGGGAAACGGTTCTCACGATAACTTTTAGGTCACAATGTCAAAAGGTCCTTGTGACAAAGAGGAGACAGACGAAACATTGAGTCCCACAGAAATAGTGTTTCTAAAAAGAGGGTGAAAATGGCAATTGTCTAGGTGAAATCTTAACATTTCTTGAACAAATTTAAGTGTTAAAGGGTTAAATGTGTACTTATTGTTTACTCACCACTATGTCACAAAATCATTATTGTAATAACTGTTGTATTGCGTATCGTTTTGTGACTGCAATACAATACGTGTATATACGTATTGCGTATTGTTACAGCCATAATTCTTAATACTGCTAATTATCCTCCTGCTTTGTGAAAAGTGGAGGGATTGTTTTTGCATCCGTCTGTGTAGATTTTGTAGCTCACCTGGTATACAATGTCAACAATTGTGGTAAGTTTCCTGATTTGTTAATGGGTTAAAACCAAATTTGGCACTTATACTCCCTTAGAAAATATCTATTTGTGTTAAGAATATGAAGTGGCAACGCCTTCATATAACAGTTATTGCCCATGCAAGATTTTCAAAGTATTGAAGCCTAGGGGGAAAGTATGTTTTGTGGAATGTTTTGGAATTTGTTGATGGATTAAAAACAAATTTGGCAGATATATATATATTTTTAGGCAATATTTCTTTGAGCTATGAATGTGAAGTGACCATACCTTAAGACAATGTTGATATGACTATTGATTAAAGTATTTGCGTCTTAAGTCTTTTAATGTACTTAATCCTATGGAATGTATAGGAACATATATTCGGTGGATTTCTTTATAGATCAATACAAATTTGGTTTGTGGTTCGCTACCATCTGGGACACTTGAACCATTAGCCAATATAGTGTCATGGCTGGTTGTCACATTGATCAATGGTACTTGTCCCATTGCCGAGTTGTTTCAAGCCGAGGAGTCAGTATTTTTGCATTTAATGATGGTACTTCTGCATTCGTAATTTGTGATGAGATTCATTACTATTAACAACACGAAATCTGTTTAAGAAGCTATTCCTCATTAACCCCTTGGGCAATTTAAACCAAATTTGGCTTTAAGGATCCTATAGTGATAGCCCCTAGAAATTCTATTCCGAATTTTGATAGGTCAGTGTTTTGGTGGCCATCTTTGATTTTCTGAAAATCATCCGGAACCATTTAAAAATGGTACTCCTTAATCAATAGCCCAATTTCAATAAAAACTTGTGTCAAATGATTCTATGATGGTAGGGTTCAAAATATCAAACGAGAATCTGGATTAGTCTATTTTTTTGTGGCCATCTTGTATTTTCCGAAATTTATCTCATGTATATTTAAATGCAAACTGTTCAAATGTTAATTGTCCATGTGTGAGCATCACATGCCCTTAGGCCTCTTGTTGGTCATTTGTGCCAGGACTGCTTGCCTCATCGGTCAATAATGCCGAGTACCCAGGTCCCATTGGTCAGTAGCTTCAGTTACTCATGTCCCATTGACCAATGGGGCTGGTCCACTGGACATTTGTCATGTTTGTCAGTGAAACTTGCCTTGATCAGATTCATGATCGCATTTACATGTATAGTATATAATTTAGTAATGTTAATAAACTATTATATTTTATTTGAAGTCTTGTGTTTGTTGAATATTTCACAAGTTTTTGCTTGATGAGTAATGGTGATTCATTGGGCTGGTCGTGACGGTTTTAATCAGTTAATATTCATAGATATGCTAAACAGAAAATAACCTAAACAAAAAAAATGCTAAACACGAAACAAAACACGTTCTGAATGTGTTTAGATTCTAAACACAAAACTAAACACATTCTTGTCGCCACTTTTTTTACGCGTTTACACAAACCTGTTTAGTTTCGTGTTTAGTAAGTAAACATGTTAGATCTAAACATGTTATATGCTAAGCATGTTGAAAGCTAAACACATATTGTGCTAAACATGTTTCAATCTAAACGGCTAAAAGGCTAAACACGAAACTAAACATGTTTGTAGAAACGCGTAAAAAAAGTGGCGACAAGAATGTGTTTAGTTTTGTGTTTAGAATCTAAACACATTTTTTAGAGTGTAGTTACCTCAAAATTGGTAGTTTAAATAGAAATACGGAATTCAAAGTATATACATTTATTCCAGCGTTTTTTGCTAGAAATGGTACGTGCATGGCTAAAAGCTGACACCATTTAATGCTAGTCGGGTGTACATGCCCACCTGTTATGTGCGTGTGTAACATGAGCAGATACCATCATAAACATGATCGGTGTATGGATGATTTAATATATAGATGCTCCACGCACGTGAAGAATACACAGATTTCAATAACCTGGGAAATGAAACGGTGTCTATTTTGAAAATAGTGTTTTCGAAAATTGTCTGCATTTCATATGGACAAATGCACCACCATCGCAAGAAAGGCATCTTGTGTTTCGCGTAATTCTCACCTCCCACGTTGTGGCACGTATCTTGCTTTATCTCGTACTATCCGTTAATGGTTTAAAAGCGTTCAAATAAGAATCGATTGAGATAAGCAACGCTACATTACAAAGTCCACGGCATTCAATACAAATACAATTAAAATAGCGGGCGAGATCAGATTATAGCGAAGTAGAGAGATAATTTCTAAAATGTCTTGTATTGATCGGATTTAATCAAAAGCATAATCGTGTGTGATATTGGTCTGTCCATTAGATCCGTGATTCTATAAATGTCGTCACATTTGGGTGCCGCTACACGCGTGTCAAGAGGGAACATCGGGCAGTTATATCATTGATTTGTATTCTTTTTTGTATCAATATTTTTAGTACGCTTTTAATGGCAAACATCTTATGGCATGATCTCAAAATCAGAAATATAATCTTTACTACTCATCCGATTCCGATATTAACAATCATCATATGGTCCCTCTAAGCGGACACTCATGTACTTCATGAATAATATGTTACACCAAAAATAAAATAAAAACTTGCATGATAGATTATTAGAAGAGATGCCAGAAGAAATGAGTAGAACAGTTACAGGGAAACGATAAATCACCCTACCAGATGCAATGTTCCGTGGTACCGGAACATCATCAGCGACGCGCGTTTGGTGAGAATTGCAATCTCATAGTATCATAGAGAAGAGTTGTGCTTCTTCACTATTGCCCACGTAATACAAAGTACCACGCGGACAGGGTGTGTTGGAATTTTGGCATCTAGGTAATCAGTTTTATGTATATCCTATTATTTCTAAAGTGCCATCTTGCATATTTCCCGTGTGATTCAGTGATTATTATGCCAGTTTGTGCCAGCAATAGTTAGTATTTAATGCGATCAAATGTCCTCATTTCTTTTTACCGATCACGTGAACGCTGCTTTACGTTTGTAATCAACACATATTGAATATATAACTTCCTGTAATGCGATAAATAAGCCTATTTGCGGATTTCATTTCAGACGTAGAGCATCGTCATACGGTGGCGTGTTTCCTCCAGAGAATCATTCATCAAGCGGGGCATTGCACGGCAATTGGCCTTTCCAGGTTTAGCTATGCCCGGCCCATCTCTATCTAAGCTCCACCCACACTTCGCCGTGCTGGGACTGATCGATCCCCAAATGCCCTAACTCTCAATTTCCTGAAAACTATACAGGTAAGCTGTTGAATATTGTGTAACTAATTTGACGTGGTGCTGTTGCTGCCTATGGTAGCAACAGCGTCCAGTCAAATTAATTTCAAAATATTCAACAGAATATTTTTTAAATAGTAAAGACATACAATTCGTACAACAACGCCTAGTCCGTCTTCAAATATGCATTCGTGGCGTACTTATCGAAGTAATCCATGACGTCATTCATTACGATGACATTCTACACGTCGCATAGTTGATTATGACGTCATAGTATGGTTGATAAAGTGGAAAGGTCTATTCTCTACACCTTCACGGCTACCTGCTCTCCGAGGCATTCCCGATTTTATTGGAGACATGGCACATAGCGCTATGTGACTTATCTAAAAACGGCGTTGCTAGAACATGTTTCTGTCACCGGTAGCACGGGTTTACAATGACATACCGTTTGTCAGGAAGTCGTATAATCACCTAAGAGGTGGAACTGAATCGATACAATAGTTAAGCATACAACCTATGTAATGTCGTTAGCAATTTCCATATCTTGTAATCGGATGATCTACAATAAAGAAATAAATTCTAGGAACGACTTTCCTTTTCCATTTTACATTACAGCATCTGCACACACATACACCAGCCCACCGCCTCCATGTTTAAAACACCAATTCCCACATTTGCCTCAGAAAACTGATCTCTGCAGAATGCTTCTCCGGGCTGTGCTTTTATTCACCCTCAAAATTGTCTACAACAGACATCATGTACTTAATCAAAAAGTGGTCACGCAATACAAGCAGTTGTGTAATAAAACGCATCGCTTAAAGTGTGTAACGTCTGTTCCCAACTAATGATTACTCTTTAAGCAGTAAGGACCAGCTGGTTTAAAAACCGTCATCTCATGGCTCCAAAATGAGGTGTCCATATAGCCATGGTAGATGGTATGCGCGCTGGCAGCTAAGGTGCTGCCCAACACCAAAGAAAACGTGTATAATTTATAGATTCAATTGGCAGTACGCGGATGCGTTTTATGATGCCATGCTATCAAGAATCCTTTGTAGTTCTCGCCACTATGTGGCATGATAAGCACCGTTCGTTGTTGCCGAATGCGAACAGCTGGAGAGCCTGCCTCCTCGATTTCGCCAGTAACCGCAACACACACAGGATATCAGATGTTCTTAAATAAATAGCTCCACAATTCGGGTACCCTAATATTTGCAAAAGAGCAACATTACTAACAATGATAGTTATTTTAGTATTGCGTTAAGTCTTTGGAGATTAGTTTCCTGAATGGCGATATGGGAAACTCATAATGGTCTACACCAATTGTTCGCCACTAGAGGGTTTAAAATGCCGATTATACACATTTTGATCCCAATATGAGTGTGTGAGCCTTGTGAGCCTCGTAATACAAATAGTTGGCCTAGCACGTTCTATCTCTACCATAGGAAATACATAATGGACCTTTCCAGTTTTAGCTATGCCGCGTCCATCCCTAGTTAACCTCTACTCACGCTTCGCCCGTGTTGGGGGTCGATCGTAAACGTCCTGTCTATCAATTTCACGAAAACTATACGGGTAAGCTGTTGAATATTTCGAAATCAGTTTGCCTGGGTGCTGTTGGTTTCTATGGCAGCAAGAGCACCCAGTCAAATTAGCTTCAAAATATTCAACATAATGTTGATTAAATAGTAATCACATACAATTCTTACAACGCGTCAGAGAATTAAGCGTTTAAGACGGACTAACTCGAGCCATTCCTAATCTAATTGATTATGATGGCATCCGTCATGTCACGTAGTCGATTATGAAGTCATAAGATGAATGGAGAAACTGGAAAGATTCATTACAATAGAACTGTATACTCTTACCATTAGGTCCGCTCACTATGGAAGACAATAGTAGCCCAGTGCAGAATACTGTCGTAAGACTACGCCCAACGTATCTTCCTATATTATACACGGAGATACGTAGGATGTAACCTTACGATGGCTTTATACACTCGGCCACAATAAAATTACTATTAATAATGCTATGGGAAATGCATTATGCCAAGCATTGTGCACCTGCGAAAAAGAATCCCAAATAATGGCAGCTACAAGTATCAACCCAAAATGGCGGCGTCCAAGAAAACTAGCATCACCGCCCTTTGTTAACGAGTTTCTTTTACGCTTATCTCTTCACTACGACTTTAGTTAGCGAAGTTGGGCCATGACTCAACACACCACATCAAATCAAGTGCTTTAGTGAGGTGAACCCAGGGCACATTGCAAGCGTCCCAGCCACGCCCTCCATACAGGAGTATATGGCCGTCAAGTAAATAAATGTCAATGTGATATATATTCATCAGTGCCTACGTCAGACCGATTCTATTCCTATCACCATAATGTTCTCGTGTCAATAATATTGATCCTATGTTCATAGAACACACGCCTCGTTATATAGAGCGGTCTGTGTTGCTTTCACGATGCGCTAGATGAGCATAAACTTAGATATAAAAGGCCGAATGTTCTGAAGTAACGTTAATAACAATCGAATCGATATGTATATTCCATACCAATATCTATCTAATTATTTTTGCTGCAGTGGCTTCGATTGTAGGAGGGCAAGAATCTCCGATATGTTGCCCATGATGGACTAGTCTATTGAAGGGGTTCGTAAAGGATAGATTCGACCTGTCACTCAAATACATGATGTCTTAATCAATTGCATCACGGCTAGATTGGTCACAACCAAACTACGTTATAAAGACGTATCTAGGTCCGTCATGCACATTAAAGTGTCCGCCAAGTGTACGAATTGCGCGCCTTCACTATTTACTAATCATTGGGTTGGATATATTGAACCTAATTTCACTGGGCTTTGTTGCTATCGCAGGCAGCAATAGCAGCCAGTCGAGTTAATTTCAAAATATACAACACGTTATATTATACAGGTTACTTGGATAATTACCATGATATTGGGATTCTGCGAATACAGCGTTCGATCGATCTCAACGTCGGCAAGGCGTGGGCGTGGCTGCACGAGAAATAAACTCCCCTACTGGTGAGCAATGCGTCTATAATGGACCTTTCCATGTTTAGCTATACCCCGCCCATCACTAGCTAAGTTCCACCCACACTTCGCCGTGTTGGGATAGATCGATGCTCGAATGCCCTGACGATCAATTTCCTGAAAACTATACAGTTGACTTTTTGTAACTATGCCTATGGCAGCAACAGGGCCAAGCCAAATTAGTTTCAAAGTATTCAACAGGATATTTATTTAATTGTAAAGACATACAATTTGTATAATAACGCATAGTCCGTCTTCGAGTATGCGTTCGTGACGTACTTATCGACGTCAATCATGACGTCATAACAATGTCATAGATTGTGATGGCATTCTACACGTCATGTAGTAGATTATGACGTCCAATGATGGATGGGTACAGTGGAAAGACCCATTCTGCTGGCCAATATCAGCAGCGACGCTACTCAAGACATGCCAACGTGCCCAGATGCTATCCAATCACTGATGTGGACTTGACATGGATTTGAAAGAATCAAATCTGTTACTCAAGCATCTTACGTCATAATCAAAATACTTCACTCGCTAACTGACGTCACAATCAAATGGCGTAGGTTTGCCACGACATTTACAAAGGGTTGCTAGCAACCGTCTGAACCGTATGTCATGGGTGAATTTAGAATGTAAAAACGTTATTGCTGAAAACTGTGACACAAATTTGTTGGGGAGGACGGGGTGGTTGGGGTGGGTTGGGGAGGGAGGGGTAGTGGCTGCCACTACAGCTCCCATCTCCGAGGCAATTTACTCTCGAAACAATCACCAGTTTACCTGAACTAGTTACCTTGACATTACGAGTCCGGTAATTCAGGGCTCAAGGAGCTTAATTCGATTCAAAGGCCCGTATACTGTGGATTGAGCCTATCTAGATCTTGTTGGGCCATATCTAGACAAGGGTCCGTACAATGGGGTCGCAAGGTCGATCTGGTAAGCTTAATGAAGTAATCAAGGATTTGAAGTATAACTTAATGAATAAATTTGATCTATCCAGCACCACCCTCCCTTTCTTCACACCAGCTCATCATGTTACAGTTGGGTTGAATGTGAATGCATTTATTGAATAATAATAATAATAATAATAATAATAATAATAATAATAATAATAATAATAATAATAATACATATATATATATATATATATATATATATATATATATATATATATATATATATATATATATATATATATATATATATATATATATATATATATATATATATATATATATATATATATATATATATATATATATATATATATATATATATATATATATATATATATATATATATATATACATATATACGCCAATTTCATAATCACGTGGAAGGCATCGATCAATCTATAACCTTTTCTTATATTTCGTCTTTGGATACGTGTCGAGTCATTATTTTCGCCAATATAGTCGTCTATTCGCCCGTTAGAGTGACGTGAGCGTGGCATGGTGTTCTAGAACCGACCTTCAATTCGCAACATTATAATATCTAACTATAAACCAACGCCGCGACTCTTCAGCATATGTATGCTCCGTTTTGTTTGACATAACGCGTTTCGTGTCCGTTGACTCTATCGGCTCTTCACTCGTCCATAGACCCAACAATTTCTCTCTCCCCACCACTTGATCTGTTGGTAAGACGTAGAGAGGGCATAAAATCAACGTAATCCATTTATGCGCGATCGCAAATCAAGCTGCATAACCCAATTACAAATAAATAGGTCTGTTGAAGGAAGCCATTCGAACGCTCCACGTCAGTACTTGTATGTTCATCAGGACAGGAACTAAACGAGACCGATTCGTTAAGCCTGGCCATAGCAAAACATTGTGAAGCTGAAGTTTAGATACCAGAGCCATTCTCCACCCATAGTTCCGTGTATGTAATGGACCGTAACCGGTTTAGATATGCGCCGCTCACCTCTAGTTAAGCTCCACCCACACATCGCTCGTGTTGAAATCGATCGATCCCTGAAGTCACTGACTATGAATTTCCAAAAAAATATGCAGGCAAGCTGTTGAAAATGTTGAAACTAATTTCTCTTGATGCTGTTGCTGCCTATGGCAACAACAGCGCCCAGTAAAATTAGTTTCAAAGTATTCAACAGCATGTGTATTAAATAACAAAGACATACAATTCGTACAACGTGTCGGACTATTTAGCGTTTAAGACGGACTAAATGGATTCAGTCATGACGTCACAATTATGACGCTATCCTACACGTCACTTAGTTGACTATGCCGTCATATGACGTCAGGTGATGGGTGGATAAAGGTTCATTATCAATACATCCACTTACCATGAAAAATATTTACTATTGCTGCTGCTGAATCGCATCATTACATATAGCTTGTAGTTCCCTACTACTGATCTGCATATCACAGTCTGATGACACATGCCATTTAAATAAGCCCCTCCCCCCCCGCATAAAATCAACTTATTCAATAAATCATTACTGCAGCTCTTATAAAATTCCCAAAATATGCAGCGACAATGAAAGCTAGCTTGGCCTGTGGTTCATTTTTTGTCGATGTCCAGGAAAATACACTGTACGGTAGCAAGAAATGGCGATGACTACTCTATTTGACAACACATCTCCGGAAAGACGAGGCACTGCTTCATAACTCGTCTCTGGAAGGATACATTGCGGGAGTACGACTCGACAAAGACAGAGCCACTACATGAACAGATGTGCTTGAGGAAATAAATACTGCATGGAATGGATCTAGAACTATAAGTCACAGTATGACAACACGGGCCGGAAAGCACATGGCAATGCATTACGGCACACTAATCAGAGGGCATGGCGTGTTATTAATTCCTGGGAATGGCACAGTGATTCATCATTGCGAGTCTCGATACGTTCAACGACAGAATTGAAGTACGTTCGTGGAATGCTAAGGCAGTGCATGGCGGAAAAGCAGGGAGTAACCAAGATGGCACATATCAGAGTATCAGGGGAAAGACAATGTAATACAAAGTAGCACACCAGGGGGAATGCAAGATGCGGCATGGCAAGTTTCAGGAAAGCCAGGAATAAGTTATTCTTGGAAATGTGCGATTTAATGAAATACGTGACTCTCTTGGAATTAAGTATTACTGTATGTGACCGAAGAAAGAATAGGTCTACATTAAATATACCCTGATAACGCAGATTACTGGGCTGTTACTGGGCCAATACCAAACCAATGCGACCCGACAATCGTCCAGTACTGGCCCAGTAATCTGAGTAATTAGGGCACTGACTGATATGTGAACATACATAGTACATCTCAAAGACATCATTCTCATGGCCGGTAACGGCAAAATTCATTCAGACGTTAGCAATGACGTATTCAGTATATATATTTAAGTCAATCACATATGATGGTCTTTTAAAAGCTTAATGTTCATTAATGTTTAGAGTATTTTCTTAAAGTAGAAACCCTCGCTAATGCTCGTGCAGTGTGGTAATTTTCGATAATTGTTGATAATAGTGATATGAAATGGGACCTCGTTATTTTATTGTTCATAGAGCACATAAGCGTGAGGGCCTCAGGAATATCAGACAATGTATCCTCATAAAATAAAGAGCATTATTATTATTATTATTATTATTATTATTATTAGTAGTAGTAGTAGTAGTAGTAGTAGTAGTAGTAGTAGTAGCAGTAGCAGTAGCAGCAGCAGCAGCAGCAGCAGCAGCAGCAGCAGCAGCAGCAGCAGCAGCAGCAGTAGTAGTAGTAGTAGTAGTAGTAGTATGCAATGTAACTGCTACAGCTAAGATAGCGACAGACACGTGTATTTTCTAATTGCATTTAGTAAATAGAGGTTCTGAAACAACGTCCCATTTCATATCACCGTTATCAACCGAGTCGAACATTATCACATTGTACGAGCTTTAGCGAGCGCAATCGGATATTGTTCGACAAGGCTGATAAGAGTGATGTTAAATGGGACCGAGATTGAGATACTATTAATCATGTAAACTGATACTTTGGCAAATTTTCCACTAATATCGATCGCTAAAACACATTTGAATACAGCATTTTGAGCTGTTCATTTTCGGCGCTGTCACGTACCACTTGCTAAGAGTGCTGACCAATGGTGCTGGCCAATGGTGCTTACCAATGGTGCTGGCCAATGGTGCTGACCAATGGTACTGATCATTGGTGCTTACCAATGGGGCTGACAAATGTTACTGACGAATGTTGCTGGCCAATGGTACTGACCAATGCGCCACAAAATGTAATGAAAAACAAAACATCGTTATTGCGGAATTGAAATTACCTCTAATCAAACTTTTAAAATTTCTTGGTCTATCATTCAGATCTGCAAACGTAGGTCGCAACTAGCTATATATATTACAACATTTAAATCAACAACACAATATATACGATCGTGTTCGCCGTGCCGAGACTAGGAAACACGTGCGGTGTCGCTCGGCTTGTGCGATATACGCGTTATCTGACCAATGCAAATATTTCGTATCTAACCAATGACAATGTTTCGTTGAATATTGCACGTGTGTTCTTATCGGGAAATATTAAACGGGTTGAAAGCCATGTTTATATGATCAATTCCCTTATTGAATAGGCCGCCGTACGTTCACATTTTTCTTATAAAGACATAGCAAAGGGATTGAGAAATGCACATTTCCAAAATATAAATACATATTGGCTACTTGGACCTATTTTCAAAGCTGCTGTTAATCTAGCAAAACATGGCAAAAATCTCCACAATTGGCGGATGTCAATGTCATGCCGACCACGGAAAACGTCAGACGTCGAGTCTTCCTTTGTACGCGGCAGTGTATCTAAAGTATCATAGAAACATCTCAAGAGTGCTGTAGACAAGATGCCCCGTGAATGGCCCAACCACATGCTTACGAACATGAGGATGACTTGGGTTCGGTTGCTTTATCGTTTTAAAGAAATCAATACAGATGATAGATGAGTGTGATGGTAGGACTCAGACTGTGATGTTAGCTACTGATAATGTTTAATCAAATCCGTGCGATAAGAGATTCACTTCATGGCGTTGGCTGATGGCTGTCTCTAATCGCAGCGCGTGCCTTAACAACATCTTAACAACATCTTAACAACAGCATATGACGGAATGCTTTTAGCTGAAATAGCACTTTAATGAACAATCAATTTTGTCAAGCAATTTAACAGCTGTTAGGAAAGCCATTAGGGTGTGGCTTTTCTCTATCCCTTTTAACAATACAGAGCAGAATGATAATTTATTATGTTCAACACGCGGCACGAATGTGCCTGAAAGCTCCTGCTGGTTTACCGTTTTTAGTCAGATTAGATTTAACATCGACAATTGTATTATTATTATTATTATTATTATTATTATTATTATTATTATTATTATTATTATTATTATTATTATTATTATTCCCTTTATATTGATCTAGCTGGTTTTCGAGTTGAAAATATTAGCCATGCTTGTCTATTAGCTGAAGCGTTTCCATGTAGCCAGTATAATGGCTTTACACAGTAATCTCGTTGAACGATCGGTTTGCATAGAGCTCCATTGTGTATTCTTGCTGTGAGAGAGGTGCCCATGTCTGGCTATGCCCCCACTCCATTTGACTAAAGTTCTTTGTCCGCGTGTTTGAATCAATACACTTTGATTTATGAATTCCGAGAACATAAGTTCCAAGCTAAGTCGCTGAATGGTTTGAAACTAAGACGAATTGGTTTCAAAATATTCCACAGATTGTTTATTAAATTCTAAATTCACAAATTACATACGATTCAGACAATTACTGTCAGACATTTGTTACTTTCCTAATGGACAACTAAGTAATTTGATTGTGACATCAGATAACATGTGACGCATTTTGTCTAGATGACACCAGAGTGACAGATCTGACGCAGCGTTTGGGTACATTACACTGCTCATCAGAAAATCACAAATTTAAATCTTCTACTCTTAAGCACACCACCACTCATTCACGGTACATCGCTTTGGGCACGACCACGTAATGGCCATTGCGTGAAGGAGCTCGCCGCACGCAAGTCGGTTGACTTTTGGAACCATCAGATGGCGATTCTTCTCGACAGCTGGTTATGCGTATATACACGCGCATACGCCCGTTGATAGATGCTTGCGTATACCGTGTGTACTGTTCTGTGTGCTTGTGTCGACGGTAGCATATAGGCTTGGCGTAATGGTTCGCAACAGTCGTAGTTCTGCGGTGTGAATTGCTCATATGGACCGTTTCCCCTGCACATGTATCCACGGTGTATATAGTTATTTAGGTCTTAGTCTCTTCACCCCAATTTCATTCAGCATTCATGACGAAGCCGACCCAAACCGGCCTCTGCAGTGGTCTTGAGAAATGTACATTGGCAGACCAAGTGAAGACTATTCTTGAAAATTTACCACTGGAATGAGCCAGTCATTCCAGTGGTCAATTTTCAAAAATAGTCTTCTCTTGGTCTGCAAATAGACATTCAATAAGCAAATATTTAGATTTTTTGACAAAATCTAGTCATTAAACGGTTAAATATAATAATAATTTGTTGACACAAACACATACAGTGCATTCTGTCTATAACGGACACCGCATGGAATCTCAAAAGACAGGGTTTCGAACTTAACTCCTCGTGTGCCAACAGCGTCTCAAGACGCTCAACACACTGCTACTAACAATTAACCCTTTAATTTGTCAATATTCTTCAAAAAAATGTAAATATGTGCCAGTGAATTATCATTTGCTGGCCAAGAAAAGTCTGCTTTTTTGCAAAATTACCACTGAAATTTCGGAACATTTTAAGAGGTGTGTTTTGGCGGGCTTGACGATTCCCGGGTCAAGAAAATATAAAAATGTTCCCCTAGTCAGTGTCCATTTGCAGGCCAAGGAAACACTATTTTTGAAAATTGCATCATCTGGTGGACGTAACACGATTAATGACACCACAACCCTAAGGTCTTGTATAGCTCAATATGTTCATAACGTTGTTAAACAATGTGAAACGACATCTGTATGGAACAAAATGTTCAACATATAGTCGCTTTATTAAGATTTACATTTCTCGATAATTAAAGCACGTGTTCGCGAGTGCGTAGGTCAATAGGGAGTCGGTTGCTTCTTAGAGAGAAAGAATATACGATATGACCTATTCTGAAATCACGGAACAGAAGACATGCACTTAGTGCAACACTGTAAACATCGAGAAATACCATCGGCACCGAAAGGTCGTTTGATCCAAGTAATTGCAATTCATTGCTACCATCATTGGCATATAGATGTAGGCCTATTACTTTGACCCAGCGGATCAAACAGCCATGCTCTCTAGGTGAATATACATTTAGGACAGGGCTAGTTTTGCAAACATACCGAAAACATGTCATAGATCTTTCTTTTAAAAAAACCCCGTATGTATCATGCGTCATATTCCTTGTTATCGTGTCTCAACTATAGGTATTCGTTAGAGATGCGCGGTGAAAGAAAACATATGACGAGACAAGTACCCTTGTTAATATTGCAACATGTACCTGTATGTTCATCATACATCATATTAAAACATATTGTGAAACAATCCCATCACGTTGGAATTGACCTTTCTGGAGTATCCACCCATAATAGGACGTCATAATCAACTACGTGACGTGTAGAATGATATCATAATCAATGACGCCGTGAATGACGTAGATAAGTACGTCACGAACGCATATTTGAAGACGAATTATGCGTTACTGTACGAATTGTATGTCTTTAATATTTAATAGATATTCTGTTGAACATTTTGAAACTAATTTGACTGGGCGCTGTTGCTACCATAGCAACAGCACGCAGTCAAATTTGTTACAAAATATTCAACAGCTTTCCTGTATAGTTTTCAGGAAATTGATAGTTAGGGCGATCGAGCAATCCCAACACTGCGAAGTGTGGGTGGAGCTTAGCTAGAGATAGGCGGGGCATAGCTAAACATGTAAAGCCCCATTAGCTATGTACCATGGCTGAACTCTTTTCCTGTTAGCAGCAAAAATCCATACGCATAAGAACATATGTTTACAAAACTCGGACGTTTTTTTGTGAAATGAGTAAAGCAAGAATACGAACCGAGCCGGCCGATTCTAAGTTTTCTGATATCTGCAAATAGAAGAGACAATAACCACTGGATATAAATTAAAATTATTAATTAGTTGCGGTTTTAATAGGGAGACGCATTTCTAGTTATGCCCTGCCCAATAGGCCTACTAGCTAAACTCCTTGCATAATTTGCGCGTGTTGGGATCGGTTTATATACGTTGAAACCTGACTTCACAGAATCTCATGTTCAAGGTAATTATACAGGTCGTTGTTGAATATTTTGAAACTAATTTGATTGGGTGCTGTTTCTGCATATGGCAACAACAGCGACCAGTCAAATTAGTCTTAACATGTTCGACAGAATCTGTATTACTTAGTAAAGCCATACAATTCGTACATTTGACGGACTAACTGACCCAGATACGCCATTTATTAAGCATTTGGTTGTAATGCCAGCCTACATGTGACGCAATTGATTGCGACGTCATGTAACATAAGTGGCAGATCTATTCATAAGGGCGACTACATCATAAGCGTAATGGGGTATCATGGCATGTAATAACGTCGCAGTTTACTTAAGATTGATGTGTTTCAATGTCAATGTGTCTTCAATTAGCTGCGATCGTGACTACCGCAAGAACAACGATCTACATCCAAGAAATGGTTTATATAAATATAAATATCCATTTCTTCCAAGACGTACCTAAAACACCACATTGGGCCAACTGCATGTGAGTGGGCATTAGGCGTGGAGCCATGCTACTATAACTGCACTATATTTCTCTATTAATGATTTTTCTTGCGCAATTCGCACACCAAAGTGCCTCTTTGATTACTGCGCGATGGTGTACAAGCTAACAAATATCAATTTCATAACAAAGAGAATGAAAGCTTGTTTTGCATTGGACACAATCGGTGTACAGTACCGATAACCGATGTTAGCAATCATGGCTAGAACCTTGTAATTGTCTGTTAGCGAGACAATGTACACAATACGTCACGGAAATCCTTGCTTGCAGTAATCCAGGAACAGAGACAAGTAATTGCTTGGAAAAATCAATACATTTCAGTCGGCTTAACGCAGTTCGACTGATGTTGTTTTCAATTCTTTGCGATGCGATGGCCTTAAGATTTGCGGCTTTGGAAGGCCATTGATCAAAGTTGTAATTGTTCCATTACTCAGAGAGTTGATAAATGATGCTCGATGAGGATTCCATATATCATCTGTCGCCTATCGTAGCAAAAAGCCAACTTAGTTGCAAAACATTCAACAGAATCTTTATTAAAGTGTAAGTTTACAAATGATAATCTTCATTGCATTCAAAGTTTATGTTCGCCTTCACCCTAACATTTGTTGTCAGGATTAAGTATCGAATGGCAATGGACGTTTCAAGTTTAACCATCCATCATATGACGTATGATGAACTACGTGACGTCTAAGATGACGTCATAATCACCTAAGTCATGAATGATATAGACAGGTTCGTCACGAACGCTAAGTGTTGTTGTACGAATTGTATGTCTTTACTATTTAATACAAATGGTGCAGAATATGTTGAAACCAATTTGACAGGGCGCGGTTGTGGCCATAGGCAGTAACAGGACCCAGTCAAATTAGTTTCAAAATATTCAATAGCTTGCCTGTATAGTTCTCTGGAGATTCATGTTAGATAGATCTATCCCAACACGAGCAAGGTGGGTGGAGCCTAGTTAGAGATGTACGGGGAATAGCCACAGATGGATTCCTCCACTGACCATTTCATTCGGTAAATAGCCATGTCTTTAATATGGCAGTTGTGAGTTGAGATTAGTGTATTTTAAACATATATTTCTGACATTTAATTAGTATAATTGGTGTTAACCTTTAAAATCAGTAAACACTATCCTGGAGTTAACCCTGCAGTCAAATCACCAGCAGGTAAATACCACGATGCCCGTGCATTATCGCTAATAAGTTAACATGATTCCAAAAGTTATATCTGAGCTCTACTGTTATGTTGACCATTAACCGCACGTGGAGAACACGTCATAACACGGTGTCCATTTTGAATGAATGATTTTTGCATACAAGTGATGGCCAAATAACTTTGGTTCATAATTGTTGAGTTCAAACATGTCTATAACGGACACAACATGGGTCCGAAAATCGTTCTTGAAGCCAAGTGATGGTATGGAACCCACTGACTGTGGTAAGTACCATTTGCGGTTAATTGAGTGTGGGTCAATAAAACCGTGACCTAGTGACCATCCACCATCCAGAATAACCGCCATTACGGCCTCAAATGCGTGCAACCGTTACAGAATATCTAAGTCTGTCGACTGAAGAATAATATCCATCATTCTGAATCAATTCTCAAGTGGGAAGCAAACATTTTACACAGGTAAACATTTGATAGGGGGTTCATTTATAGTCCTACAGAAACCCTTTAGTGAACGTGTTTCTGATTTATATAGGTATGATTACCTCACATATGTGCCAGCTTTCGCTAGTAAAGCCTGCCACTATCAGCAGAATGTGGCATACACAATGATAAGACTCGCGTCAGAAGCTAACTGGCCATTACAATGAAAGCAGGCCAGCTAGGGAACCAGGAAATATATGCAGGAATCCAAACGAATCTGTCCAATATTCCGCTTAGATACGGTACACCTGGGAGTGAGGTAAGCTCGTTAGTAAGATAGCGTGGAATAGCTGGAATTTAGTCTGATATATAACCGATTGGAGCACTATTTAACATTTGTCTTTACTCGTTTTTGCTATGAACATAAATAACGAATGATAAGAAAGATACTTGTAACATAAATCTAGAAGAAAGTACATGCATAGCATCTGTGTGGTCAGCTATCTTATAATATAATAAAATGGCAGAAGCTGTGCCAGTTTTGTCATAATATGCGCAACGCAAATGAGAATGGAAACAATGTAGGTTATTGCGACTTCAGTGGGTATTGTTGGGGACATGGATTTCCGATTTCATAAGAACTAGATGCAGTGATAAGGGTTTCGCGTGTTAACCATGTAGCCACCTGGGCTCCTAAAATCAAAACTGAAGGAGCCCAGCCAATTCTTCAAGGGAACAATCTTATAATTACACACAAGATCTAAATTTAGAAATACAGGATATAATAATTTAGGATTTCCGAGCGTAGAATGTGTTAAATTATATATGTATCTCAATTTCACGGCACATAAACAGAAAATATGTTGAATAGTTTGAAATTAATGTGACGGAAGCCATTGCCCCCGTAGGAACCAATGGCTTGCAGTTATATTAATTTCAAAATATTCAACAGAATATGTTATGTACATCGTAAAAATTACTTTTGAGAAGTAAAAGTGTTAATGAAACTGGCTCTACCAGCAATAGAGTCAGCAGATATATAAAATGGTTTTATTTTCATAATCTTAAAATATGAATGGAAGAATGTAGGTCACCACCTGGGATAGTGAATTTGAAATTTTGATAGTCGTTAAAATCGAGTAGCCATGTGCGACTGGGCCCCTACTAATCGTCACAACTGAGTATATGCACGTATATTATGATATGTTATTTTTCACAATAACAACATAAGCTAGTGTGACCCACAGGTACGCTAGATTAATGTTTCATTAAAATGGCATTGTGTCCTTGACTCTTTGAAGCATAAATACCTAGCATCACAATTTCAAGATGGCTCTTTAGGTAAGTTGATGATTATTTTGAAATTAAATCGACAGGAATCTTTTGTTCCCTTAAACAACACCATCGCTCAGTTAGTATAGTATCGAGATACTCAACAGCCTAGCCCTATCATTATAAATGAGTTTTCATAGGTTACCCTTCGTATGCAATGTTTTACCGGCTTACCAGTTCTAACAATATGTGTTCAGCCACACATCACATATTTTTCAAATATATATGCTTCATAACCAAAAGAACCTTGTAATATAACACCTAAGAACGGGAGAAGGTTTAACGCTTTAATGTGTACAGAATATAAAAATAGCTATCATTGAATATCCATTTTCAGGCAAAGATAAGATTATTTTTTAAAAGTTTACCATTGGAATTGCAGTGGTAAATTTCCAACATTAATCTTCTCTTATGAAAACGGGCATTTAATAAGTATTTTTTATATTATTGACGAAATTTTACAAGTGAATTGTTACTGCCTATGGCAGAAACAGCGTCAAGTGAAATTAGATTCAAAATACAACAACATGTTTATTAAATAGTAAAGCCATACAATACGTACAACAAGGCTTGGTCCGCCCCCAATTATGCGTACGTGACGAACATATCTAATATGCACGTGACTAGTGCACAGACTAGTGGTCAGTATGCACAATATACATGCGACTAGTGCACTCACTAGTGGCCAGTATGTGCATGTGACTAGCGCACTCACTAGTGGTCAGTATGCACATATGCACATGACTAGCGCACTCACTAGTGGTCAGTATGTGCATGTGACTAGCACACTCAGTAGTCGTCAGTATGCCCAATATGCATGTGACTAGTGCACACACTAGTGGTCAGTATGCACAATATGCATGTGACTAGTGCACTCACTAGTGGTCAGTATGTGTATGTGACTAGCGCACTCACTAGTGGCCAGTATACACAATATGCACGTGCCTAGTGCACTCACTAGTGGTCAGTATGCACAATATGAACGTGACTAGTGCACTCACCAGTGGTCAGTATGCACAATATGCACGTGACTAATTCACTCACTAGTGCTCAGTATGCACAATATGCACGTGGCTAGTGCACTCACTAGTGGTCAGTATGCACAATGTGCATGCGACTAGTGCAATCACTAGTGGTCAGTGTGTGCATGTGACTAGCGCACTCACTAGTGGTCAGTATGTGCATGTGACTAGTGCACTCACTACTGGTCAGCATGCACAATATGCATGTGACTAGTGCACACACTACTGGTCAGTATGCACAATATGCATGCGACTAGTGTACTCACTAGTGGTCAGTA
Organism: Chaetoderma sp. LZ-2023a; assembly: GCA_034401795.1. Lineage (NCBI taxonomy): Eukaryota > Metazoa > Mollusca > Caudofoveata > Chaetodermatida > Chaetodermatidae > Chaetoderma > Chaetoderma sp. LZ-2023a. The sequence continues at coordinate 5,369,959 of CM067360.1, forward strand.
TGCACAATATGCACGTGCCTAGTGCACTCACTAGTGGTAAGTATGCACAATATGCATGTGACTAGTGCACTCACTAGTGGTCAGTATGCGCAATATGCACGTGACTAGTGCACTCACTAGTGGTCAGTATGCAACATATGTATGTCACTAGCGCACTCAGTAGTGGTTAGTATGCACAATATGCATGTGACTAGTCCACTCACTCATGGTCAGTATGCGCAATATGCATGTGACTAGAGTACGGGCTAGTGGTCACTATGTGCATATAAGTAGCGCATTCACTAGTGGTCAGTATGCACAATATTCACGTGACTAGTGCACTCACTACTTGTCAGTATGCACACTATGCACGTGCCTAGGGCACTCACTAGTGGTCAGTATGCACAATATGAATGTGACGAGCGCACTCTCTAGTGGTCAGTATACACAATATGCACGTGCCTAGTGCACGCACTAGTGGGCAGTATGCACAATATGTATGTGACTATTGCACTCACTAGTGGTCAGTATGTACAATATGCACGTGCCTAGTGCACTCACTAGTGGTCAGTATGCACATTTTGCATGTAACTAGTGCACTCACTAGTGGTAAGTATGCACAATATGCATGTGACTAGTGCACTCACTAGTGGTCAGTATGCGCAATATGCACGTGACTAGTGCACTAACTAGTGGCCAGTATGCATAATATGCATGTGACTAGTGCACCCACTAGTGGTCAGTATGTGCATGTGACTAGCGCACTCACAAGTGGCCAGTATGCAAAATGTGCATGCGACTGGTGCACTCACTAGTGGTCAATATGCACAATATGCACTCACTAGTGGCCAGTATGCACAATATGCATGCGACTAGAGCACTCACTAGTGGTCAGTATGTGCATGTGACTAGCACACTCACTAGTGACCAGTATGCACAATATAACACGTGACTAGTGCACTCACTAGTGGTCAGTATGCACAATATGCACGTAACCAGTGCACTCACTAGTGGTGAGTATGCACAATATGCACGTGACTAGTTCACTCGCTAGTGCTCAGTATGCACAATATGCATGTGACTAGTGCACTCACTAGTGGTCTGTATACACAATGTGCATGCGACTAGTGCACTCACTAGTGGTCAGTATGCACAATATGCACGTGACTAGTTCACTCACTAGTGCTCAGTATGCACAATATGCACTTGGCTAGTGCACTCACTAGTGGTCAGTATGCACAATATGCATGTGACTAGTGCACTCACTAGTGGTCAGTATGCGCAATATGCACGTGACTAGTGCACTAACTAGTGGCCAGTATGCATAATATGCATGTGACTAGTGCACCCACTAGTGGTCAGTATGTGCATGTGACTAGCGCACTCACAAGTGGCCAGTATGCAAAATGTGCATGCGACTGGTGCACTCACTAGTGGTCAATATGCACAATATGCACTCACTAGTGGCCAGTATGCACAATATGCATGCGACTAGAGCACTCACTAGTGGTCAGTATGTGCATGTGACTAGCACACTCACTAGTGACCAGTATGCACAATATAACACGTGACTAGTGCACTCACTAGTGGTCAGTATGCACAATATGCACGTAACCAGTGCACTCACTAGTGGTGAGTATGCACAATATGCACGTGACTAGTTCACTCGCTAGTGCTCAGTATGCACAATATGCATGTGACTAGTGCACTCACTAGTGGTCTGTATACACAATGTGCATGCGACTAGTGCACTCACTAGTGGTCAGTATGCACAATATGCACGTGACTAGTTCACTCACTAGTGCTCAGTATGCACAATATGCACTTGGCTAGTGCACTCACTAGTGGTCAGTATGCACAATGTGCATGCGACTAGTGCACTCACTAGTGGTCAGGATGCACAATATGCACGTAACTAGTGCATTCACTAGTGGTCAGTATGCACAATATGCATGCCACGAGTGCACTCACTAGTGGTCAGTATGTGCATGTGACTAGCGCACTCACTAGTAGCCAGTATGCAAAATGTGCATGCGACTGGGGCACTCCCTAGTGGTCAGTGTGTGCATGTGACTAGCGCACTCACTAGTGGTCGGTATGTGCATGTGACTAGTGTACCGGCTAGTGGTCAGTATGTGCATGTGACAAGTGCCCTCACTAGATGTCAGTATGCCCAATATGCCTGTGACTAGTGTACTCACTAGTGGTCAGTATGCACAATATGTACGTGAATAGTGCACTCACCAGTGGTCAGTATGCACAATATCCATTTGACTAGTGCACTCACTAGTGGTCAGTATAGTATGTGCGTGTAACTAGTACACTCACTAGTGGTCAGTATGCACAATATGCATGTGACTAGTGCACTCACTAGTGGTCAGTATGCAAAATATGTATGTCACTAGTGCACTCAGTAGTGGTTAGTATGCACAATATGCACGTGACTAGTTCACTCACTAGTGCTCAGTATGCACAATATGCACGTGGCTAGTGCACTCACTAGTGGTCAGTATGCACAATGTGCATGCGACTAGTGCACTCACTAGTGGTCAGGATGCACAATATGCACGTAACTAGTGCACTCACTAGTGGTCAGTATGCACAATATGCATGTGACTAGTGCACTCACTAGTGGTCAGTATGCAACATATGTATGTCACTAGCGCACTCAGTAGTGGTTAGTATGCACAATATGCATGTGACTAGTCCACTCACTCCTGGTCAGTATGCGCAATATGCATGTGACTAGAGTACGGGCTAGTGGTCAGTATGTGCATATAAGTAGCGCATTCACTAGTGGTCAGTATGCACAATATTCACGTGACTAGTGCACTCACTACTTGTCAGTATGCACACTATGCACGTGCCTAGGGCACTCACTAGTGGTCAGTATGCACACTATGCACGTGACAAGTGCACTCACTAGTGGACAGTATGCACAATATGTATGCGGCTAGTGCACTCACTAGTGGTCAGTATGTGCATGTAACTAGCGCACTCACTGGTTGTCAGTATGTGCATGTGGCTAGTATACCGGCTAGTGGTCAGTATGTGCATGTGACTGGTGCACTCACTAGTGATAAGTATGCACAATATGCATTTGACCAGTGCTCTCACTAGTGGTCATTATGCACAATATACATGTGACCAGTGCATTCACTAGCGGTCGGTATGCACAATACGCATATGACCAGTGCACTCACTAGTGGTCAGTATGCAGGTTATGTTCTCCAGTTAGCGTACTAATGGAGGATTCTAGTTTATCGGCCAATCATATGACGTCATAATCAACTACGTAACGCGCAGGCTGAGGTCATAATCAATTACGTCATGAATGGCGTAGCAAAGTTCACGTCACGAACGCATAATTGATGACGGACTAAGCGCTGTTATACGAATTTTATGTCTTTACTGTTTAATAAACATGCTGTTGAACGTTTAGAAACTGATTTGACTGGGCGCTGTTTCTGCCATAGGCAAGGGGTCGGCGTGTCGGATGGTGTTTCCAGTTAGCGTCCTAACTAAGGGTCGGTGTGTTGGATAGTGTTCCCAGTTCTCGTCCTAACTAGATGTCGGTGTGTCTGATAGTGTTGTCAGTTAGCGTCCTAACTATGGGTCCGTGTGTAGGATTGTGTTTCCAGTTAGCGTCCTAATTAAGGGTGGTGTGAAGGATAGTGCTTCCAGTTAGCGTCATAACAAGGGGTCGGTGTGTAGGATAGTGCTTCCAGTTAGCGTCATAACAAGGGGTCGGTGTGTATGATAGTGTTTCCAGTTAGCGCCATATCTAGGAGCTGGTGTGTCGGATAGTGTTTCCCGTTAGCGCCCTAACGAGGGGTCGGTGTGTAGGATAGTGTTTCCAGTTAGCGCCCTAACGAGGGGTCGGTGTGTATGATAGTGTTTCCAGTTGGCGCCCTAACAAGGGGTCGATGTGTAGGATAGTGTTTCCCGTTAGCGCCCTAACGAGGGGTCGGTGTATATGATAGTGTTTCCAGTTAGCGCCCTAACAAGGGGTCGGTGTGTTTGATAGTGTTTCCAGTTAGCGCCCTAACAAGGGGTCGGTGTGTGTGATAGTGTTTCCAGTTAGCGCCCTAACAAGCGGTCGGTGTGTAGGATAGTGTTTCCAGTTAGCGCCCTAACAAGGGGTCGGTGTGTATGATAGTGTTTCCCGTTAGCGCCCTAACGAGGGGTCGGTGTGTATGATAGTGTTTCCAGTTAGCGCCCTAACGAGGGGCGGGTGTGTAAGATAGTGTTTCCAGTTAGCGCCATAACTAGGAGCTGGTGTGTAGGATAGTGTTTCCCGTTAGCGCCCTAACGAGGGGTGGGTGTGTAGGATAGTGTTTCCAGTTAGCGCCCTAACGAGGGGTGGTGTGTATGATAGTGTTTCCAGTTAGCGCCCTAACAAGGGGTCGGTGTGTAAGATAGTGTTTCCAGTTAGCGCCCTAACAAGGGGTCGGTGTGTAGGATAGTGTTTCCAGTTAACGCCCTAACAAGGGGTCGGTGTGTAGGATAGTGTTTCCAGTTAGCGCCCTAACAAGGGGTCGGTGTGTAGGATAGTGTTTCCAGTTAGCGCCCTAACGAGGGGTCGGTGTGGAGGATAGTGTTTCCAGTTAGCACCATAACTAGGAGCTGGTGTGTATGATAGTGTGTCCAGTTAGCGCCATAACTAGGGGTTGTGGGTAGGCTAGTATTTCCAGTTAACGCCCTAGCTATGGGTTGGTGTGTATGGTAGTGTTTCCAGTTAGCGCATTAACAAGGGGTAGGTGTGTACTCACCATGGCTCAACGTGTAAGATGGTATTTCCAATTATACCACTAACTTGTAATCAGCGTGTATGATAGTGGTTCATGTTAGCGTCCTAACAAAGGGCCGGTGTGTAGGATAGTCGTTCATGTCAGCGTCCTAACTAATGGCCGGCGTGTAGGATAGTGGTTCATTTAGAGGCCTAATTAATTCCCGGTGAGTAGGATAGTATTTCCAGTGGGCCTACTAACTACCGTTCAGCGTGATGGGTGGGTACAATTACTATAAATGCAAAAACAGTCGTAGCCCACACACCCGATTTTTGTTCAAAGGATTGTACATGCGGATTACCTAAATGAACGGAGTATGCGGTAAAATGGGAAATGCCGCTCAATAATTCTATTTCAGCAATTTCTATAGGAACCCGTGTGTGGATTGCGAGAGCGGATTCTATAGACACAGTAAATAGACTTACGATCGGATGCGACAGCAATACCACACACGGCATAATGCTCAGAACGGTAAGAAAAACTCTTTTTAGGAGAGAATGCGTGCCAAGCAATATATAATAGGCATGCGTCTTAACCCTTTACATCCATAACAGACAAAAACAGTTTCTACGGTTGTCTTCAGAAATATCCGTTTGCAGACGCAGAGAAGACTATTAAAAAAAAAGTTTGCCACTGGAATGACTGGCCCGATAATCGAGCCAGTCATTCCTGTGGTAAGTTTTAAAAATTAGTTTTCCCTTGGTCTGCAAATGGGCAATATCTGTGACAAAATTGAAATTGTCTTGACCAATTTCGAGGGTTAATGTGTTAAAATAAATTGACAATTTTGAGTCCTGAACCACATGCGTATCTCATAAACGCTAGTTAACAGGATGGAAAATTAATCCACACAGAATTAGCATTTTAACGAGTGTTAATTAATGCAGTCGGTGAAATGTGAAGCTCAGTGCTTTGATGAAGATATCTGAGCATTAATGTAAGCATGGCATATATCACTATTATCAACCAAGTCAAATATTGTCACATTGCACGAGCATTAGCGAGTACAATGTGATAATGGTCGGCTAGGTTGATAATAGTGACATGAAATGAGACGGAGTTTGAGATTCAATTTATCAGATAAACTGAGATTTTGACACATTTTCCAATAAAGTCGATCCCTGAAACCAGATTAAACGCACGATTTTGCGCTGTTCGTTTTTTCGTTGCGGTGAAGCATCACTTACTAAGAGTTCTCACCAATGCGCCACAAAAATAATAATGTCACAATAGATCCCCGCATTCTCTGAATCTCAATTTCCAGAAAACAATACAGGTAATCTGTTGAATATTTTGATACTAATTTGACTGGGTGGTGTTGCCTATAGCAACAACAGCGCCCAGTCAAATTAGTTTCAAAATATTCAACATAATGTTTCTTACATATTACGGCATGCAATCCGTACAATTGACGGACTACTGCAAGTGTATGGTGGACTAAATCCCGCCATTTATTACGTAATTGAGTATTCTGTCAACGTACATGTCAGTGACGTTGAGGATTATGACGCCATATGATTGCATGAGAGACTGGATTCCTCAATTATCCATTCTAATCAAATGTGTTTAACAATATTCAACAGAATGTGTATTACATTATAAATTCATCAACAACGTACAATTCGTTCGCTAGTAACGGACTTTTCAGTGTTCATGACCAAGCTATACGTTATCATAATTATGACGCCAGCCAATTAGCGACGCGATTAATTATGACGTCAGTTACTTGGTTGACATACTGGATGCCTCAATGATTAAGGACTGGTGACCACCAGGGAGTATTATAGAACCACCATCTTGTGGGCAATAGCGGATGGCGTTATGGATATGCTTGGCCATGTACACCAAACGTAATATGAAACGGGTAATGACCAGATTTGTTGAAGAAAATTGTAATTTTCTTATAGAAAATGTTCATTTATAGACAAAGAGAATACGTTTTTTGAAAACGTGCAACTAGAATGACTGTGGTCGTTATTAAGCAATCATTCAAGTGGTAAGTTGTCATGAATTGTCTTCTCTTGGTCATGGCCAATTCACAAGAGCACTGCAGAGCCCGTTTTGAACTGCTTGACCAATAGAGGGTTAATATTAATTGCATGTTATACGCGTCTTACCTGAAGTTGCTACACGGATGGATCACCCAGTTTCCAACCTTCTGATGGCGCATCTTCTCCTTCATCAAGGCGTTCTTATTCCCGAACAATTTCATCGCTAACTTATTATCCGACGGCTGGAAGAAGGACGAAATTTGATCACGCAAATAATTTCCAGTTCGAACTTTGCTGTTCGTCTCACTACCGGTCTCCTGTGATGGAGGCATTAGTTCTTCTTTAGGTGTTCCATACAAACTTGCATCATCGCCTATAAATTGCACCTTTGTACCGCTATTGTAGTTTACCTCTGGACTCAGGTAGTCGCTATACACAGAATCCTCGTCTGAATCCATGGTGATAGTGATGCATGGTCGAGCCGTATTTTGTGGCAGACACGGCATACTGGACTCCGAAGTGTCCGTGCATCGCGAAGATGCAACGCTTAAACGCTTTAACTTCAGACTGGGAATCCGGCGGCTGGCGGACCTGTGGGTAGGGGCATTCAAGCCTCCACCCGTCTCGCCAGCCCCTGCGCCGGTAGACGGCGCTTTCACACCGTATCCGTTACTCGTCTTGGCAAGTTTTGGAATCGACTCTGGACTATCACTCTGCGCGTCAATCGGAGATGGAAAGTTATCCACGGTAGGCAGCGGCCGATATGCACAGGCTGAGCCGCTGTTGTTCAATAAGCCAGCCGATGATACAAAACTGCCAGATATTACGCTGATGGGTGCACTTTTCGCGGGACATGGATCGGCCAGTCGATCACCAATTGCAGGACCGGCATCGGTTTCTGGCACAATTACAGTATTCCATGTAACCGTGTTATCGGGTGTGGTTGGCTTGACGCCATGTCCCATGGCCGTGATTTCAGATCTGACCAATGGAGGGGAAGGAGACGTAGAGCGGGCGTGTTTACAATCAGAGTTATTGCCAATTCCAATACTGCCACCGCTGCCTCGGGCACTGCCGCTACTACTGCTGGTACTACTGCTTCCAAACCTGAACTCTCGCACTGCATTCCCGATTGTTGCAGGAGGACTAACATACCCACCGCCGGACCCAGGTGGTGTCGCCACGCGCTCTCCTGCTCTAATCCTGACCATGTCCGAGGCCGTCATTGCGTTAACTCGCCGTTGGCAGCTTATATCGTTCTTAGCCATTAAGTAGCGACCAGCGCTCAACACAAACTGCAAAAGAAACAGCACAGCACAGGCTAATAGCGAAATGCAAAGACACCATCGTGAAGGTCCCCTTACCCTAGGGCCATATACCCATGAATCGCTTAGGTAATTGGAAATGGATTCTGCCCTTTATATTAAATTATTACCACGATAGGACGAGAATTGTCAATATGGCCTCTTTCTGATGGGCTACTGAAACGTTATATTGCGGTAGCAATCACTCAGGCGACAGCACGGCTTAACGCAGATGATTGCATCTCACGCCAGGATATGGTTATGTAACGTTCAGTCTACATGGCAGGCCAGGAAATGGGTTATCTTTGCCAAAAAATTATCAAACCACTCTAATGCATTGCGTGTAAGGGAAATACAAAAATTGTCTTTGTATTCCTTGTTTGAATCGATTTTCCAGATAGAATGAAACTTCTGTCTATGTTTGGCCCTACGGAGCCAGTATAATGGGTTATTACAATAGACTATAAGCACGGGGAATATAGAGTGATCCATTTCTAACTATGCCTGCCTATTGCTAGCTAAGCTCCACCCACTGCGCGCGCGTGTTGGAATCGATGTATATACTTTGCACCCTGACTTCTCAAAATCCCATTTATAAAATTGACTTCGAGGATGCTGCTGCTTATGGCAGCAACAACTTCCAGTCAAATTATTTACAAACTATTCAACAAAATGCTTATGGAATATTAAATCCATCAAAGACATACGCTGCGTATATTTGACGGACTTTTAAATGTTCACGACGAAGCGAGACGCGTCAATGTGTAGTGTGACATCAGACTACATGCGACGTATTTGATTATGATGTTATTTACACGAGTGACAGAGCGGATCCTTCTACTCAAAGAGCATCTGTAGCGATGCCACACGCATGTTATACATTAACCCTCCTAGCGATGTGACACACGAGTTATACCTTAGCGATTCTAACGATGTCATACGCGTGCTATACTTTAACATGTCTAATGATGTCACATGCGTGTTATACCTTAGCGAGTCTAACGATGTCACACGCATGTTATACATTAACACTTCTACCGATGTCACATGCGTGTTATACTTTATTGATTCTAACGATGTCACACGCGTGCTATACTTTAACATTTCTAATGATGTCACATGCGGCTTATACCTTAGCAATTCTAACGATGTCACATGCGTGATATACTTTACCACTTCTAACGATGTCACACACGTGTTATACCTTAGCGATTCTAACGATGTTACATGCGTGTTATACCTTAGCGATTCTAACGATGTCACGTGCGTGTTATACCTTAGCGATTCTAACGATGTCACACGCGTGTTATACCTTAGCGATTCTAACGATGGCGCATGCGTGTTATACCTTAGCGATTCTAATGGTGGCACACGCAAGTTTTACGTTGACACTTCTAACGATGTCACACGCGTGTTTTACCTTAGTGATTCTAACGATGGCACATGCGTGTTATACCTTAGCAATTCTAATGATGTTACATGCGTGTTATACTTTAACACTTCTAACGATGTTACACGTGTGTTATACCTTAGCGATTCTAACGATGTCACATGCGTGTTATACCTTAACACTTCTAATGATGTCACATTGGACAAACACAACACATACACGTGTTGTACCATAACACTTTCAACCTGTGTTGGCAAACACAACACATCGTTTACAATGCAAGAACTATTACGTTGAAGTTCTGATTCACTGGTAACTGTTGTTGTTTATTGCAACAGCAGGTTCCTGTCCAATGAGCTTCAAAATATTCCAATATCTTACATGTAAAGTAGTATACCAGAAATCGTAATGCTGGGAGTTCATGGTCCAAAAGGCTAAGGTACCTGGTATTGACTATCATGTTTCCATGCATTAACAAATAGATGTTTGCAACATGCTAAATGATCATGAGCAACACTTTATTACCCAGCGGCCATGGAACTTGTTTTATATTTAGTTGCATATCATATAAATATTTATCTGTCACTGGAACATACCTGTCCTACAACATTACCCTCCTGGTTGAACCTTCAGATCCAAAACAGAATATAGCTTACATTCGCAATGCCTTATAGGGCCATCTATGATGAGAGGGCATTCTTAATCGCCGCTCCCTTGATGGGAAAACCTTTCGAGCATAAAACCATTGCCCGTTTACCACATTTAAATCCAGACATAAACCGCATATATTAGACGAACCCAATCTCTGGATGTAATTGCGTGCCGTAAGCGCTTAAGACAAGTCATTGTCTGGAGTGTGTCGAACTAATATAGTAAACCATTAGCATACCGATGTCAAAATTCTAAATGTTCAGATTAAATTAAAAGATGAACTGGTGTTCATTTTTCGAAACATTCGAGTGTATTGTCGTAGATGGGTAATGGTTAATAGAAGTATAATGTAATCTTCCTAAATGAACACGTTTGATTATGACAATTTCTGTATAAAGAGAGATGTATTTAACTTCGAAACTTACCAATCTATAAATACTGATGTCATTTCCTCTGTCCATGCCATGTTGAACCCTTTGATGGCTAACTTTGGGCACTAATATCAAAAAGTGTGATTATTGAATGCTCATTTGCAGGCCAAGCCTTAAGAGGAGACTAGTTCAGAAGACTTACCACGGTAATCGATCCCGTCATTCTGGTGGTACATTTTCTGCAAACGGACATTCCTCAAGACCACTACAGATGCCGCTTTTGGCCGGTGTCTCCATGACATGGTTAACAAACACAACTCAATGGAATCGTTATCTATTTGCATGATTGAAGAACTAACAGGCGAAAACGGCGATTGCAGACCGCCCTCACACCCCTACTGTACGCAATCGATGTTGTTACATGTTTAGAATCATGACCAAAGTTTTAGAAACCTAGTATACGGTCGCCTCCTATCACGTGTTCATGTGTTAATATCTGAGACTAATTGAACCAGTACTTGCCAGTATATCCACAGATCTGGCAATGACCATATCCAAGTTTATCAATCGATCATATGACGTCACATGGCGCCATAACCAACTAAGTGACATAATGAATGACTCGATATAGACCGTCTTAAATGCTTAATAGCCCGACATGTTGTGTATATGTGTTTTGCCATTTAATAAAGATGCTGTTGAATATTTTGAAACTAATTTGACTGGGCGTTGTTGCTGCCATTGGTACCACCAGAGCACAGTCAACTTAGTTTCAAAAAATTCAAGAACCTACTTGTATAATTTTCTGGAAATTGATAGTCTGGCTGATCAGGGATCGATCGATCCCAACACGAGCGTGATGTGGTTGGAGCTTAGCTAGAGATGGGAGGGAGGCTAGCTAAAGTTGGAAAGGTTCATTGATCTGATGCGGAAACGGGGGGGGGGGTGTCTTTTTGAGTCAGGGAAATGTCCGACAACCCTCCTTTAAGGTAAGAATATATGTGTTAAAATTTGAGCAAAATCGAATCAGTAGTTCTATAAATACATCTCTCTACGCACAGGCAGATACATATACATGCATAAATAAACACACATTGCGCGAAAGTTCTCATTCCGAATGATTACACATAGAAATAAGCTCATAGTAACCTTTAAGTTGCGGCTTGGCAGAGAGTAGAAACAAATCCTAAAGCAAGCGTCGCCTACCTGTACAGTAGTAGAGACACAGCTCAGGCCAGTCCTTATCTCGGTCTATGATTGACAGTGGAAACAACGCCTCTCGCAATCAATATGCACGATTTAACTTTGAAACTAAGCACGGGGCAACATTTATCCGCCTGTTTGATTTAGAGCAGAAAAGGCTCATTGCAATCGTTACTTAGCTATATGATTGCTAAGAGACGCATTTCCTCTAGAAGCCACCATCCAGCTGTAAGATTGACATTAGAAATAACTCTCAGAACAACTTTTATTTAACTGCAGGATGTACAGTAGAAACAAAGAGGAGAGCCATCAGTATCTGCTGCTATAATCGAGAGTAGGAACAATGTACATTGCATTCTTTATCTAGTCGCTATTGACGGTATAATCAAGGCTAAGAGCAGTCTGCCGCTATAGTTTAGATTACAAAGAGCGCACACTGCCGTCTTAATAAGATTGACAATAGAAACGCATCTAAGAGCTGTCTTTATTTAACTACATGACTGACAATAGCGACAGGGCTACGACCTGTCTTTATTTAGCCGCATGATTCACAATAGAAACTAGTCTAAGAGCTGTCTTTATGTTAGCTACATGATTTTCAATAGAGACGAGGTTACGAGCTGTCTTTATTTAGCTAAATGATTGAAAATAGAAACCAGTCTAAGCCCCGCTTTCCATGTGAGCTATTCTGCTCGCGTGTTCTCGCAAGCTTTTCTGCTCGCGGGTTTGTCTATTTCCATGTGGGCGAGTTTACCAGCGAATCCGGCTGTTTTCCTAGAGTAGACAAGCGAATTTCAGGCGCTAGTTCTGCATATTTTTTATAAATTTTTGCTTTCCTACACACTACATGCGTCATGTCGCAAAAGTACGGAGGCCAGGTCCTGAAGCTGAGCTTTCAAAAACAGGAGTAGTTAATTGATCTGGTAGAACAATATCTGCACCCAATATCTGTGTACTCTTTTTTAGTTTGGCAACCGCATTAACTGCATCATACGAATGCGAGTTCTTTGTCTCTTGCGCAAATAATACAGAAGCTGACTCTTGTATAGCATCATTATTGCATGTAAATCTTTACACATTTAAACGCCACAATTACTAGATAACCTGCTTATCAGGCTACACGCATGCGTACAAGATCAACATACATAACAAGCGCGCGTGTCAGCGGCACGGACAAGCGCCCGTGGAAATGTATATATAGGAAATGCACTAGACCAACTTTTCTGCTAGCAGAAAAGCGAGCAGAAAAGTCGCGAACTGCGCCACTTGTTTTTAAGCGAGATAATTTCAGCGCGCTGAATGGCTCACATGGAAATGGTTCTATCTAAATGCACTGGATCGACTTTTCTGCTAGCAGAAAATAGCGCGTACAAGCTTACATAGAAAGCGGCACTATGAGCTGTATTTATTTAGCTGCATGATTGACAATAGAGACGTGTTAACAGCTGTCTTTATTTAGCTACATGGTTAAAAATAGAAACGAATCTAAGAGCTGTCTTTATTTAGCTGCATGATTGGCAATAGAGGCGGGCTTAGCATATGTCTGTGTTTAGATACATGATTGACAATAGAGATGAGGCTAACAGCTGTCTTTATTTAGCTAAATGATTGCCAATAGAGACGAGGTTAGCAGCTGTCTTTATTTAGCTAAATGATTGCCAATAGAGACGAGGTTAGCAGCTGTCTTTATTTAGCTAAATGATTGCCAATAGAGACGAGGTTAGCAGCTGTCTTTATTTAGCTAAATGATTGCCAATAGAGACGAGGTTAGCAGCTGTCTTTATTTAGCTACACGGTTGACAATAGACATGAGGCAAACAGCTGTCTTTATTTAGTTACATGATGACAATAGAGACGCGGTTAACAGCTGTTTTAGCTGCATGATTGACAATAGAGATGGGGCTAAGTGCTGCCTTTATTTAGCAACATGATTGACAATAGAGACAAGCATAAGAGCTGTCTTTATTTAGCTACAGGATTGTTAATAGAAACCAGGTTAACAGCTGTCTTTATTTAGCTACATAATTGGCAATAGAGACGGGGCTGAGAGCTGTCTTTATTTAGCTACATGATTGACAATAGAGACTAGCATAAGAGCGGTCTTTATTTAGCTATATGATTGATAATAGAGATGCGGCTAAGAGCTGTCTTTATTTAGCTACATGATTGACAATAGAGACTAGCATAAGATCTGTCTTTATTTAGCTATATGATTGATAATAGAGACGAGGCTAAGAGCTGTCTTTATTTAGCTATATGACTGATAATAGAGACGAGGCTAAGAGCTGTCTTTATTTAGCTATATGATTGATAATAGAGACGAGGCTAAGAGCTGTCTTTATCTAGCTATATGATTGATAATAGAGACGAGGCTAAGAGCTGTCTTTATCTAGCTATATGATTGATAATAGAGACGAGGCTAAGAGCTGTCTTTATCTAGCTATATGATTGATAATAGAGACGAGGCTAAGAGCTGTCTTTATCTAGCTATATGATTGATAATAGAGACGAGGCTAAGAGCTGTCTTTATTTAGCTATATGATTGATAATAGAGACGAGGCTAAGAGCTGTCTTTATTTAGCTATATGACTGATAATAGAGACGAGGCTAAGAGCTGTCTTTATCTATCTATATGATTGATAATAGAGACGGGCGAAGAGCTGTCTTTATTTAGCTATATGATTGATAATAGAGACAAGGCTAAGAGCTGTCTTTATTTAGCTATATGATTGATAATAGAGACGAGGCTAAGAGCTGTCTTTATTTAGCTATATGATTGATAATAGAGACGGGGCTAATAGCCGTCTTTATTTAGCTGAATGATTGGCATTATAGACTCGGCTAAGAGTTGTCTTTATTTAACCACATGATTGTCAGTAAAAGTATGTGGGAGTGCAGCACCTCCACCCCCATGCAGCGTTCTCACCACATTGTTATAGAATTTAGAATTTTCAAGATTTTTCGGCAGCAGCGACAGTACACGCGTAGATAGGCAGGCATGCGTGCATGTGGGCATGCAGGCAGGCAGGTAGACGGGTAGACAGGCATACAGGCAGACAGGAAGGAAGACATGCAGGCACAAACGCGCTCACGCACTCACGCACATATATGTTCGCGATAGCCTCTAATCAATCAGAATATTCCAGTCTCAATCAGAGCGCATACTAGTCGTTATATAGCTGTGTGACCGACAATACAAGCAGAGCGGGATCAAGTTGCCTGGTTGACAGTAGATATGAAAGGAAAAACATATTAAAGTAAATTTTGAATAATCTGTATCTAGCGGCATGACTTGAAATAGGCACTGCCGAACGTACTGTCGTAAGTAGGTCCCGCGCTTTCTCTTCCGGATCTGGCCGACAAATGATATTTTCCGCGTGCAGACGTGACGTTTTGCTGCGGGAAGTATCTGCTTGTATAAACAATATGATCAACGCATATGGCGTCCAATAGTTACGACGAATATGGAGGTATGCCATTTCACGCTAGGTAACATTATATACAGGGGAAAACTGCAGCGAATCAGACAGGCATCTCATGCCCAGTGCAAACATGTATATATACACCTGTGCAAAAGTTAAGCACCACCCTATTTTTACGCACATGCGAGGGTATATTCATGTGCTATGAAGAAAGCAATAGCATAAACATTTATGTACCCATCCATCTTAGTGCAAGAGGTAATAATGCAACTAGAGGAATGCTGATTATGATGGTGGGGAAACACTGTATGTTTTTGTTTGAACTTGAAAACGAGGCCTGAATATGGTTACGTTGACACAACTGACAACTATTGCCCTACAGTTGACACACGTGGCTAGATTGTCATTAATGGTGTCTGAAAACGAAGTTTAACATCTGTGCACGAGTTTGAGACTGTCATTATTAATACCGGGTATATCCACCTTGTGCCTGGATGACGGCTTGAACACGACGTCTCATGCTGGTCACCAACCGACTGATACGCCATTGTGGTATTCGTTGCCATTCAAGATGGAGTGCGTCTGTTAATTCCTGTAGGTTCTGCACAGGAGGATCCCTCCTTCCCACCATGTTTCCCAGAATGTCCCAGATATGCTCAATAGGGTTCATGTCAGGGCTCCTTGCTGGCCATGGTAGGGTTTCGATGGCATTCTGGCGGAGGTATTCATGCACAGCTCTAGCACGATGTGGTCGGGCGTTGTCATCCATGAATATAGGGTGGGTTCCAGGTGCATGATTTACAAAATGAGGGACCACAACTCTATCCAGTATGGAATCTTGATATCTTTGTCCATTTAGTGTTCCAGGTACAGTCAACAGATCCAGCTTACAATCAAATGACATGCACCCCCATATCATAACGGAACCTCCACCAAATGGAACTTCTGCCATGATGTTACGTTGGTCGTACGCCGTGCGTCTGGACCTCCATAGACGAGTTCGACCATCTGTGGCATGAAGCAGGAACCGACTTTCATCGGACCAGTGTACCCGTCTCCAGGATCTCATGTTCCAGTGTCTTCTTTCGTTGCACCACCTCAGACGCTCCTCTTTGTGGTGTGCAGTGAGGAGAGGACGTCTGACAGGTCTCCTAGCTTTCATGCCAGCAGCATACAGTCTCCTTTTGACGGTAGACATTGACACTCTATTGCGCGTTTTCCATTGCTGGCTGAGCACTCTGCTGTTGGTGAATGGAGATCTCCTAACAAGGCGTACTAGGGCTCGATCATCACGGGCAGTAGTCTTCTTCGGTCTTCCAGATCTAGGCCTGTCCTTCACCTCGTTAGTTTGCCCATGTTTTGCAATCAAACGACTGATTACAGTATGGTTAATGTTCAGCTGTCTGCCAATCTCTCTGCATGACATACCAGTGGTATGCATGCCTATGATTTGCCATTTCACACGATCACTTAACCTTCGTCTTGCCATAGCGGTTCACAATCAAGAGCTAATTCTCTCTGTACAAATAAACCACGGTCATGAACACAAAATTCCTAATCTTGTCGCCTAAATCTGTATGTAATGTTCTACACCTCAAACTGGACTTTTACATAACTGAACACGTGTGCTGTTTCCCGCCACGCACAGATATCAAGCGGCGTGAAGTCATGCATGCATGTGCATTTCGTACTTGGAATTATGTCAGCTAACGCGGGGACAAAAAGTATGGCAGCCTAGTTGTACCATCATGTTTCTACGTTCTATTGTTTTTGCTGGTGCTTAACTTTTGCACAGGTGTATAGTTGATGGGACATGCAACATCGAGGTTTATTGTCGGCGAACCCTTCTTCAATATTTCATTCAGTAGTAGGCCTAGTAGTAGTAGTAGTAGTAGTAGTAGTAGTAGTAGTAGTAGTAGTAGTATTAGTATTAGTAGTAGTAGTAGTAGTAGTAGTAGTAGTAGTAGTAGTAGTAGTAGTAGTAGTAGTAGTAGTAGTAGTAGTAGTAGTAGTAGTAGTAGTAGTAGTAGTGGTAGTAGTAGGAGTAGGAGTTGCGGCGGAGGCGGCGGCGGCGGCGGTAGCAGCAGCAGCACTATGTGCACAGACAGACATGAAATCACGCACGTACACACGCACGCACATTTGTAGGTTCGCGATAGCATCTGTACCCAATAAGAATATTCCCCTCTCAACCATATGGTATAAATTGTCTGCTTATAATCTAAGGCCATGTCTTTGAAAGCGCAGTAAAATAGCGTTCGATTTCTCCTCCACTCTTCCATTGTCAATGCTGTCTGCGGGCGCTTACTCGACCCCGTGCAACGCGCATATCGTTATGAGAGCCATAAATGTTACGCAGTCAATTTCGCGTAAGGACCATACACAATTTATTTGTCAGGTGCAGATGAATTGCCAATTCCAGCATTCCAACAGTCGGAAGATTTTAATATATTTATGGCCATATCGTCGTTTGCTCCTAGTTTAGTTTTACGCAATTTACGGACGTGTGAAATAATGTGCGAACTGCACAATCCAATCGCACACATAATTATAACGTCAAATCCAGGGCAGCGTCGCAATAATGTTAATTATTCCGTGTATAATCTTAGACCAATCTGGGAACTGTCCTTAATATTCCCTGGTCAGACATCACTGGCGTCATTCGCATGACATAACAGCAATCTACCGGCGTGTAACTTACACCGACACCCTGTAGGTTGCTTAAAGGTTTGACTTTTCCTGATAAGTTAGAACATAAGAAATCTCAACTAAATAATATATTAATATTTATCCAATTCATAGTATTTCCATTGCAGCTTCCTTATTTATAGGTTGGCTTCAAAGGCAGGAGCATAATTAGCAACAGCGAGGGTCATTGATGAATAAATACATTCCTGTAGGAAGATCAGATGATGTTGAAAGCAAGCCAAAATAAAACCTCATTCAGAATAAGGTTTCTAACCCATTTACTTGATTGTTGGATGAATGGATCGAAGGATGGGTGGATGGATGGATGGATGGATGGATGGGCATGCAGTCAGGCAGGCAGGCAGGCATACACGCAGTCAGGTATGCAGGCATGCAGGCAGGCAGGCAGGCAGGCAGGCAGGCAGGCAGGCAGGCAGGCAGGCAGGCAGGCAGGCATACAGGCATGCAGTCAGTCAGTCAGTCAGTCAGTCAGACAGACAGACAGACAGACAGACAGACAGACAGACAGACCGACAGACAGACAGACAGACAGGCAGGCAGGCAGGCATACAGGCATGCAGTCAGTCAGTCAGTCAGTCAGTCAGTCAGTCAGACAGACAGACAGACAGACAGACAGACAGACAGACAGACATGCAGGCAGGCAGGCAGGCAGGCAGGCAGGCAGGCAGGCAGGCAGGCAGGCAGGCAGGCAGGCAGGCAGGCAGGCAGGCAGGCAGGCAGGCAGGCAGGCAGGCAGGCAGGCAGGCAGGCAGGCGGGCGGGCAGGCAGTTAGGTAGGCAGACAGACAGGCAGGCAAACACAGGCAGACGTGCAGGCAAGTAGGCAGACAGGCAGGCAGGCAGGTTGCGAGACAGGCATGCAGACATGCAGACACGCAGGCAAATAGGCAGGCAGGCAGACATACAGGCAGGTAGGCGGGCATAAGAGGTATTAACCCTGTCGAGTGATATTGGTTCTGCATACATATAGTTTGTCATAGTTTGCGACGTTTGACTCGGGCAATTCTTTATTGTCGAAACGAACTAGGTGGCACAGATATGCCTAGGATTATGTAAATAACACATTACCTTTACCACATTACCCCCATAGCCATACGTCTTAATTACTCCACCGGTAGTAGACGGTAGCATTTACTGAGCGGCGGAATGTGATTGTTCCCAAACGACTATAGGAAGATATAAATGTAGGCAGTTCACCTACTATTCGTCCACGTTGGCGAGTGCAATTCTCTGAGGCTACACGTATTTAGAGCTTTTGTCACGTTATTACATCTCTCCTCTAGCCATATCGATCGAGGTAAATCAGTGGAAAATCGTATCCCCCACAGCCTCCGCTCTAGTTACCGCCGTCTCCGCCGTTGTCGTCGTCGTAATCGCCATCGCCATCACCATCAGAACAATCAGACATTGCCATTCTTCGCAACATTCGCTGTCCCATCGCCAGCTTTCTCAAACTTAATGATCGTATCATGAACATACCGCGGATCTAATTCTAGCGAACGTTTCCATGCTGTCTGACGTGGTTCCCAGGAGTTGTAGGAACTACTTGATTGTGAAGAGATGTGATTCAGCTCAATGGAAAGAAGTTTCCCTTAATTATTCATTAATATGAATCATTTTATTAAATATACGAGGCAGAAAATTACCAAATTTGATCAGCTTACGCTAACATGGCCTAGAGGTAATGAATCCGACTCGTAATCCAAGGGACAAGGGCTCAAATCCTGACGGTGCCTGAGGAAACCGAAAAGCCCATGTAGTGAACGTGTCTCTGCTGTGTTAAATGTTAATTCATTTTGTAACTGTAATATCAGATGCAATTGCTATATATTAACCAATAGTAGTAATCGGCGGTAATTAGGATCGATGTGTGACGAACTTAGAGGATATAATTAGGGTTCACGAAATAAATCCTGAGATATCCAAAGCATTTTATGTGTACGTATCTTTAACATTGGAGGGAAAACTGAAGCCCTTGGATTGCACGAGTGTGTTATTAATATAAGCTCTACACGGCATCGTGCGAAAAAGAAAAAAATGTTAAACAATGTAAAAATAACACCAGAAAATGCAATGCTCAAATTAAGAAACTGTGCCTCCGGATGCAATCTGAATTCTTATGAGTACTCGCGATAATAATAGAAATATTATTCCATTAAGCACCTATGCTTTGCTACATACTTCTTGAAGTGCCGTAGAGCCAAACCATGTGAATCACCGCGTGAAGCATCGCAAGTCTTCATCACACTAGCGGGAAGAGGCAGAAATAATAATTCAACGAAGATCAACCAGTAGTGCGAGATGGACCGAATGTGAGACAACACAATTGGTTAACCATGTATCTACTGAATCCATTTCTAACTATGTCCCGAGGGACTTGTGGGAGGTCATGACCCCGCCGGATATCTTATATTTACGAGTAAGTCCTAAACGAAATTTCATTTTGAAAATACCAGGTGAGCTAATGGACCAAGTCACTATGTTATATTTTAATGTAGATATGTAGTCCGCCGTACTGGTTGACATCAACCAGTGCTGCTGATGCAGAGTTTCGATGAAACCATATCGAAACTGAATTGAAACTGAGGACAGTTTATTCATCGAAGTCGAATTAAATGAAGTAGGACCAACGGTTCTGAGTTGATGATATCTGTCAATAGTTGAAGATAAAAGTTGTTGCTGTGGGATCGGCACACACTTGTATAATATTCAGCCAGTAGTTTAGAAAATAATAGAGTGAAAAGAATCGATGGAATCGTAGGTGACAGACTGACATTAGTTGATACGGGTAGGCATTCCGACTCCCTTACGAAAGTACAATAACACCAGCTGGCAATGAGATCATACAGCTCATGTGCTTATTAACGTTCATATCCTACAGGCTTGTTCAGGTTCGGCAATGGACTGGACATAGACATTGTAGCGTCTTGTAGGAATTAATAACACAATCGAAATTTGTATATCAACTATATGTCAATCATAGAAAGGCATGCTACAACAACACATTCCATAATGTTGTTAGTTAGCTGACAGCTCACATCAAATCAGAACCAGCCAACGCCGCTTTGACCCTGTTTAGTAGTATCTCCACAGAAGAGAAGCCCAGAGTTTGATTAGTCAGGACGACGTCATAATCAATGAGCATCGATCAAACTCTGTGGCAGAGAAACAGGAAGAACTTCGTTCAAAGTAAAATCGAGAGTTTAGACGATCATGGATTGGTCAGGCCGACCAATAGGAATGAATAGAAGATTCTAGGAGGAAATAAGCAGACGTTGATTGGCGGACTGATTATCTAGACCAATCAAGCTGTGCTTATAACCTACCTAGAAGAATCATTGAAACAAAAGAATAGATATTACGATATGTATATAACTATATATCGTGATATCTATAGAACTTCGGATACACTGAGGTGTATAAATAAGGCACTTTTGCCATTATAGAATCAATCAATCACCATCGTGATTCCGTAACAGACCGTTGTTACGACCGTCGAAATTGTGATAACATACTAGAAAGTATTCTAGGAGTAATCCGTTTCGGAGTAGAATTCCGATAGGATAAGTTAGAGTAGGATCGAATAATAGAATTAAGTAACTGAAATAAATCAAAGTCTTTATATGAAATTGTGTAAAGTAATTTTCTCATTGCTATATTAGTAGTTACGTGTACAGTTAGGGTTAGCAAATAAAAGCATCCTCTTGCTTAGCAAGACACTAGTTTTTGGGTTGTGTATCATAGTAAACTCCAGAGCGCAGAGAAACACTGTGCCGAAGCCAGGAATCTTCTGACAAGTAGATAGGCCCGAGCATCAGATACAAATATCGTCACTATCATCAGTGACGAGGCGAGCCGATAATCTTTCTACTGCATCTTTGGTAAGAGGTTGTCGCAACAACCACTACATCATATTCTTACCAGAGGAGTAGTAGGAACCGCAAGTATACCAGAAGATCGAAATTCTTCAATGTGTAGCTAAGCCCCAACCACGTGTTGCGCGTGCTGACGTCGATTTATATAGTTTGAATCCTGAATTACCAGAATCCTAATTTCAGAGTAACTATACAAGTAAGCTGTTGAATATTGTAAAACTAATTTGAAACTATGGCAACAACAGCGCCCAGTCAAATTATGTAAAAAATGTCACCAAAATGTTTGTTATACAGTGAAGATATATAATCCGTACTCTTGACTGACATTTCAATCCCC
Source organism: Chaetoderma sp. LZ-2023a (assembly GCA_034401795.1). Lineage (NCBI taxonomy): Eukaryota > Metazoa > Mollusca > Caudofoveata > Chaetodermatida > Chaetodermatidae > Chaetoderma > Chaetoderma sp. LZ-2023a. The sequence goes on from CM067360.1 coordinate 5,391,980, forward strand.
ATGACGGAGCTAGATACGCAATTCATTATGCATTTTGATTGTGACATCATCCTACATGTGACGTACTTGGTTATGAAGTTATGCGCCATAAGACACGATAGTGACAGGTGGGATCCTTCCGTTATCATAATACAGGACGTTCGTGATTTGTTACTGAGAGGTGATGTTGACTATGAATGCGCTATTAATTATAATCACCTCTGACCCACTATGTGGGAATATGTCTTGGTAAAACACAACTACACTAAATTGGCATCCTTTCAATCGCTCTCATATTTTCACGGCTGTTTTCTGCGCACATTTGCTTCGTCCTGCATTCGCTCGATCCGTCGGTCAGTCGGTCAGGCAGGTGGGTGGATGGTCGGTCAGTTGGTCAGTCGGTCGGTCAGTCGGTTGGTCGGTAAATTCACAGCATCACGGTGTGATAGACATTGCCCAATCTAACGCCTTCCAGGAGATGGTACGTGTTACACTTGCTATTAGACAGGATATGATGGATACCCCGGACCATCAAGTACATGCAATGGCATTGATCAAAACATGTTGAGCAGGTGAGGCCAAAAAAGCAATGTCTATTCCTGCGTTCGACGAATGTATGTCCGTAAATGTTGATATCAAACGGATGGTTTGCTGCATTGCACAAGACATTGTATATATGAGAATAGCGTTCAGCATCACCATTTTCAAAATCAACATAACTCTGGCTAGTGTGGCTTTCTAGACAAGTGCTTACGAAGAGACCCAACCTTTACATCAAACACCCGAAATACATCACTCGCGTAGGGATCATCACAGGGTGTGGACGTGTGTATATTGGATTTTGTGTCTCATATATTTTATAGTTAGTAGTTATTAGCAAACGATCTACTAACCAATCACTATTGATAATTAAACCACATGTCAGGTGCATGCTCTACGTGTCATTGCAAGTACATCCTCCAAATTGCCAAATAAAAGCACGTAGACGACTGAAAAGGAAAATGCCTTAATTTAAGAATGACAAACACACCCTTCCTCTAAATGACGTCTCTGGAGAGATTTTAAAATACATATGAATAGTTCAACATATATGGCATATGCATGCGCCGACACAACACCGATACGACTAAACCAGTAAGCGACTCGTTGCGATAACTCGTCGCTTTCTATTGGATTTCCATCGCATCGCGTCGGTGCAATGTGCGCTAGGAGTAAGCCCGAGTATTAAATAACGGATACGACAGACGATATCAAACTGTCGTAAGCTAACACCACACCCAATTGGATTATGGTTTGCTGTTCACAAGACCACGCGATCATGAGCTATGATGATCTTGCACATGCTGTCACCCATACCATTGTCTTTGGCACTATTTGTCGAATAGACACGAGCAGAGCTGATAACAATCTTAACAAGGATGCAATGAAAGGACATGTCCAAGGTCCAGGCAATATAATACCAGCGCATATCACCTATTGTTCAAGCAATACAATTGATGTCCTAGAATCGATGGACCTTTCCATTTTTAGCTATGTCACGCGCATCGCTAGCTAGGCTCCATCCACACCTCGTTCGTGTTGGGATCGGTCGATCGCTGAACTCGATGACCATCAATTTCCAGAAAAATGTATAGGCAAGCTATTGAATATTTTGGAACAAATTTGACTGGCCGCTGTTGCTGTCTATGGCAACAACAACGTCAAGTCAAATTAGTTTCAAAATATTCAACAGCTGTCAGCATGTTTATTAAATAGTAGAGACATACAATTCGTACAACGTGTCGGACTATTAAGAGCTAAAGACTGGCCAAATAGAATAATTTATGACGTAATTATTATGACGTCATCCTACACTCCACCTAGCTGATTATGACGGCATATGACGTCAGATGATAGAGGGATACTCAGAAAAGGCGAATTGTGGATGACAGTAAGACTTTCCACTGTACGTACATGGTAGTATGCTAACGAGGGGCATGCCAGCCTCCAGGAAGACGTTGACGCAATAATGACACTACATGCTTCTGAAGCGGTCGCCTGTAGGTGAATACGAAAGAATGTTGATAATGTCTAAAGATACTGATATCGCCCTTCCGTTGGCGTACGTTATGTCGATACAGCTTAACCAAAACGTATATAGTCTCTGAGATGGCAACGAAACACATGTGCTACCCAGTTCATGCCATATCTGAAAATCTTGGACCGACAGTGAATGATCACCCACTTAGCTTCCATTCACTGATATGATGTGCCACAGCGTATCCTTCCGCGGGAAATTAGTCGGCATGGGCCAGCCTCCACTCCAGTTAACATCAATAATATGTCATTAGATGCCTGGAACCTAGACAAAGCAATACATTCATGACATAGTAATATACTTAGTGTTAGCGGATGGCATTAGCTCGTCTACTGTACATGACCATTCTAAGCTATTGTCATCGTTTGGTTACGCACATTTACAGAGATGTAATGATTACTGGCGAAAATCAATCTGATGTTATATACATGGTGGATTTAGTCAATTTGTGTTATGACTAAACACACCTAACGTCCACCATGCTTAACTGAAACGGTTAGGTACAATGTGCCTATCAAAGAATGCATCAACAGGCACCAACACTCGTCACAAATCATGTTTGCCAACGACACCCTCTAGGCCTAACGGGACCCATGTTTGGAACTGGCCTGCAACTGAAGTATCTGCCGTCAAAATCAAATGCATTACTCGTTAGCTGACGTCACAATCAAAATGGCGTAGCTCTGTCAGTAACCTCGAGAATTCATCATGAACGTGTATGAACCGCATGTCTTTGGTGAATTTGCAATTTAATTTTTTAAATATTGATTACTAAGTCGAGACTAATTTCCAGGTTTAGCTGTGCCACACCCATCTCTAACTAAGCTCCCTGAACTCCATGCCTATCAATTTCCAGAAAACTATACAGGAAGATGTTGAATATTTTGAAACTAATTTGACTGGGTGATGTTGCTGCCTATGGCAACGACAGTGCCGAGTCAAATTAGATTCAAAATATTCAACAGCACGTGTTTACCATATAGAAAAGGCCTATAATTCGTACAACAACGCTTAGTCCGTCATCAATTACACGTTCGTGAAGATTTCATTGATTATGGCTTCATCATACACGTCGCGTAGTTGATCAAAACGTCATATGATTGATGGATAAACTGTAATCCTCCATTTCATTTACAAAGTGGGTGGAGCTGAGCTAGAAATGGGCGCTGAATGTGTCCTACTATAATGACCGAGTTCTGGTACTACACCAGATTGCCACTTAGGACAGGCTTTGTATTAATCATGAATTATTGCCTGTAGCTTAACAGTTCACTCAGCAGACACGTTGTTCCAGCATGAAATAACTGTTTCTTAATACCTTAATAGTTTACCCTCAAACGCCTCAAATTCGTAATCATGAAAGCGACATCCTGTATGAATTCTTTAAAACCAAGTGAATCGGCATTAACCCATATTATAGCCAAACTAAGTTCGGAATTTGTAACTGCTTATACATAGATAGTAAATTTAAAAACGAATAACAATCCGTGTGGAATTGGGGAAGCATTTTGCAATACTAGTGCAGTTATGCTTAGCCTAAGTTTGATTTCTGTACAGGAATGCATACTGCAGCATGAATGGCATTCGTATCTCGCGAGATCTCCTTGGATACGAGATTGAGAAAAGAATCTCGTATGTATTGAGTAGACATTGGCGTAGCTTTTTCCACCAGAATATGGTGGTAGAGGGAATTGAAACCTTAAAGAAAACGAGAGCTAGTCTCTTCATACAGAACAATAGTATTTCACATAAAACGAGATGATATAAAACCTATAGCAGTCTGTATGGCAAGTAGTTACCAGAAAAATAGTCCCTCTTAATGCGTCGTAAGATTTAAAACTGCCGCACACAAAATGAGGTCAAGAATTTGCTGGCATTGCGTAAATGCTGATATCACAAAAACTACTGGATGGATCAAGTCGATGTTAATGTCTGTATCAAGCTCGTGATACACTGGTTACGATGACACCAACACGGTCCACAGTGTTGCGTTTACAGTCCGCTAATCAGATAGACTGGGTCCCGATTTGTATGGTCTCCGAAGTGGAGTCTGTGTAACAGTCTAGTCGATGTGATGACGTAATAAGATGGCCTGTCGTTACGTTGGAGGTGTATTCGTGAAGAAGCCTCGTCTCAATTTGTAGATTGGCATAAACCCCTGCTATATGAACTCTGTCGAGTGGGAGTCCCGGATATTAGTATAATGCTAGAGAAACGTAGAAAGTTAACGCTTTGTACTCGAAAGGTCAAATACAAAATAAATCATTTACAATTTAATAAATGTTATTTTTTCTCCCATGCCGTTCAATATTTTGAAACTAATTTGACTGAAAGCCGGTGTTGCCATATTAGTTTCAATATATTCAGCAGTGTATGCCCTGGTTATATAGTTACCTTGAAGTCAGGATTCTGGGAATTTAGGGTTGAAAGGGTTACACTCTGCGAGGGCCTCTCGACACTTCACGCCGATTACGTCTCCGCAATATACGGAAAATTATACATGAATTCTTAATATAATGAAGACATAAAGATAATTTGCTCAACATATAACCGAACGAAACTCGCTTTCAGCCAATTGGACCATCTTTTACGACATGTCGTAATTTTGATTGGCGACCAGATATTGGATGGGGTCTGATCGCGTAGTCGTCACGTGAATAATTTATGCGCGTGTTCCCGCGGATGTACGCTAATAAAATGCATGCGTGATTAGGAATTGCGTGGCCGCACGCTTTCCTGGTGTAACAGTGATTCTTATTGGTAATGATAGTTTTATCACATACCCCTTATTCATTGCAAGATATCGAATCGTATTGGTACAGATTGCTAGATACATATCCAGTAATCAAAATAATCATATTGACAGCTACTCCTGTATTTGACAAGACCACTTTACGTCCTGCCTGTGTGTAGGTGCAACGTTAGATACGTGGCAGTAATGGACTCTATACATGCAATCTTACACTTACATAGACAAAATGCCAAAATTTATAATTATAGTAATCACAATGCAGCTTTCCAGTTCATCCATTAATTACATGACGTCATAATCAACTACGTGACGTGTATAATCACGTCATAATCAACCGCGTCATGAATGATGGAGATAAGTTCGTCACGATCGGCTTATGTAATGACGGACTAAGCGTTGTTGTACAAATTATATGTCTTTATTATTTAATAAAGATGATCTTGAATATTTTGAAACTAATGTGACTGGGCGCTTTTGCTGGCACGGGCAGCGATAGCGCCGAGTTAAATTAGTTGCAAAACCTACAACAGCTTACCTTTATAGTTTTCTGGGAATGCATAGTCAGGCAGTTCATAGATCGATCTATCGATCCGAAAACGTGCCAAGTGTGGTGGGGCTTAGCTATAGTCGGGCGGGGCATGGCTAAAACTGGATTACTCCATCAGTATTTGATTTACAAACAAGTAATTCGTAATTCGCAATGGAAATCCTTGAAACAGCCTACATACTAATGCGCATGCCTCTATTAGCCATTAACTCATCGAAGGTAAAGCAGATTTTGACAGCTGGTAAGCTTTCTGACGAGATTAATATGTGACTTCCTATGATTCAGACGTCAAGCTTAAGTGACAGCCGATGCGTCTATGAGCACTGACAACACTCACTATGTGATATCTGGATAAACGCCAGAAATATCGGTAAAGAACTCGAATTAGGCTATCACAGTCCTATGTGGACGGGGTTATTGCGACGATATAATAATGTGTTCACTGGCTGCGTTTGAAGGTTTTCCATGTCTGGCTCTGGAAAAATATAGATGAATAGTTTTCGAGAAAATTGTTGCCAGGAAATTGTCCGTTAGTCTCATGTTGCGTGGGCAACTTGGCTATACTTCGCGTATTTGACTAGACAGGCAGTGCGTTGTTGTTGGTTGAAACGAGTGGTTGATTAGCTATGACGCGTGCCCTTGTTGTACTAGACCAGCCAAGACCTGATTTTTCACGTACGGCGGTATTTTGTTAATAGCTGGCATCAATACTAGATCGATTGCGTATAGATAGGGAATACGGTGCGGGTGGATGATAACTTTGATTTTGATCTTGAAGGTCATTTCAGGTCATACAGCTGACAAATACATCAACATGCTCATTCATATTGAAGATTTTGGTTCTCCGGGTGAATTGTTTCCTAGATGGTAATTCCACTTCGCCAACGGCAAGATTATGATGTTAGCGGTTTCTGCGACAACCTCTTACCGATGATGAAGCAGTATACTGACAGTCGGCTCGCCTCGTCGAGAAGATGAATTATGACGATATTTATTAGAGACTGTCGGGCCTATCTGACTGTGAAGATCTACTGGTTCGGAGTGGATGTTTCTTCCAACTCTGGAGTCTAAAGCTAATGATGACCAAACTAGTGTCTTACTTTTAGAAGAGGATAAATTTTATTAAAGCTAAAATTAACTGTACAAAACTGATAAAGTAATTTGGAGCATAAATCGCTCAAAGACAACTAGTACCTTGCTGGTACAAATCAAGTATCTATTCTACTTTACACTAGCGACGAACGTAACACAAGAGATGTGTTACGTGAACCCTGATGTTGGATTGATTAATTTTCTCTAACTGAAATCTCATCTTATATACTATTTAGAATCTCCAAATCTGAAGTTCTATACATATCTAAATATTTAGATTCTACCCGAATCTGTTCTGATGATTCTTCTAGATATGTTATAAGCACAGCTTGATTGGCCTGGACAATCAATCCACCAATCAACTTCTGCTTATTCCTTCCTAGAAGTTTCTACCTAATAAATGTTGGTCGTTCTGACCAATCAACGATCCCTATATTTCGATTCCAGCTCTAAAACCTATTCTGTTTAATTCTTTGCTACAGAGTCTGATCGACGCTCTTTGATCGTGATATCATTCTGACCAATCAAACTCTGTGCTAATCTTCTATGGAGATGATGCCTCACATAGACAAAGCGCTGGTAGCCGGTTCCGACTTGATGCGATCTGTCAGTTAACTAACAACATTATGGAATGCGTTGTTGTTGCATGCCATTGTATGAGTGACATATAGTTGATATACAAATTTCGATTATGTTATTAATTCCTACAGGACGCTACAATGTTCATGCCCTGTCCATTGCCTATTGATGGATAAGCCTGTAGGATGCTAGCGTTAATAGGCACATGAGCTGTATGATCTCATTGCCAGCTGAAGTTGTTCTATTCTCGCGTGAGAATCAGAATGCCTAACGTCATCAACTACGTCCCTTTGTCACGTCCGATTCCAGTGATTCGTATACATTACTTATTTTCTAAACTATCGATCCAAACGACTGCTGAATACTATAAAATTGTATGCCGACTGAACAGCAACAACTTTCATCAAAACTGTTTCCAGATACACATCAACTCAGAACCGTAGGACTCATTCCAATCGATTCGACTGTTTCAATTTTGATGATAAAACTTCATCCAACAATCCTGATCGTGCTATATTCGCCTATCATCCGTATAGCATCAGCACCAGCTGATGTCAACTAGTTACTGTATCATAACAAACTAAATAATAAGATATACAGTCAATCGGTCCATTAGCTCACCTGGTATTTTCAAATCATAAATTTCACTTAGGACTTACTCGTAAATATATATAAGATATCCCACAAGACAATCCCATCTCAACAATATGCACAGATTATCCAGAATGATCACGTTTCCTCATATTTTTCAGACAGTATGTTTAGCTCATCGCATGGGTGCCTCAAAAAGTATTATATCTGGTATTAACTTGTTAGTTTATATATGAATTAATAGGAAAGATATGCATGCACACAATTGCGCTTTTCTCGATATCTATTTCCGCATGATATATATTTTTTCAGCTATGGTCACTTCTATACCTTGAGAACTTTGTTCCGCCTCCTTCACTTCACATTTCCAGAGTACCCACCCATTATATGACGTCATAATGAACTGCGTGACGTGTACAATGAGATCATAATGAATGACGTCGACGTCGATAAGTACGTCACGAATGCATATTTGAAGACGGTCTATGCGTTGTTGTATAAATCGGATGCTTTTACTATTTAATAAATATTCTGTTGAATAGGCAGCAACAGCACCCAGTCAAATTAGTCACAAAATATTCAACAGCTTCCCTGTATAGTTTTCAGGAAATTGATAGCTAGGGCATTTGGCGATCGATCGATCCCAACATGACGAGGTGTGGGTGGGGCTTAGCTAGTGATGGGCGGGGCATAGCTAAAATGGAACGGTCCAGTGCCATAGGGTTAAATTTAACAATAGCCTTTATACATATGGCTTTGTTCCTAAGGACAACATACATAGGCCGACTATGTGTTATGACGTAAGCTGGCCCTATCAGTGTTATTGTGGAATTATGCTGAGTATGGGGTGAGTTTGCTGTCAACATTCGGTTCCATGTTTATAATGGTATGCGTTTAATAATCAGGACAATTTCATTTAATTCTTAAAATTGTATGCGCTCATGAGAACGTTAACTAATTTAGGCTGGCTTGTTATTATGTTTGATAATAACTCGTTAGTGCACTGTGACGCGAGAATTAACAAGCGACCACGGCTCTAGTAGTAGCACTGTTTCGAGCTTGGTCGGACGTAAAATGCGTCCCGTGAAATCTCAATATGCAATGTACTGTCAAGGCATTAAGCCGAGACATACTCACCTGTAAAACTCTTGATTAGTTTACCTATTAATACAGGTGTTTGAGTTTAACGTTTTAACAAATACATGAGATCCCGTCTTTAGTTGTGTGCGTTAACTTTGTATTACTGGTGTTTGAATGATAACAGGCCGATTATTCTACAACCAGGTTGGCGCTGTGACCTATTGGTAAGCAGTCAGATTTCACCTTTCACTTTCTTACTAAGTGACCAATTATTGTCACTTGAGGCGGAGCACATGCTCATTTGGTTCTGGACCTTCTGTTGTTTTGAACTTCTTACATTGTTAATCTGCCTGACCTGATGATGTCTTTTGGTGTTGACATTTCATAGCTCATTATTGAACCGATTCATCGAGTGACGTAGTTTCTCGTGACGTCAGCATTCGAACTTATATGCCACTGTCATCCTGAAATACATTCACAAATTAGTTCCCTATAGGAAATAAGTGCACGAATGACGTACCCTTCAATGGTATCATCATTACCACCTTTAAAACATGGATGGTGTAACATTTTAACGAGATTGTCTACTTTCCAGTGAGATCATCGCTACAGCCACGGAGGCAAGAATGGTGTTTATTTACTAGCCGGTTCGGTTGCATGAGTTAGCTGCATTACAGCCAAAGATAGGAGTGCACTCATAGCTATTTCTAAAACAAAATCTAACAGTGCTCTGAACCCGACAGTGGTCTATACTCGCTGTTTCACGTGTTCCATATAATGTTATCCACACTTTTCAGTTTCACCAAAATGTCACATGTCGACTAATTCCGCTGACAAGGATGTGTTGTTTCTGGGAGATACGGAAGATACGGAAGGATAAGATCTGTCACATCGTATCAGTAAATGAAAACTAAGTGAGCAATCACTGTATGTGCACGATTATCAGATCTGGCATGAACTGGGTAAAACACGTGCTCCTTTGCCATCTCAGAGATGATACAGGTTTTGACTGGTTGCATCGACATAATGTGCAGATGGATGATATCAGTATCTTTAGAGATTATCAACACTCTTTCGTATTCACAGGACACTGCTTCAGATGCATGTAGTGCCATCATTGTGTCAGCCTCTTCCTGGCAACGACATTTTGATCGTGGCATCAACGTATGTATTTGATTATGGCGTCAGTTCCATCCATAAACACATGGTTCCGCGGACAAGGTGGCTACATTACCTTTAGATTGTCGTTGGCAAACACGAGTTGTGATGAGTAACGTCGACTGTTGATGCTTTCTTTGACAGACACATAATGCGTTGGTAGACGTGTTTATTCATAACACAAATTGACTAAATTCACCATGTATATAACATCAGATTGATTTCCGCCAGTAATCATTGCATCTCTGTAAATATGCGGAAATGAAAATTGGCAATAGCTTAGAATGGTTATCTAAAGTGGACGAGAGTATGGCAACGCCTAATACTAAGCATATTATTGTGGTATGCACATGCTTCTTCGTCTATGTTCCAGAAATGATATGGCATATGTTAACGGGAACTGGAGTGGCGGATGTCCAGTTAACTCATAAGCTTATAGTTAGATTTATAGGGTCGGGACGTATCCAAGCCGCGTATGCACTGTCACGTGTTTCTTAGGAGAGTTAAGGACGCGCAATGTGCTTGTTAAGTATGGCGTCAATGCGTGTGATTCGCAACCCGGAAGTGTGTATCTTGCTTTATTACATCATATGTAAGTGTTGATGACGTCATCATTTGTTGTTAAACAATAACATTGTTTCGTGTATTTAACGATCGAGTTGAACCCGGAAATACGTCATCACTTAACAAGCCCGTAGTCTTTGCGAATGACAGGTATTGATCAAGATACGTATGAACAGATACGCGGTGATAGAATGCTGGCATATACATTGACATTGAATTTAACCGAAAATAAATGATTTCCATCGATTCACACTATGCTTATTTTGGGATGCTTATCACGTCAAAACCAGACTTATATTGTATAACCTTCTGAATAATAATAATAATAATAATAATAATAATAATAATAATAATAATAATAATAATAATAATAATAATAAATATAATAAATGAATGGTAATACTGCCAAAAATAATAATAAACAATAATAATAATAATAATAATAATAATAATAATAATAATAATAATAATAATAATAATAATATGCAACATGATAAATGCTTGTCCACCCCAATATGATGCAAATATCATGTAACCCATATACTTGTAATAGTCTTGGTATAAATAAATTGAATTGCCAGAGCACAAAAGTACACGGCGGTTAGTGTTCATCCTAGTCGCGGAACAAAGGCCAACTGACTGATTGGATGCACCGATGTGATTTTTCTATGCACTAATGTAAAATGTAATTTTTAGACAAGCTATAGAAGAACAGAACAGGGTAATGTGATTAAGATTGCAGCGAACACAACAGCTTATTGAGCGCGATCATTTTGGGATTTAACCCTTCTTGTGTCAACGTAACCATTTAATGGTCAAACTGACCAAAAACAGCTCTGCAGTGGTCTTCAGACTGCCTATTTGAAAGGCCTAGAGAAGAGTATTTTTGAATATTTACGTCTAGAATGACCGGCTCGGTAACCGAGCCAGTCATTCTAGTAGCAAATCTGCAAAAAATTATCTTCTCTCGGCCTGCAGATTGGCACCTAAACTGTAATATTCTTTTACCATTACCAATTTAATGGTCATGCCGGCGAAAAGAAATTCAATGGTATACTTACAAAAATAGTCTTCTAAAATTAAAATATCTCGAAAAAAATATGACCAAATGTTTAATTGTTTGATGTGTTTACTTGATATATTAAGCAGTAGTTTGAGCGCTTTCAGGAGCTGTTGTCACAAGCGGGATTTAGGACATGGGATATGTATGACATTGAGGTACATTTTAGAGTCACAATGGTATGGAGAATGCCTAGTAGACCTAGTCAATTAGAATAAAATATGATTTAAAATACGAAGGTGTGCATTAAATTGTGTCCATCTCATCGAAGACGAGTAGATGGAAACTACGGCGGAATATAGCGCAGAACATCCCCTTATTTCATGAAACGAAGAGCACAGGAATGTAATATAATGAATCCGACGAAAATCAAATCACTTCAATGGTTAAGCGAGAAACTCACGATTCACACCAAACGCTGAGGATAACGGGCAGTTTTCCAACACTGCGAGTGGCTTTGCGGTACGCATGCACGACTAAGCTAATATCCAATCAACAATCTCATCAAGCGCACGCGATCGATGTGATCAATATCCCGCCAATCATACAGGCTACTCACAAAAATACTAATCTCCATAGAACAATCGGATCCATGGTTACCTAGGAATGGACCCATATATAGCTGCTTCTATTGCTCTTCACACAATCTGGCGACCATTTCTCGGCATCCACTCGGTGTTATATTGATACAGTTCATTCTACAAGTCACCTTTCCAGAGTATCCATCGATCATCTGACGCCATATGACGTCATGCTCAGATACGCGACGTGTAGGATGATGTCATAATCATTACGTCATAAATGATTATATTAGACCCGCCTTCAACTGTTAATAGTCCGACACGTTATACGAATTGTATGTCTCTACTATTTAATAAACAGGCTTTTGAATATTTTGAAACTAGTTTGACTGGGCTCTGTTGCTGTCATAGGCCGTAACAGAACCCAGTTAAATTAGTTTCAAAATATTCAACAGCTTACCTGTACAGTTTTCTGGAAATTGATAGACCTGAAGTTCAGAGATCGATCGATCCCAACACGAGCGAGGTGTGGGTGGAGTTTAGCTAGAGATGGGCGGGGCATAGCTAAAAAAGGAGAGATCAATTGTAATGATATTTCACGTGTGTTAACTGTAGCTACAATGTTGTGCTTGGTAAAGAAATTTGATATCTGTTTGGTGGTGGTGGTGGCGATTGTGCTGGTCATGGTCTACCCGCGAATCTGCACAAGTGCGTGCTTGCGTGTGTGGCGCGTACCTCGGTTAGTTTGTGCGAGCGTACGTGCGTGTGCGCATCACACGCACACAATACGTCATTCATTGAATACGACGAACACACTAATGTAGCGTCGACACGACACGTGGAAGGGCATAACATAGAAACTCTGTAAGCTGATCTAACCGCATTCTCTATCTACGATAGCATCCGCTCCATTTAATCAGCCGTAAATAACTACAAAACCAAATGGACTAGTTAGGGAGCCGGAAGTGTGGAGCTATGAACTACTCGTAGACAAGCTCTGGTTGACAGCATACAGTCGACAGCGAGCAAGCAACATACTTGGAGTACAGGGCACCATGCACAGACCAAGAACACAATGTCAAGTGATACAAAGACAATAAAATCTGGGAAATTACAGAGGGGTGTTGTGATGTTACCTTCAAGCGTAAATAATGGCATCACATTGCAGTGGCTATGAGATGAAGCGCCACGTCAGCAACTACCGGTTCGACCCTGTCTCACACAGGCGCACAGACACTCACAATGCTGACTATGGAACGGTATAAGATTGTCATTCTTGATTTGAGTGTACTGAGACCTGCTTCTCTTGCTAAACTCCACCCTTTCCAATACTGACCCAAATAGATATTATACAGTGGTAACGCTGCTGAACATGGGTAATTACTAGGTCATTAGAATGGATAGTCTCTCTCAAGAATATTAGAAACTGCACGGATGGCAATGTTCCTAGTCTCAGTAGACTATCATTCGTAGATTGACCTTTGATGAACAGGAATACGCGCTGTCATCAACAACTGGAACAGATGATTACTTCATGGAGTTTTAAACCAGCTAATGTCAAGCGGACACACGCCTTTATGGTCAATCGATATGGAGGATATATAATCTAACCTATCCTGGGCTGGCTATCAAACAGGATACTCTAGTGGAATGACCGCATATACACAACGACGAAGGGCGTCTACTCCAAAGGAAACACACCACGAATGCCAAATACCAACTTTACACCACGTTGATAAGACCCGCATCAATGATAAATGTCGCCCAGCAAAGATGGTCCATGTTTAGCCATGTGCTAAGAATGCCAGAGGACGACACACCAGCACAGAGCTTGGGATATGCCCTACTAGGAGTCAGTAAATATAAAGCCAGGAGAGGACGTCATTGCATAAATCGGTTAAGCGTGCTGCGAGGTGACCTCAAGAAGGCGGGTCTTAGCACACTCAGATCAAGAATGGACCTTAGGAAGGTAAAGCGTTTGGCTGAGGACAGGACACGGTGCTCAAACGCGAAGAAGGACTGATTGCAGCTGTAGGATGTTTCTACTACTGCAGCAGCATAATACCCCACCCACCGACAAACCCAGCCCCACACGCACGCACCCCCACACGCACGCACGCACGCGCACGCACGCGCACGCACGCACGCACACATTAATGGTCATTTCGGCATGTCATATCAATATTAACAGACTTGAATCCGTCCAGGTACAGCCTCTCTTCATCAGGAATGTCTACCTCTGTCACAGATTGACATCAACCTAGCGTGTCGCGAGCTATGTATGATTGCCAATCTCTTTTCGATCAGAACCTTCAGAGGAAAAGCTTTTTATCGCCAACTGTGTACGTGATTTATACATGTTGAGCCCTGGAATAAAAATGTTCAATTGCACGGTAACTATATAGTTAAGCTGTTGAAGTTATGGCAGTAACAACTCCCAGCCAAATGTGTTTCGATATATCCAACATGGTCTTCAACTGTAAATTCGCCTACAATCTAGATGCTTGCTGTCGGATTTATACCAATTGATTGTGACATTAGTTAACAAGTTATGTATATTACTCAAGAATGACGTAATAAATTATGACGCCAATGGCTGAGTGACAAATGTGATCCTTGCATTATACTTCGCGCTAGTCTAGCACAGGTTCAGCACACTATTTAACGGGGGAACGTTTATAAAGAAGACCTTTATTAATGTATGAGCAGACGCGCATGCCCAGTGTACATAGAGGCATCCGATCTGACATTGAAATACCTGACGTCACTATCAAATACGTCATATTTATGGTGATGTCACAATCAGAATTACGTATCTTGTCCGACATGAAAACTGAACAGTCCGTTATGTGTACAACTTTGATGGATTTACAATGTAATGCTCATTCTGTTGAATATTTTGAAACTAATTTGACTGGGAGCTGTTGCAGCCATATGCATCAACGGCAACGACCACCACGCCCACACCAGTAAAACTAGTTATTGAATGCTCTCGTGCATACATATTCGTGAGCAGATAGGAATTCATCTTGGCAAGACAGTTACTGTCATTGACACCGCACCAGAAAGTAATTTTAGTTGTAAAAGGCTTGCCAATCGAGAACCCACTCCTACTGCGAGGCACAACGTGATAATTCACCTTTCCAGAGTATTCCCCCATCATCTGGCCTCGTATGACGTCATAATCAGCTCAGCGCCTGTATGATTACGTCACAATAATTGCGTCGTAAAGGGTTCTATATAGACCGTCATCAAATCTCGAACAGTCAGACACGTTGTATGAATTGTATGTCTTTGTAATTCTTTGCTATTTAATACACATGCTGTTGAATATTTTTAGGCAGTAACAGCACCTAGTCAAATGAGTTTCAAAATATTCAACAGCTTAACCTGTGTAGTGTTTTTGAAATTGATAGTCAGGGCGTTCAGAGATCGATTGATCTCAACACGCGCCAGGTGTGGGTGGAGCTTAGCTAGAGATGGGCGGGGGAAAGCTAAAACCGGAACAGTCCATTGTCCATGCATAAATGAGTTAAGATGACAAAAGTATGCGGCAGGATATGAACCTGAAGATGACGAGGAAAAAAAATCCATTGCAGCTCATTTTGTAAATTTTGTTCAGCGAGATGTTGCTGTCTCCTACTAATATCTATAGAAACTGTTATGCCCGCCCGTTTCTAGCTAAACTACACCCACGTTCTTCGAGCGTGTGAAT
Organism: Chaetoderma sp. LZ-2023a; assembly: GCA_034401795.1. NCBI lineage: Eukaryota > Metazoa > Mollusca > Caudofoveata > Chaetodermatida > Chaetodermatidae > Chaetoderma > Chaetoderma sp. LZ-2023a. The sequence goes on from CM067360.1 coordinate 5,407,695, forward strand.
AGATTTTAGCACGTTGAACCGGAATTTCAAGAAACCCAGTTCAATGTAACAACACTGGCCTTTGAAACCAATTAAGGACTTCAATTTGACCATCAATCATATGGGCTCCCAGTCTAATTAGCTTAAGATTATTCAATAGAATGTGTATCAAATTATAAATTCCTCAACTACATACATACACTTCAGACGCAACTGTCAGACCTTTGCCCTTTTCATGTCAGATCCACATTTGACTATGACGTCAGCTAGCAAGTGCCGGATTTTCATTATGACGTCAGATATTTGTGCTACTGATCGGATCAGTACATTGTTTATACTCTGTGTCGTCTCACAATCTGTACATATCATGTGTTGATGAAGCTCCACAAGGATAGCGAAGGCTGGATTCTCCCAGCACTAATAAGGCGGCCTCTTTGTTTATCTTATCCGTGGTGTGGGGTGTGTGTTTGAGGAGTGGGGTAGGGGATTTCGCTCTGCCTTCTGCTCCCGTGTTTTCTAACAAATAGATGATTGATTGATTTACAAACAGACTGATTATGCCATTACACGTTAAGTAAATCAATCACACGGGGAAATTACAGTAAACGTGTTCTCCGTTGCATTATAATCCGCATTAATATATGCATGCTTGGAAACCATTTTGGAGGTTTTGATACAAGGAAATTTGCTTTGATCGTTCAAGTGTAAGAAAACCATTACAGCCTGCTCGTGCTGTAACGTCCTCCTTGCATTGCACGCTGCATTTAGTACAATTTTGTTTCACCCAGCACAGCGTGTTGTAAATTGCAAAACCAAAGGTAGTTATATAGCGACTCATTAACGGTGCTAACTATATGCACACTAGCCATTGTCCATTCAAAGCTCACACCTTCTCTGTAACAGACAATGCATAGATCATCAGATAATAGTCACTAGAGACATGTGGATGCATACGTCAGCTTAAGATAAATAGCTGTCTATACCAGATGATGACAGGTTTGTGACACTTACCACTCTGATGTACATATGTTATCTTGTTCTGTGTCACTCGTAAAGAAACTGGTGTTAATTATTAACAAAATCGGTGGACGATTCTGCTATCTATGACAGCAACCTCTTTCACCAAGTTGTTGAATAAAGGACATCTTTTAATTTACTTAGGGTCCTAACATAAACCCTGTTTCCCTCCGAAGAGGGAACATATCCGCATGTATGGCGTGGAGTTCAGAAAATGCAACATTGATACGTACACATGCTACGGTTAATGGCCATGCACAGGTACTTGCAACGATGTGGAGCTGCTCATGTGGGTCATCAGGGCGCATGGAAGCAGTTCAGTAAGCGTAGAGGTCCGTCCATTGCAAACAGAACGAAGAAGAAGGAGAAGAAGAAGAAGAAGAAGAAAAAAGGAAGAGGAAGAAGAAGGAGAAGATGAAAAGGAAAAGGAAAAAAAGAAGAACAGGTAAAAGAAGACGAACTGGCTAAAACAACCAGTGTTGTGCTAGCTGCGAAACGCTTAACAAGTTAGGCATACAATTCAAATCGTTGGTAATTACTGTCAAATACATCTGTAACTAACCAAATCGAGCACCGAAGCGGGGTCACTGAAAACGATGCACGGTTGCAAAACGTGGGTAATTCGCAATATAAAATGGATTTTGAGGATACAACATGGGTGTGTGGGTAGGATGTGGAGGGCGATTCACTGTACACCATCCACCAGCTATGTTGCAAGACACGCCATTCTCAGTCAACAGGGAACATCGTGTTAGCACTCATTACAATCAGCCCCACCCGCACCCGTCATCAGGGCCCCACATGTAAACACTCGTCATAAATCTCTCAAGCAGATACCACACGATAACACTCGTCATTCCCACTTTCATACATACCACAACGTGATAACACTCGCCATCCGCATACACCCCGCCTCCCTCTCATCCGCTCACCACATTTTAACACTCGTCATACCACCTCACCTAGTCACAACATGTTAACACGCGTCATTCATCCCCCCACAGCTCATCCAGATACCACACGTTAACACTCATCATTCTCCCCCACACCCAAGCATCACATGTCAGCCCTCGTCATTTTCTCCCAGCCAGACACCACACGTTAGCACTCGTCATAAGCGCACCCCCACCCCTGCATCCCTCATCCGGATGTTAGCTCTCGTCATTCCCCTCTCACCCATATGACAACACTCGACACCCCGCTATCGACTCATCCAGACAATACACATGGTAACACGCGCCACCCCACCCACCCCCACCCCACCATCAGACACCACATGATAACACTCGGCCTTTCCACCGGCGTCCAGACACCACATGTTAGCACTCGCCGTTCCCCTCTTATCAAGATGCCGCATGATAATACGCCATTCCCCTATCATGCAGACATCACATGTTGACACTCATAATCCCCCAAAACCCCATCATCCAGGCTCCGAATGTTAACACGCATCACCCCCACCCGCCCCCATCCAGACATCACATGTTAACACTCATCATTCCCCCTCTCATTAAGACACCACATGTTAACCCTTGTCTTTACCTCCCATCCAGCTACCACATGATAACAATCGTCATTCCATGTAATCCAGACGCAACATGTTAACGATGGTCATGCCCACCTCATCCAGACACCACATGCTAACACTCGTCAGCCCCTGTCAACTACACGCCGCATGTTAGCATTCGTCATTCCCTCTAATCTAGACACTGCATGCTAACACTCGTCATTTCCTCTAATCTAGACACTGCATGCTAATACTCGTCATTTCCTCTAATCTAGACACTGCATGCTAACACTCGTCATTTCCTCTAATCTAGACACTGCATGCTAACACTCGTCATTTCCTCTAATCTAGACACTGCATGCTAACACTCGTCATTTCCTCTAATCTAGACACTGCATGCTAACACTCGTCATTTCCTCTAATCTAGACACTGCATGCTAACACTCGTCATTTCCTTTAATCCAGAGACCACATATTAACCCTTGTGACCATCCCACGCCTCATCCAGACACTACATGTTGGCATGCGTCATTCGCCCGCCCATGCCTCATCAAGACCCCATGTTAAACCGCGTCATCCACCCACCCAACCTCATCAAGATACCACATGTTATCACGACGCCATCGACCCACTCACACCTCATCGAGATACCACATGCCAGTACGCGGCATCCACCCGCCCACACCTCATCAAGATACCACATGCTAGCACGCAGCATCCACCCGCCCACACCTCATCAAGATACCACGTGCTAGCACGTGGCATCCACCCGCCCACACCTCATCAAGATACCACATGCTAGCACACAGCATCCACCCGCCCACACCTCATCAAGATACCACATACTAGCACGCGGCATCCACCCGCCCACACCTCATCAAGATTCCACATGTTAACACGCGTCATTCAGCCGCCCACAACCCATCGCGATAGCACATGTTAACACACGTCATCCACCCGCACATATCCCATTACGATGCCGCATGTTAACACGCGTCATTCACGCACCCATACCTCATCCAGATACCACATGTTAACACGCATCATCCACTCGCCAACGCCTCGTCAATATAGTACATATTAACCCGCTCCATACAGCCGCCCACACCTCATTGAGATACTGCATGTTAACACGCGGTATCTACCCGCCGATACCTCATCCAGATACCACATGTTAACATGCGTTATCCACCCGCACATACCTCATCAAGATACCACATGTTAACACGCGTCACCCACTCGCCCATACCTCATCAAGATACCACATGTTAACACGCGTCATCCACCCGCCCATAGCTCATCAAGATACCACATGTTAACACATGTCATCCACCCGCCCATACCTCATCAAGATACCACATGTTAACACCCGTCATCCACCCGCCCATACCTCATCAAGATACCACATGTTAACACGCGTCATCCACCCACCCATACCTCATCAAGATACCACATGTTAACACGCGTCATCCACGCGCCCATACCTCATCAAGATACCACATGTTAACACGCCTCATCCACGTGCCCATACCTCATCAAGATACCACGTGTTAACACACGTCATCCACCCGCCCATACCTCATCAAGATACCACATGTGAACACGCGTCATCCACCCGCCCACACCTCATCAAGATACCATATGTTAACACGCGTCATCCACCCACCCATACCTCATCAAGATACCACATGTTAACACGCGTCATTAAACGTCATCCAGACACCATATGTCAATACTCGAACATATTGAATAAGGATTAATCGAATCACCGCCTTCTTGCGGGCCTTATTCACCCCTAATACACTGTAGCACCAATAAGATTGGAATCATGCGCTAAGATCTTTTCTATATTTACACAACAAATATCTTGATAAGGAAATAGTTAAGACGGTGTTGAAATGGAACTCTTACAAATGACAGTATGCAATATAACTGTCTGTGGTCTGTCACGTATTCAGAAGCCAAATAAGGGAAATATATAAAACGGCGAGATGCAGCACTGGTTACAAGGTTTCTCTACTTAGCAGCAGCGGCACTACCACCTCCACCACCAACACCACCACCACCACCACCACCTCCACCTCCACCTCCACCTCCACCACCACCACAACCAACACCACCACCACCACCACGACCAGCACCACCACCACCACCACCACCACCACCACCACCACCACCACCACCACCACCACCACCACCACAACAACCACCACCACCACCACCACCACATCCAACATATCCTCCGCCCCATCCTCCTCTCTTACTACTACTACTACTTCTACTACTACTACTACTACTACTACTACTACTACTACTACTACTACTACTACAACTACTACTACTACTACTTCTACTACTACTACTACTACTACTACTACTACTACTACTACTACTACTACTACTACTACTACTCCGTCTACTACTACTACTACTACTACTACTACTACTACTACCGCCACTACTACAACTACTACTACTACTACTACTACTACTACTACTACTACAACTACTACTACTACTACTACTACTACTACTACTACTACTACTACTACTACTACTACTACTACTCCGTCTACTACTACTACTACTACTACTACCGCCACTACTACAACTACTACTACTACTACTACTACTACAACTACTACTACTGCTACTGCTACTACTACTACTACTAATACTACTACTACTACAACTACTACTACTACTACTACTACTACTACTACTACTACTACTACTATCAGCAGTTTATATGTACAGCATTCTCATCGATCAGTACTTTTGCTATGCTATGTGGCGAGCGCCAGTTGCTAAGTATCAAACCATCATCGTTGATATCGAATTGTTGTACATAGGCACAGATTTGTTGATAACTGGGTCTCTGTCTCATATCGGATCAATACTCGGTGACGGTGGTAAGACGACCGCACCCAAACTAGTCAATGACAAGATTGTTTTGCCTCAATGTCCTCATGCAATCATATTTGAAAAGGTTGTCATAATATAATATCCTGCGCGCAGTTTAAGCTTCGCATGCTGTTGTTGTTTCGGCAGTGAAATGGTCAATCATTGTTTTTGCGCCGTAGAGCCCGGCTTGTCTGAGGGCGGCTGGTAGCCTATTTAATAATTGGACAGGGAGCCGTTGCTGGGGCATAGGATATTCAACGGTGTACATGTATGCTTCTCTGGAAATTTGGATTTAGTGAATTTAGGGTTCAATGCGCTAAAACTATTCAAACACACTTACAAGATCCGTGGAGCCTAGATAGAAATGGGCGGGTATATAAAGAAATGGACGCGCTATTCCGGGAGCTTTTACAAGCACCGGGCGTATAGAATGACGTCAATTTGGTGACGCAAGGTGGTATACGCAGGAGAAAGATTATTTGACTGTATATGCTGTATGTTTCAACAGATCAACAGATATCCGGCGCGCAACTGACGCCACAACAGATCAACAGATATCCGGCGCGCAACTGACGCCACAACAGATCAACAGATATCCGGCGCGCAACTGACGCCACAACAGATCAACAGATATCCGGCGCGCAACTGACGCCACAACAGATCAACAGATATCCGGCGCGCAACTGACGCCACAACAGATCAACAGATATCCGGCGCGCAACTGACGCCACAACAGATCAACAGATATCCGGCGCGCAACTGACGCCACAACAGATCAACAGATATCCGGCGCGCAACTGACGCCACAACAGATCAACAGATATCCGGCGCGCAACTGACGCCACAACAGATCAACAGATATCCGGCGCGCAACTGACGCCACAACAGATCAACAGATATCCGGCGCGCAACTGACGCCACAACAGCAACTTGGTGGGGGTTTTGCGATCAGATCTCAAAGAACTTATTAAAAGACGAGTAGAGGCGATAGAGAACCTAAAGGTGCTTGGGCCGATCACAATGGACAAGATACAGTGAAGAAGGTTGAGGAAACTGATAGAATTCGAAAATAGTGTACACCTCTGCAGCTCCAGAACACAATAATCATCATCATCATCATCATCATCATCATATACCACCAGCACCAGCACCGACACCGACACCGACACCGACACCGACACCAACCCCAACACCAACACCAACACCAACACCCCAACCACCACCACCATCACCACCACCACCACCATCACCACCACCACCACCACCACCACCACAACCACCGCGACTGCCACCACCAGTCACCACCACCACCACATCATCAACTGTAGGTAAGGTTTTGTTCATAACACTCTATCGAGCTGAATGTTTGCTGTGTACTATTGTCACTCCCACATGAATCGAAGAAATGGTCAGCAGTTATTTTCGTTGATTCGATTTCTCACGCATTGGGAATGGATTTTCCGTGCAGATTAACGTTTGTTTAGGTATTTACCCTTGTAATTATATATAAACTTACTTCATGACTCGGGAGATTTGAAACTGTTTTGAACAAACACACCCACATCAGACCATAATATCCGGTTGAATTTATTGCAGCCAATCAATCCTAATCGGTGTCATATTATATTTTAGAGTATTCAATGGAAAGCAAGATTTCACCAGTGTTTTGAGAAATGTCGCTAACGGTAACACAGTAGCAAAGTATCAATAAGAAACCTAAACGATCGCGCCATTACGAGACAGTTGATCGTGAATCTGTTTATTAGGTAAAGCAAAATGGGAAGTGACATTTGGGACGATATGATTTGATTGGCTAACGATCACACTCATATGACACGAATAGCAGGAAGATGTTTAACCCCTTTAACACAGCAAAAAAACGATTCTGTAGTAATCTTGAGAAACGTCCATTTGCTGACTAAGAGCAATTTATTTTTGAAAATCTGGCACTGTCACGATTCGTTCGATAAGTGAGCCAATCATTCCAGTGGTAAATTTTCAAAAATAGCCTGCTCTTTGTCTGCAAATGGGCATTTTTAATGTGAAAATTGAAATATTCTTTAACAAATTCGGGGGTTAAAGGGTTAACATCATAACCTGATGGGTCACATGTATGTTGGAGAGCTAGTCCGAATGAATTTGGCTGCTCCGATGCACCACTACCTTGGAACTCTTCTATGTTTATCAATAACGACCAAAACAGTTACGTAACTTACGTTAACCCTATACTGGTGAAGCCGGTCAATGACGGCTTCCTTTATGGTATTGAGAAATGGCGACTTGCAGACCGATGGAATGCTGTCTTTTGGGGTTTATCCTTTGAATGCATTGCAGTGGTAAATCTTCAGAAGTATTATTCGATCGGTCAGCAAATGGACGTACCAGTGAGAAAACGGTAATTTTCTTGATCGATTTTAGTCGCTAAACTGTTGAAGGCACGCGTTCATGTCTACTTTGCCTATTGTTATAAGACGACTTAGATGAGCCAGTAAGACTTTTAATGCTAAATTGTGTATCATTAAGCTCTGTACTGAGATGCATGCTCCTCTCCATCGCGTTGTGTTTGAAACACTAGATAGAACGCTCGATCATTTACAGGCGTAGTTCGACGTGGTCATGTTAGCGCTGGATAGTTGATCCGCAGCGACGACATAGTTTAGTATGACGTCGCTTTGCATTGACTCTCTAGCGTGAACGTACGGTTAGAATCTTCTAACCCTATAATGTATAAAATCTTTCATAAAATTTAAATATTTACTAATTGAATGTCAGTTTGCGGGCTGTGAGAGGACTATGTTTGGGGCTTGCCACTGGAATAACTGGATCGGTTATCGAGCCAGCTGTTCCGGCGGTATGATCACGGAAGTGGACTGGACATTCCTCAATACCTCTACAGCGTTCGTTTTCTACCGGCTTCGTCGGGAAAGTGTATAAAGTATATATGTGTGTGCGTGCATGCATAAGTGAGTGAGTGTGTGTGTGTGTGGTGGGGGTGGTATCAAGAAGAGAAATATCGCATAATATATTGTATAGTGTACGTATTTCGACTTTAGGAATAATCAATGCATTTATTAATTTATTGTTTATGAACGTATATAATAGCTGACCGTCACTGTAGGTGTATATACTCTGTACACTCAAGGGCATATGGCCTAATGTGGAATCAGTAAATCAATCAATCATTATTCATCACACGTCCATACGTTAACAATGCCTACAAAGGCTAATTATTTAACTTAGACACCATCGAACACCTGGATAGGCTTCATAACACTTATTGTGACGTACATGCTAATTAAATTCGCGAATTTACTTATATCGCTAATAAACGACTGACAAACCTCTGGAGAAAATTATTCGTGTGCTCTGACTGTATGGCTCGATCATCAACTCGACGGCCACGAACCAGCTTTAACCAGGTCACAGACAAATTCCATGTATCTCATTTTCCAGTCAACGTTACAGGAAAACTGCTGAGTATTATGAAACTAATTTTCCCAGAAGCCATTGCTGCACAATGATGTCCAGTCAAATTAATTTCACAATATTCAACAGCAGAATAAGTTGTATGTCTTGAATAATTTACTTTTTCAGGGGTTTGTCGGTAAAAGAGTTAATATGCACACTAGCCACAACATCTCACCTGACCATGTACATTCTTATCATACACACATGCCGCAATGCCTACTGACACAAGGCTTGCACACGCATCCAAAAAGTTTAGCAACAGTGAAGTTTGGTTTGTTGTATTAAAACTATGCGTCCATTTATAACCAAATTTGCAGGCATGTTTCGTCAATGTAATGTCTCGCTGATCATGAAGAAATGCAAATCATTTCTTGCATTTCTCGGCCGCACGCTTACTGCATGTGAAAATGCATTTGTAATGCACTGGCCCACATTTGCGGGTAGCGAAGGCAAAAATTCACCATATTGCAAAAGCAGATAACGAACGTCAACAGAAAACGCTTAAAAGTTTACCCTACCGAACATGGGCCGCCGCTCAGGACCACCCGAAAGTCAGCGCCATGAAGCAATGGGAAGATTCGCTGCTGAGCAGAGCGTTCGCACTGTTGTTCGACATTTTAATGTTCACGCCTCAAACCATTTCCCGTTTCCGCCAACGTGAGCAGGAAACTGGACATTGTTAATGACCGACCACGATCTGACAGACTGAGAGCAACAACACCACGAGAAGACCTCTACTTAGTGACGTCATCACGACGTCACAGGATTGAGACTGCGCCGTGGCTGTCCCGTAATTTGCATACCGCTACCGGCACTACAGTGCATGCACAAACTGTGCGAAACAGACTCCACGATGCTGGACTGCATGCCCGTCGTCCACTTGTTGCTGTTCCGCTTACAGAGCGTCACATCGGGAATAGGTGTGCATGGGCAAGAACTCATCAGCGATGGCGTGCTCAACAATGGAGCCACGTTTTGTTCAGTGATGAGTCGAGGTTTTGTGTGGATGTGGCGGATGGTAGGCAACGGGTTTGGCGACGTTTAGGAGAACGGTATGATGCAGCCAACATCACTCAGCACGACAGATTCGGTGGCGGCAGTGTCATGGTGTGGGCTGGAATCCATGAAAATGGCAAAACAGATCTTATTGTGATTCGCGGAATTATAACGGCTCAACGTTACTGTGAGGAAGTTGTCGCCCCTGTTGTCATCCCTTTTATGCAGCATCATGCAGACTTTATGTTCCAGCACGACAACGCCCGTCCTCATTCAGCTAAGGCCACCAGTGATTTCCTTGAGGCTAACAACGTTCCGGTGTTCGACTGGCCAGCGCGATCACCGGACCTGTCTCCTATCGAACACGTGTGGGACATTCTTGGCCGTATGGTGCGTGAGAACCATCCACATCTTCACGACATGCGGGAGCTGGAAGCTGTACTGCTCCAGGAATGGGATGTGATTCCTCTTCGTGACATCAGGTGCTTAATTCGAAGCATGAGAAAGCGATGTACGGCGGTGGTTAATGCGCGCGGATGTCACAACCGGTATTGACAGCTCAGTGCCATTATTTAAATAATATATTTGAATCAATTTATTGTTTTGTTAAATAACATTTATACAGTAATATTCTCAGTGTTGCTAAACTTTTTTGGTTCAGTATAGTAGTATACCTTGCAATCCGATTCAATTAAGCATATTAATATACGATGGGCTGCGCATGGTCATAAGATTGTTCATGAACAAGCTGTGTATATCCATGCTGTGCGATAGTTGTATGCGCGTGTCTCCCGTGCATGTGTGTTGTCCGTTACATGTTCATCTGCGGTTGCTATTCTATAAATGTCTGCGAATGTATTTCCCATATGTATGTGTCTTCTATTGTCCTCCATTCCACGTCCATCCATTGTCTACTATCCCATATCCGCGCATTTGAACATGCCTATGTGCATTGATGCTTTGATGTACAGGCATAACGCAATATGCTTTATATGTGTTATTTGGAATACTGTTCGACTACGATACCTTCCTAATTTCTTCTTATTTAGAGGATACAAGCTAACAATATACCGAAACGTGCCACCACGAATACTATTGAACATTTCTAACGGCGGTTGCGACAAATGGCCCTTTAGTGGCTGGTTGACCGTAATATGTATTGCGTAGCCTAATACTGACTGGTTAATAGAGCAATCCAGTTTTAGCTATGTCCCATCCATCATTAGCTACGCTCAACCCACACTTCACACGTGTTGCGATTGATCGATCCCTGAACGGCCTGAATATCAATATCTAGAAAACAATGCAGGTAAGCTGTTGAATATTTTGAAATTAATTTGACTTGGTGTTGTTGCTGCCTATGGCACGTTTATTAAATATTAACGACGTACAGTTCGTACAACAGCACTTAGTCCGCCATCGTGAAGAACGTATTTATGCCATTGATTTTGACTTCATCCTACACATCGCGTAGTTGATGTTGACGTCATATGATTGCTAGGTAAACTGGAAAGCTCCTTTGGCAAAACTCATTTGAAAATTATCCTGAATTCAATGACAACCACACGACACATTGGTTCGGGAATAACGAATGTAGAAAACAAGATAAATAGCAATTAAGTTGACCGTTGAAATGCTTTGCAAACATAGAAAGAAACCTTGTGCTTTGAGCACAAATTTAGCAGGCCTATTCCCAGACTTCCAGCCAACCATTTGCATAGCGTTATTCAAAAATATGCTTAAAGCGACAACGATGCAACCGTGCCTCTGGTATTATGGTTTCTTATACACACAAAAGGTTTATTTTAGAGAAAAGCCTGTTTCTTTGGAGGACTTCTTTGTTGCAATGGACAATTTGTAATGGCATCTAAAAAACTGGTGCAGCAGTATCCAGGTATAGTGAAACAATTAATGTTATTATCAGAAGACGTTTAGGTATTCACTTGTCGTAGACTGTGACGCCTCGAATGTAAGGTGTTGAAATGGAAAATTCACACTCAATCCGAATCCATCCAGGGAGATTGATCTGAAAAGCGCATGATGAAATGTATCGAATAGATGAGAGATAGCTGAATCCTATCCTTTAGCAAACAGTAAATGTGTTCTCATTATTTACTGTAACGCGGGTTTCTCTAACTACGTTAGGGGCAGTATTGCGTTATTGGCTCTAACGCTCAGTAAAGGTGTATCCCCATGAAGGCTACCTCATGGCAAATCTGTCCTGTACATAATCCCTCGGGTAGCGATGGTATCCCGTGAAGCTGAATGGACCTTCCCACTTTTAGCTATGCCCCGCCCATCTCTAGCTAAGCTCCACCATCACCTCACTCGTGTTCGGATCGATCGGTTTCTGAACTTCCTGACTCTCAATTTCCAGAAAACTATACAGGTAGGCTGTTGAATATTTTGAAACTAACTTGACTGGGCGCTGTTGCTGCCTATGGTTAGTAAATAGCCAAATCATACAATATGTACAACGTGCCGGTCTATTAAGCGTTTAAGACGCGCTATATCGAGTCATTCATGAGGTCATGATTATGACGTCATCCTACACATCATGTAGTTGGTTATGATGCCATATGACATCAGATGAACGATGGATACACTGGCAAGGTGGAAGCAAAGGTGCGAATACAAGATACTTGACTAGTTATTATCATGTTATATATTCTACGAACTCGATCCAATACCAAACCCAGAGCGTTGATAATCAGAGACTCAACTGGATAGGCAACAGACAGAGTTATCCTACAGAACCCACATCTGAGAGACAGAGTGAAGCCATCTGTAACAATCTAACAAGCGCACAACGCTAATGTCACAAAACGTGAACAATCTGACAAACAGATCGATAGAGACGCCGACATACATCTTGATATACCGACTGAGAGACTGGACTACCACCCAAGAGACCGGTATACATACTTATACTAGGTGTAAGTTGTAATCAAATCAAATTGGCATGGATAGCACCAACCAACGAAAACATAGTTAAAACAGTATCATAGTGATTGTGTTTCTCATCATGTTCGCATTATGTAGCGTCTACCAACGATTGATGCCGTGTTCGTGTATCTTATAAAACGAGTGTGTGAAGTGTTGAGTTATGTAATCTTAGCATTCTCTCCGATTTATGGTTTGAAAATGTTTACCAGTTCGAATGCATGTGATATTATAGACCAACAGACAGCCAGTGAGACGCATGCAATAGAGTGAAGCTGAATGGACCTTTCCAGTTTTAGCTGTGCATTACATATTTAAAGTAACTGATTTGTGTAAATATATGTTGAGCGAGTGGGTGCGTAGGTGAGTGGGCGAGCAGGCGTGTGAGCGAGCGTGAGAGCATGCGTGTGAGCGAGTGAGCGTAGGTGCTAGTAAGGGAGTGGGTGAGCGAATGTATGGGTGCACGTATGAGCGGGCGAGTGAGCGAGATAGCGTATGAGCGAATGAGCATGCACATGAACGCGCCCGCGCGTAAGAAAACGTGAGTGTGACCGAGCGTGCGAGGGAGCGAGTCAGTAAGTAAATGAGTGAGCGAATGACTGAGCTTACGAGCGAATGCGCGTATGTGAAGGCGAGTGGGCGACCGAGCAAGCGAGACACTTGCTAGGATTTCTTTTCGGATATTACGCATCACTATACCAACAAGGGAGTCATCCGAAATGAGAGCACTAATAATGCGAAATATGTCAGTGATTGTTTGTTTATACACTTGATATTCCATTTCCAAAACGCAATAATGAAAGCCTATAATACTGGGCTATGTTTATTAAAAGGCGCAGCGTGCGCGTGGCTAACAAGAAAAGACAAGTTAGTGTCCTTTCTTGTTAGCCACGCACACGCCTGCCTCCCAAACCAAACGTCGTATGTATGATAGTTGATCCGCAGCGACGACATAGTTTAGTATGACGTCGCTTTGGTTTAAACGTGATTTATTTGTTCAGATGGGAGCACGATAAGACTTAGAGTCTTATGCCCGTGTCTCCCATACACATACAGATTATTCAAAACATTTTTACAACAAAATGGCGGCAAATCATAATAATTTAATTAATTGTAGTCTATTGGTGTGCATAAGTATGTGAATGTTGAGTGTGAGGTGGGGGAGAGTAGGAAGAAAGACCGAGATAGAAAGGGAGAGGGGGAAAGGGGAGGGGGGGAGGGTGAGAGATAGAGAGAGCGAGGAATAAGATCAAATGGAAGAATAGCAGAGGTGAGCTCTAGGTGCTGCCTTCGCCCCGACCTGTACGTGTTGGGCTGCTGTCCATTTACCCCGTAAACTATAAGTTCACAAACAGGAAGCTACTGAAAGCGGTTGGTGTTAATTATGTATTGACATACCGTATTACAGATCAGTTTGTTCATTTCCAAGTTGGTAGTGTAAGTCCCGTATAGAAGCTGGTTGACCGTAAGATTAGCAAGAGAAATATCGTTCAAGGCAAGCTGATTTTGGAAAACGACTCTTTGCTCGTTAAAAAGGGCACAATGTAAGAGGTAGTGGTGTGTAGATTCATCATTGTGTGTAGTGTGTTTATATTGTCTTTGTCTATAATGCTGTCACCGATGTTGATAAAAAGAATGTCTACACCAATAATATTCATATTATAGCACTGATGATAACAATAAGCTTGGTATGAACAATAATAATAATAATAATAATAATAATAATAATAATAATAATAATAATAATAATAATAATAATAATAATATCTTTTAATGGTAAATCTCACTCAGATCTGTAAAAAATTAACTATTATTTTGTAATCCCCATATGTCACATTGCGACCTGGGAGTACTTGAATAAACTTGAAACTTGAAACTTGTCAAACATGGACCATCTTTGCTGGGCGACTTTTACAGACAGAATTGATTGTATTTACTATTTAATAAATATTCTGTTCAATATTTTGAAATTAATTTGACTGGGCGATGTTGCTGCCATAAGCAGCAACAGCACCCAGTCAAATTAGTGTTAAACTATCCAACAGCTTACCTGTACAGGTTTCAGAAAAGTCATAATTAGGGCATTCGGAGATCGATCAATCACAACACGGCGAAGTGTGGGTGGCGCTTAACTAGAAGTGGGCGGGGCATAGCTAAATCTGGAAAGGTTCATTCTTCAGGGTAGTTAGTCAGCTGAAGGTGTGCGGTGGTTGTATAAATCCGCCGAAGTGTCACGCTTGTGTGTGCAAGCACCTCTGAGACTCAGAGGGCAGCAGAGAATTCACTAATTAACGCGTGTCTTATGCCGCACCTGATACCCCCGTCAGATATCCTTTGTAAGTCCAAAAAACTCAAATCGAAAATAATTGTTATGATAAGTTCTGAGAGAGAGCGAGAGAGAGAGAGAGAGAGGGGGGGGGGGGGGGGGGGAAGAGAGAGGGAGAGAGAGAGAGGTGGGAGGGAGAGTGAGGGGAGAGTGAGGGGAGAGTGAGGGAGGGAGGGAGGGAGGGAGGGCGAGCGAGCGAGCGAGCGAGAGAGAGAGAGAGAGAGAGAGAGAGGCGGGATGGAGGTGAGGGAGCGAGGGAGGGAGGGAAGGAGGGGAGGGAGGGCGTGAGAGAGAGAGAGAGGGGAGAGAGAGAGAGGGAGCGAGGGAAGGAGAGAGGTGGGGGTGGGTGGGAATTTCAACTAAATACATTTATAAACATCTGTAATGGTGTAATCAATCACAACACTGGGCTCTGATGGCGCAAAATAGTTTGTGATCCTGACGCTAGATAGCGCTTTACTTCCTGATTGGAGTTATTGGATTGTGTAATCTCACGGTTGATGTGTAGTCAGTGCATCTTACCATGTTATATTCCCAGATAACGCGCTTACTGGGCCGATGCTGTGTCGATACCGTGCCGATACTTTTAGTATCGGCCCGGTATCCGCCCAACATCGGCCCAGTAAGTTGCATTATCACGGTACCTTCTTCTAGAACGTTCCGTGCACTATGCCTCATGAGAGCGATAGAGATTATAATCGACACAAACACGGGTTTTTAGGACACCAATTACGCAAAAGCCCGAAAATAGAAGCCGTACAAGTGGAAGCCTGTGAACCACTATAGCCAGCATTCTATGGGTTGTGAATGACGCAACGTCGCTATGTCATTAGCTCCTAGCAGTAAGATTATTTGAATGCGCTAATTTAATACAGTAAATATTTAAATCTCTGTGTTTCGCAAACATAGTTTATCAGTATGTATAAAATCAACCCTAATAACAATCGCAATATAGATTATGAACCACAATAATGTGAGGCGCTAAGACGTGGTCAATAGAAAGCATATGTGACATCGATCTTATGGCTACAGTACAGTTCAGAAATTAGCTAACATGTTTCCAAAGCAAAGTAAAACGTGCTTTTGAATATTTTCGACTTAATGTCATTGGAAGCCTTTGATGCCTAAGACAGCAACGACTTCTAATCAATTTAAGTCAAAGGTATTGAAAATAACATTTCTTACATCGTGTTCAAAATTGTACTAACTAACACGTTTCTGAATCTTCTAGTTTTGGACACCTATTAACGTATATATGATCTGTACTGTGCATTATGGTGATTCTTTTATACATATAGTGCCACCACCCAGTGGTCTCACAATCAACCCAGGGGTCTCACAATCAGCCCAGGGGTCTCACAATCAGCCCAGGGGTCTCACAATCAGCCCAGTGGTCTCACAATCAGCCCAGGGGTCGAGGGCACCATACAGACGTTTCTTGATCGGTCGTAAACCATGTTCCATGCGACCAACTTATTTGATGTGTGTTCACGAAATCCATATCTAATAGTAAGCCACTTGTATTAACCATATGAAATCCCGGCATACTCTAGATTTTAAGACAATCATACACGTTAGCTGTTGAATATTTTGGAACTAATTTCACTGGGATCTGTTGCTGCCATACCAAAATATGTATTGGAAGTAACTGTCCGCTGGTGTCATACCAAAATATGTATTGGAATTAACTGTCCGTTGGTGTCATACCAAAATATGTTTTGGAATTAACTGTCCGCTGGTGTCATACCAAAATATGTATTGGAATTAACTGTCCGCTGGTGTCATACCAAAATATGTATTGGAATTAGCTGTCCGCTGGTGTCATACCAAAATATGTATTGGAATTAGCTATCTGTTGGTGTCATACCAAAATATGTATTGGAATTAGCTGTCTGTTGGTGTCAGGCAGATTGCTTTCAACATGTTCATGAGCATGGTTTCTTACACTATGAATTATATTTTTGTATTTGATATTTAAGATTCTAATTACATGGTTAAAATAGAATGTGTCTATTAGGTGGCCGTAGATGGCAGGTTTTACGACCGAATAACTAACACTTTATGCAGGGCCGTATTTAGATATGTGGGGGCCCTGGGCAAAGAATGAGAGGGCGGTGTCTGGAATTTTTTACATCTAGGTACTCTGAGACGGCCAGAGAGTCTACTTTTAGGGTGAATTATGGTGCTTTCTTTCGTTGTAAAATTATTTTATTTTGCAAATTTTCGTAATTAACATTGTTGCCGAACACCAAACAAGAATTGGGGCGCCCACAAATATTAGAACAGAATTATAATGCATGATTAAGAGTTCTAAACTAATACAGTTTGCTTTAAAAGTCCTATAACTTGCAAAAAAAGTGCATAATTTTTTTTTTCATTTTTAAATTGTGGGGCCCCTTGCTTGTGGGGGCCCCGGGGCTTTTTCCCCGCTTGCCCTTCCCCCCCCCCATTAAATACGGCCCTGCATTTATGGTGCGCTAGGCCTTAGCATCGCAGGTGATTTGTATTCAGCACGCATACAATATAAATAGGCTTGCCGGTTGCAAAAGGAGAATGAAGGTATCTTAAAGGTGTCTTATTTAACCCCTTCATTGCAAACCCGGCCAAAACCTGCCTCTAAAGGAGTCTTGGCGAATGCCCATTTGTAGGCCAAGATAGACTATTTTTTTAAAGCTTTACCACTGAAATGACTGGTTCGGTAACGGACGCGGGAGAAGCGTGGGTTGTAATTAACTAACGATAGGTGGGGCATGGCTAAAACTGGAGTCCACCATAGGATTGATAATATTGAAATAATTTGACTGGTTAATCATGCCGAGATTTGACTAACAAAATGTATATTATGCACATTTTTTGCTCATGCTTTAGGTAATAATGAAGCTACGTAACAATTGTTTCTCTATGGGAACTACCCTAATTCCCACCAGATCTTATTCACACTCAAAACACATAGAAGTATTGGGCTGTCCCTTTCCTGATAGCTTGACAGACGTTGAATGGAGAGATCCGGTCTGTCCTTCATGTATTATGACGTCATAATCAATTAGTTTACTGGTTGGCTGATGTCACAATCATAATGAGGTAGAGCTTTCCTTCATGTCCGCCAGAATGCACGAAGTGTATGTCCGTGATGTATGTGTACTTTAATAAACAGTCTGCTGACTGTTTTACAATTGTATAGTATATGACGTCAGATATTTGAGCGACATATCGGCTCCCTCTATTATTTGTTGCAAACATGTAAACAAATCAAAAGATCCACTATAAACGTGTGAATTGTGGTTTACGATTGAGGTACGCTTGCACTGCATATGGAAATGAGTATTACTGTTTGCGGTCGGTAATACATAGAGCTGTAAACACAGGAATACTGAATTACATATCATGTAATTAGATCTGTAAAGGTGGTCACCCTAACTGACGCATTGGGCAAGAGTCATAACATTGGCAAACAGAGACGTATATATGGCGAGACACTACGCATCTATTGCAAGCGTCTTCGTTCTAAATCTAAATATCTGCTTGACAAACACTAAGATGGACACATTTGTCCAATACGCGCGTCGTTGATATATGTTTTAATCAGGCCGCGGTCCAAGGTTTTCATTTTGAAAACAATCTCGCTGAAAGCCGCCGCAGTTGCATTTTAGCTTTAACGACGACGACGACGACGACGACAACAAGACGCACTTCGTGCTCGAATTTGCTTTTGTTTCTAACGACGCAGGTCATAAATCTTATGCTTGACAAGGCCCTCGCCTCAATTGCTAATCTCCCAATATAATTTTGTGATCTATGGTGTATCATGAACCAGATCAAATCGGGACCACACACTCTGACCCGAGACACACTCCTTAAATGGTGTTAACACCATGTAAGCAGATCCCAGCATGAGAATTCCAAACAAAACATATTTGTTCCCGGAAATAGTAATTCCGAATAACGTCTTTGCCTTAGGATGGTTCGTATCGTGTCTCGTGTGCAAGCCCCCGCAGGCTAGTTTTGTCTCAATCGAATACGAGCTGATGAGGCATTGAAAGCTTTCGCGGCCCGGCCCTTTATTAAACGTCTGAGAAGAATCCTTGAAGCTCGCAAGAGGAATCGACATTAAAGAGAAGTATCTGCTGGAGTTTGCTTACATGCGTAGACATGCTGGACAGATTTATGCAGATTGACTGTCGGCAAAGACGCTCACAGAATATTGAGTGTGTTTGAGCGTGCAGGCCGATATATCGACTTTTCTTCTTAGTCATCCTGAAATTCTACGTAGTTATACCACTGTAATGCTGATCCGATAATGCACTGTCTTTATGTAATTCCCATGGTTATAATTAAGAATTGTGTATATTCCCCAGGCAAGTTATGCGGATACATAAAAGCAAATGTATGGTGTTCTGTACTCGCATGACATCGCTGTTAATAGCTAATGCAGTGTGTGCTGAATTGCAATACAATAAGCTGTGAGTGATACAATATGTCGGTTGAGCAAAGATAGGTCTATCTATCACTGCCTTTTGAGCGCGCGAGGCATGTTTAATGTAGGAATATAGTTTTAGGTAAGCTCCATCCATCTCTATCTAAGCTCAACCCACGCGATGTCTGTGTTGGGATGGATCGATCCTCGCATTCTTGGAATCTCAATTTCCAGAAAACTGTATAGAATGTTTTGAAACTAATTTGACTGGGGGTTGTTGATGATGCCGGGTGCTATTGCTGTGGCAGCAACAGCGTACACTATAATTACATTCAAAAGATTTAACAAGAAGTTTATTATATAGTAAAGACATACAATTAACTTAGACGGATTAAATCGAGGCATTCATAACGTAATTGATTATGACGTCATCATACGCGTCGCGTAGTTGATTATGACGTCATATTATTGACTGAGAACCTGGCTTACTCCCTTACAATTGCCAATGCGTGTTCGTACACATGCACATACTTGCTTGTATACTGACTTACCGACAACAAACAGTCAAATCACTTGAC